>QEPC01004091.1:38523-77857 GCA_003113815.1 Sphenodon punctatus
GGCCTGTGTACTTATTAGATAATCCATTTAGTTCATAGCATTTAGAATAGTTAATAGCAGTTAGATTTAGTGTAGATAGATAGATATAATATTAGATTTTTAAAAAAACAATATAAAAACAAAAAAACAAATAAAAAACAAAAGAAAACCTTATAAAATCCAATAAAAAACCCCAAAACATAAAAAACAAAAAACCACCCATAGTAACATTTCCCGAATGGCCGAACGGCTGAACCGAACAGCCGAACGACCTAACTGAACGGCCTGTTCGAACGACCGAACCGAACAGCCGAACCCGAACTCGGCAAACTAACCGAACTGCCGAACCGAACGGACGAACCGAACGCAGTCAAACTGAACGGACGAAACGAACGCAGCCGAAACGAACGGATGAACCCGAACCGCGATCTGTTCGCCCATCCCTATAAGACACAACCACCTATCCCATGACTTTTTAATTTTCTCAAGAGTCTCTCATGAGGGACCTTTTCAAATACTTTCTGGAAATGCAGGTACGCTATATCTACTGGGTCTCCTTTGTCCACATGCTTATTTACACCCTCAAAGAATTCCAACAGATTAGTGAGGCATTACCTATCTTTACTAAATCCAGGTTGACTCTTCCCCATTAAGCCATGTTTGTCAACATGCCCTGTAATTCTGTCCTTAATGATAGTTTCCACCATTTTGCCTGGCACAGATGTCAAGCTAAGTGGTCTGTAGTTTCCAAGATCGCCTCTGGATCCCTTTTTAAATATCAGGGTTATATTTGCCACACTCCAGTCCTTGGGCACAGTGGCAGATTTTAGTGGCAGGTTTCAAATTACTAACAGTAGGTCTGCGACTATATATGAGTTCCTTCAGAACTCTGGGATGAATGTCGTCTGGCCCTGGTGACTTGTAAGTATTCAGTTTGTCAATTTGACTTAGAACATCCTCCAGTGTCACATTGATTTGTAACAGCTCTTCCAATTCCTCGCTCACAAAGCAAGGATCCAGCATGGGTACCTCTCCAAAATCCTCCGCAGTGAAGACTGACACAAAGAACTCATTCAGCTTCTCTGCTTATCCTCCCTGAGCACCCCTTTTACTCCCTTGTCATCTAATGGCCCAACTGAGTCCCTAGCAGGCTTCTTGCTTCTGATGTATTTGAAAAAGGTTTTGTCTCTTAACAGCAAGCTCTGCCTCTGATCCTGCTGCCACACCATGCAGTGTCGCCACTTGATCATGCCTTTCCTGATGCCTGTTAGAACTTTCCTCTCAATTCTCTCTTGCCCTGCCTTATTAACACTTTACATTTATGTTGCCAGTGTTTATGCTCTTTCGTATTATTTTCATTGGCACTAGCCTTCCATTTCTTAAAGGATGCCTTTTTTGGTCTAATAGACTCCTTCACCTCCCCATTTAACCACAGTGGAAGACGTTTGGTCTTCCTGCTTCCTTTAACTCGCAGGATGCATTTAATCTGGGCTTCCAGAAGGGTGCTTTTAAACAGTCTCCATGCCTCTTGCAAACTTGTAGCCCTTGCAACTGTGCTTTTTAGTTTCCTTTTAACTAGTTTCCTCATTTTGTCATAGTCTCCCTTTTTAAAGTTAAATGCTACTGCTGTACTTTTTGTATATCTTTCTCCCTACAGAAATTATGTCAAATGTGATCGTTTTATCACTATTGCCTTGTGGCTCCAACACAGTTACTCCTTACAACATGTTCTGCATACCACTCAGAACTAGATCTAGAATAGCTCCTCCTCTATTCCAGAACCAGCTGTTCTATTCTAGGAAGCCGTCATTTAGGGCTTCCAGAAAATTAACTTCCATGTCCTGCCCCGAGGAAACATTCCCCCAATCAATATTAGGGTAATTGAAGTCACCCATTATTATTATGTTGCTGATTTTAGTAGCTTGTCTAATCTCTTTTAGCATTGCTTTATCAGTCTCTCCATCCTCATCAGGGGGACAATAGTATAGGCCTACTGCAATACTCTTCCGCGTTATACCTGGAATTCTATCCATAGAGATTCTAGGGAACAGTTTGCATCTTTTAAAATTTTAATTGTACTTGACTCAACGTTGTCTTTTATATAGCGAGCCATCCCACCACCAACTCTATATCCTGTGCACCTTCATTGGGTGGCTCGGCTGGGACAGCCATGGGCTTCTTCTTTCAAGCACAGTAGGAAGGTGGCAAGGGGGAGGGGCCTCAAAAATGTGGCTTTGCATTGGGTCTCAGAAGCCTTTAATTTGGCCCTGTATGTTCTTATCTCGTAAGTAGGGCTACAAATTTTTCATGGAAATTTCCTTTAAAAGTCATGAGTTGGTCATGGCAGGAATGAGAAAAGGTCACGGAAAACTCATGGGTAATTTTTTTTAGCTTTAATTCAATATTGTATTTTTTAAAAAAAAAAAACCTGTAGATTCTAAACCCAGGGATTAGATTGTAAACCCCCCGGCACAGATTGTAACCCACCCAGTACAAAATAGAAGGAGGAAAACACCCCCAACCCTTAGATTGTAAACTCAAGGACTGTAAAGCCCTTTGAAAGCCCCAGTCTTAGATTGTAAGCCCAAACTGGGGATAAAGGCAGAGGAAATGTTGCCATCTCCTTCTGGGCGCCTCTTGAAGCTCTGGCAACGGTAATGTTCTCTTCCTCTGATCCTGCTGCCACACCATGCCATGCCGCCACTTGACCATGCCTTTCCTGATGCCTGTTAGAACTTTCCTCTCAATTTTTACTGTCTGCCCTCCCTGCAGACTCCTGCCTAACTGGAACCAAGCCAAGCACATGCACCTGAGTCTTTGCATCCTCTTGAATGTTATTTATCCCTTGTCTCTCCCTATGTCCCCTCTGTAAAGCACCAGGTACACAGCTGGCACTATACAAATGCTTATAATAATAATAATTATTATTATAATAAATAAAACTCTGCCCTCCACAAGAAACAACACTGAGGAGGGGTTTAGAGCTCCATGGAGAGTCCATGGCTTTACCCGGTGGCACCCAGCATGCTATTCTCGCCGGCTTCTTGCCATGCCCTCATGTTTTCACAGTCAGGGAGGGATTTGGAGCTCCGTGGAGACACCGTGGATCTTCTTAGCACCACTGAGCGTGCTCTTCTTGCCGGCTCTGCTCTTCAGTTTTGGGGAAATCTCAAAAAACTTGGGAAAATCATGGAAGTCATGGAAAGATCTCAAAAGTCATGAAGGGAGGCAAAAGTAACTAAAAACGTGACTTTTGTCATGATCGTGACAAATCCCTACTCACAAGTAGCCTTCTGCCTGCCTGTGTATCTTCCACACAATTTTGATCAGTTCTCAGCAAAGTGCATATCTTGCCTTCCTCCATATGAGTATTTTGTTTTTGTGTTGACAATGGGAGAATATACAGGTGATGTCAATGAAATACAGGAAGACAGGTTGATGGATTTGACCTCTTGTCATGCTGCTTTCTCACGTTACCTGGGAGTGAGGTGTAGGGCTGTAGTGGCATACCACTGTGACAGCTGTTCCCGACGGAAACCCCTATTCTGCCCATCGCAGCATGGTTCGGCAGAGACAGCTTTCCGATGGCTGCAGCAGCGGTTTGCCACAAATGGTGCCGCGGCATTGCGACTGGTCAACAGAAGCGGAACTTTGGCGGATTTCAATAAGAAGTGGCACCAAATCCCCTTTCCATCGATAGCAGAATCTTTGTGGTTATCTGATCATTGTATTCCACCCACCGGAATACAAGGTATCATGAGACCCGGCAGCATGATCAACCCTCAGACCCTGTTGACGACACCCGCATGCCCAATTTCATTGGCTAGGGCTTTCCCAGAGAGACATGTCCCGCCTTCATCATTAAGTATAATTCGGTGTGTTTGTAGCTTTCTTCTTCCTCTTGTTCCCCAATAGCAGTGAGAGTGATTGACTGTTGGAGCCGCGCCGCCAGTGTCCGTGTTAGTTAACATACTCTGATCTTCCACGCTCTGTGACAAAGCACTGCATCGTGACTCGAGGAGAGAGAGTCCTATCCCTTCCTAATTCATAGCATACCATCAAGTTTGGATAACATAAAGAAGGTTTTGTGTAAGTGCTTGAACTTTTCTGTTAATTCTTCTAAACTGTGCTTTATTTAACTGCTAATTTAGTGCTAAAGCAGCTAAAGTAATTCTTCTACAGCTACACTTTACATTTTCCATTACCCTTTTTAAAAATAAATGTACATATATGTTGTTTGCTGCTAGCCTTTTAGTGTTTACGTATATGTTTATCGCTCAGTTTGGGCTTGATAATTGTTTGTGCTTGATATTGTGCTTGATATTGTTTTATTGTTCATTTTGTTCATGATAATGGCTGTTGGTTGGATGGATGGTGGGATCATTGGTTTATTTGTGAAAACTGTGCTGTTGGGTTGCTAACTGTGGCTGTCTCGATTCTTTTTTTTGTGAACGGTGGGCAAACGGCGACCACAGCTATCACATCCCCCTCCATGCTCTCCCTTGACTGACCCTCCCCCCAGCATCCCCCATCCGACTATTCCCACATGTGCTCCCCAGTCCCTGCTTCATGCTCACCGAAGAGGCTTCCGCGGCTATGCCCCCCCCCCCCNNCCCCCCCCCGGCTCTCTATGGAGTGACTCTGCCCCATGTACTTCCCCAAGTCCTGACCTGAGTCCCTGCTCCAGGCTCGCCGGTGGATTCTGCAGCTTCCATGGCTACCGACTATGCCCCCCCTCCTGGCTCTCTATGGAGTGACACTCCTGGCAGCCCCCCCGGCCATGCCTATTTCCTGATGTGCTTCCTTGAGTCCCATCTCCAGGCTTGCCGGCGGCTTCTGTGGCTACCGGCTACACCCCCCTCCTCCTGGATCTCTATGGAGTGACTCTCCCAGCAACCTTACCTTGGTTGTGCAGTTCAGGAGGGGGCCAGGAGGGCCGGTGTCTTTCCTGGCATATCCCGCAACCCACCGCAGTGTATGGAAATAGAAAAATCAGGCAGTGTTTTTTAAAAAAAGGAAAAAATCCCTGCCGGAGAGACGTGGTTCGAGGTTGCTGCCTTGTAAACAATGGTTCTGCGAGCTGGCTCCAAACATTCTCACAAATGGGATGCACTCGGGCGCCATTATATACACAGTCATATCAAGCTCAGCTTACTAGTTTGAACAATCACACGAAAGATGACAGTCTCGAGCCCACATGCAGTAAACAAAGTACCTTCCTGATCATTCCAAACAGTACTTGCCAAAGGGTTGGCATTTGTGACAACGTACAAAGCCATCCTGAAGAACATTGTTTATAAGGCAGCAACCTTATGTTGTTCTGCCTCTTCCCATTCCCACAAACGTGATAGTCCCTGGAAACACTTTGGTTATATTTATTTCAGTTTCATGATTTTTAGCTCCCAGCTCATGAGTCATGATTTGTGTGAACATTCATGTTTTGGCAACTTAGTCAATGCAGGCACTGCATGTAGTTTTCCTAAGCATGCCTTACATATTTGCATAGATCACACAACACTAGTTACAATAATTTTCCATGTGATTCTGAAACTATCATTTCACAAATTGGAGTATACCCACTCGGGCCTCTCTGTAGTGAGTGGCTCCATCTAGCACGCACCCCCGCCCAGAGTCCTACGCGGCATATGCTGCTGATGTGTGATGTGTGCATGTGCTTTGTGTGTTACTTATTTACTTGCTTAGTTTGTGACCTTAAAGATGAAATTTTATGCTTGCTGCTAATCTAAATTCTCATCCACTCGCTTCAGATCAACTCCCTCCCTGATACATTTGGCAGACAATCATTTCAGCAGCATTTTCTCCATTACAAAATTTAAGTGTACTAAGGACATTTATTTAATATATTTTTTTTACAAAACAGCCTACTAATCACTAATTGCTTGCCTTATTCCATTAGGTAATGATGAAGAACATTTGGTTCATTGGTGATTCCTACATCACCAGACTAGAGCAATTCTATCGCACAGAAGACACCAAGGTCAATTTGAATTTGGAAAATGTTACAGTGCAATGTATCAGAAGGGGGGGAATGCGATGGTCTAATGTATTTCCTACTTGAAAGAACGAAAGGCAATTCATTGCCTCAATTTCCTCCCTTCCTTCATGCATTGTATTCCACTCTGGTGGTTATGATATTGGACTGCTCAAAGGCGTTGAGCTACTAGAGTACATGAGAAACAATTTAATGGCAATCTGTCAGCTTTTTCCCAGTTGCAAGATTGTTTTCTCTGATCTCATTATTCGCAAGTGCAACAGATATAGCACAAACATGAACGCTATTAATAAATGTGTTAGAAATGTTAACAAGTCTGTTGGTGATTTCGTTAAAGATATTGACATGGTTTTGGTCTGGCATAGGAACATTGTAGCCGCTGATAGCAATATGTTTTTGGATGATGGCGTACATCTTTCACAATCTGGCATGTCTATGTTCTGTAGTAACATTAGGTCATTGCATGCGTGAGGCCGCATGTGAGGACTGCAGGTGCACCCAACCACATGCCCATGCACACCAGCATCGCATTGGTAGGCCTGGGTGGATGGGGGTGGGGCCCCAGTCCAACCAGGCCACCACCCGGCCAGCAAAACTGTCCCACAAACCCCAGGGCCCCCACCACCATGGACCGGGACAGGGCAGCTGCCTACTGGATGCATTTCACGCTCGCAGCCGAGTGGTACCATGACTACAATGAGCATGTTCCTGTGTGACCTGTGGCATACCCCGGCTATGCAGCTGCTCCTGGGTCACCCTGACAGCCAAATTTTGTTCGGTTCACCCCCGCCAGGAATCCACTGTGGTGAATCGGGACCGTGTAACGTCTGAAATCACCCTCTGTCTATCTGGTGGGAGGGAGGGCATGGGACGGTCATGGAACAGCGTGCCTTTGTAAAACCACTAGACTAACAGAGGATGGCTATATTCAATAAATAAATTTCAAGATCTTTATTAAAACAATTAACAGGTGGGTTGCGTGGATGGGTCAGTCAGTCTGAGTGAAAAAAGAAAGTGTCCCCCGACCCCCAGCCAGGACTCAGGATCAGGAGCAGATAGCCAGTCACTGCCAGCAAGACTGGGCGGGCACTGGCAGCACCACACACCCCTCTCCCTGTCTGTTGCCGGTTGCCGCCCACCAGCACGTCTACAGAACTCTGGTGTCACGGGGAGGGAAGGTGGGCACGTAAGGACAGGTGGGGGCAGGGCAGTCAGTGACGGTGTTGGTGACGCTGGTCGGTGACTGCGAGTGAGCATAATGCCAGTGGGACTACGGGTGCAGCATAATAGCACTCACGTCGCCTGGCTCAGCTACTCAGTTGGGTTAATGTAATAACTAAGCATATTTTTTTGGCATACAAAGTATGCCATAAGCAACAAAACACCGCAATAATTTTATGATTAACAAACAATAACACTAATGTAAAAGTAAAAAAACAAAAACAAATTAAAGTTACATGGAACAGTGGGACTTGAACCTGCAGAATAACAACTATAAATTGTATAGCAAACAGGAACCTTAACAACTATGCCAACAGAGTTGTGTTGTGCTTGTGACTTCTTCTAGACTGAGGAAGTGCGGAATGAGGATTGTAACACACTCTTCTGCATGGATCAACTTAATTCCTCCAAACCGAAACTGAAACTTAGCCAAAACCAAAACTTATTTTCTTTTGTCCTGAAAGGACGTTCCTGCCCCTGAACTCATCCGAACTCATACGAACACAACACAACTGTTCGGTCATTCAACACTTCGGTTTATACATTTGTTTCGGACGTCTGAACAGACCGAGTTTGGTTCGAACTCAAAACATCCGAAACGCGTTCGCCCATTCCTAACCTTAACAAACACCTCTGAAACAAAATTATTGTGTCTCAGAAGATCAATAGGGTACAGTTCCCCTTCCCCAGGCTAGATCATCAAGGCCACAAGTGCAGTCTCTGTGCTATATGGAGAGACCCGATTGCCCTCACAAAAGCTTCCTACCACCCGGATAATGTGAGAAATCATCCTGAGTCTCTTCTTTGTTTTGTTCATTGTCAGATCTCTTCTACCATTTGCCTGGAAATGAGTACATATGAGACTGGCTGATGCTTTCTTTGTCTTCCTTTGTTTTCTCTAGTCCAGTCAGTGTTAGTCCACCTTATTTTTTTACATTTGATGTGACCTTACAACTTAGCTTTACACATGTCCATGACTCTTGCGGGAATTCATTTAGGTTCTCTGAGCATCCTCATTGGAGCTCCGTCATCTTTCCCCCCATGTTACTAATCCACAAACAAGTTAAAATTTCAGTAACTGCATGAGGATACATTTGCAAAGCTAACTGATACAATGAATTACCGTCTCATCAGATTGTTGATTACGCTTATTAGATAGGGGGTGTGCTGCCATGACCATTCTGCAGATGTGTACTGTTTTCCAAAGTAACACCGGTGCTGCCAGCACCATTTTGGAAAAGGGTCATGCAAGTTCAGAATGGCCCTTACAGCCATCTTGCGCATACACAATGATTTTTAAAAATCATTTTTAATAAAATAAAATGAAAAAAAAATGAAAATGGTAGAATCCTTTACAAAAGAAACTCCTCCCCAAAATGAAGTGGTTTTTGTAAAAGAAAACCGGAACTAATGCACACCTTTTAGACATGACATTTTTGCAAGCTCAAATTGCTTTTAAAACATTAGACTTTTGCCAAGCTCTTCGCAGTCAGTTCATTTATGGCCAAGTGTCTGGAGGGGAATGTGACAGTTTTTATCCAGTCCTGTGGAGTTTCATAGTGAGGGACCCAGGTTCACTGCATTTTCTCCATTGAGAAAATGACAACACAGGTCCCGTCATAGTTCTCACTTTCTCATCTACAGCATACCCAGCAATAGAATACATCTCCTTTTATTCCTGCCTCTTCAGGTTTAGGGATCTTGTATGCCCTCATTTTTTTCTCTATTTCTTTTGTTTCTAAGTGTACTGAACTGCTCAGGGAATAACTGAGTTCAGACAAGGATTGGATAAATCCATAAATAGCTATTAGTCCAAGTGTCAGGTTGGTCAGGGGATGAGACCTTTGCCTGCCAGGAGCTGGATGTGTATAGCGGGGAATGGACAACTGGATTGTGCGCTTCTGTGAAGGAACTGAAGGTGGCCATTTTGTTGGAGACATTAACTGGGCAGGATGAATCTTTGGTATGTCCCAGTGTGGCAGTTCTGTGTCTGCAGCAGGAGAGGACTTTGACTTACTTTTGACAACGCTTTCCAGTTCCAAGCATAAACAGAGAAAGCCACATCAATGAAGCATACAGGTTTTATGGCCTTCTCTAGCTTCTAACACACATACATCAGTCTGCTCTGACATTAGTGAATACACTTCTTGTCTCTCACTTCCTGTACAGAGAGAGTTCTCTAAATTCCTAGGCATGAATTGCTGATGAGCTGCTTTGTGTCTCTGTGGGCAGCTCTTTATCAAAACGATAGATCTCTTTGATATGAGGACACTACACAAGTAACCAGGAATATCATCTTTCAGTTTAAAAATAAGAACATTCCAGCATTTTTCTTTGCAGAAATAGCCTCGTGAATATAAACTGAGCTGGGAAAATAAAAATGAAAACCAGATAGGTTCCACTTCTTCAGAAGGAGTTTCTGAACTTGGGAAGCCACTTGAGTATTTCAATACATGTACATTTAGTACATAAAATGAATCATCCAAGTTTGCAGAGCATCCTGAGGAAAAATCTCACTAGCTTGTCTCAATTTTTAATCAAGCCTTTATGTAATGCTATTATAATGGTGAACTGGTGTCCCTTGCATTTGCCAAGAGCAATGCAAAAAATAATTTTGCAGGCCTTTCTCTAAAATGCTATAACTCTACAACCCTTTGGTTTAAGCTAGATTTGGCTCTGAGTTAGGGGAACAACATATAAACCATAATGAGAGCAGTGGGGAAAATTTCACATGCTAAACCAAGTCATTAGTCTGTTTTTCTGCTGCTTTCTCTGTTGTTGAAAGACTGTCTGTTTATTTGCTTTGCATTTTAATTCCTACCTCCAATTCCTTTCCTCTATTTTTATAATAGAGGAACTGGGATGGAAGCCAGGCATGAATGATTATAAAATGTGATTCGTGAGCATAAATCTCAGTTGGTATTTTGTTTTAAATAGTGAGGCTGTTATTAAAATACCAAATCCATTAGAGCTTTGATACATTTATAGACCTCTGTAACTCTGTTGTTACTACCTAAAGAAGCATTTTGCCCAGGAAAAACCAATCTTGACTGGCTACAGTATTAATGAGGATAAAATTTGCCAGAGGAGTAAACTTTAAGTTAGAGAACCATCTGATTGACAAAGTACACATCACCCCATCAAATAGATGATCTAAATGGAAGGGACATCTGAGGAAAGAAACACATAGAATGCTCCAGGCTTTGAATAACTATATGAATCAGGGCTGCTTGAAAATGAAGACTCTTACAAAACGCAATGAAATTTCGTTGTAAAAGTCAAGGCCTCAACATTTATCATGGGGGAGGGGATGTTCTGAAAGTCTGGACTTGAAGCACGTGTGTTGTATCTATCTTGTAGCTAGGAAATTTAGGCCTAAATTTAGTAGGCCCATTTCAGCTAAAAGACAACCCATTTTTCTGAAAGATAGGTCAGTTTTTGGTGCCACTATTTCTGTACTGAGAGATGTTTGTTAAACATGTTCTTTCTTAGCTATTTTTGGCCATACACCTGGAAAGCCCTGTGTCCTTGGTTCCCATGTTGAATTCTATCAATGCTTTTAAACTATTTACTTTTAACATATATAGGTGGGTTCTTTGACCCCAAGCAGTGGGTGTTAAGTGAGCAATGGTATGGCAAAAGAAGTCATAGCCTTTAAAACAGGTGACATCTTTTAGCCATGTTGTTTGCTGAAAGCAACCTGGATTAACAGGGATACCCAGGAGGTGCCCAGCGAGGAGAGAGAGATTCCTTATAGGGTCTAATCAGATCTGAGATTTACTTTTCCATCCTAATTATGGATAAAATCCATCAGAGATTTAAAGTGTTCATGTTTCAGAATAGGCCATGGAATCAATTTTTCTTACTGTTCTATTACTTTCCTATGACCTATGACATGCTGTACAATTAGCTGTACACTTTGATCTTTCACTGAATTGGTTACGTGAAAGTCCTTGCTCCAGCTATTTTATTTTGACTTCCTTACTATTGGAATGCAGTAAACATGGTTAGAAAAAATTAGTTTCTCATACCATTAAAGGATTTAAAAACATGTAATTAAGGAGTAATATTAATAATAGAGAAACATCACCACCTCACGGAAAAGATGTTTTATTGTTTGTTATACTTCAAATACTAAAATAGGTTTAATTTTTAAGCTAAATAAGGGTTTTTGAGGTTGTCAATTGGAGTCATCTTAATATTTCCCAGTATAAATTCAAAATGGTTTTAAGGTATTCTAGCAAAAAAAAATTATATAGATTAGGAAATCTAGGGGGGAAATTAGAGAATAAAGACATTAAGAATAATATATTTAATTAGTGAACTAAAGTTTATTTCAACATAAAGTTTGGCTTCAAATTATACCTAAATACACCATTCAGAGGTTTAAGTAATTGCTCTTTTGAACTGTGTCTTAGTGAAAAACTTCAGTCTTTTAAATCAGTGTTACTCTAGAAAGTTCTTTCTAAAGTGAGTAGAACCAAGGCAGATATAGCATCTGTTCTTCAACAACTTCCTAAAAAGAATCCCTGTATGAAATTATGTAGAATTAATAGAATTTAATCAAAGTTCAGTGAAGCGAATAGACTCCATTGGGTTTCTTAGAGTTCTATTGAGCTAATAGACTCTTGAAGTGGGACAAAGATCAGGACTGTTTTACGGTCTTGGTTCATAGAAGTAAGGAGGGGTGAAGTCAAAATAGCCATGAAGATGCAGTTGTGCAGATGTGGAAACCAAAAACATTTTTTTTTTTTAGCTTCATCACTTGGCAAGAGGCAAATTTCATGCTGATTAGACCCCTGACCTGCGAGCCACTGATTGGAGGAACACCTGGTAGCCATATTGAAAACTCTCAGAAATCTTACAAGACTGGCAGGATATTGTTGACATAAGAAGGAGAGGAAGACACTTGCTTGATAACCAACATGCTGCTGGTCCAAGTCACCTGTGGGAATTTGGCCATTTTTACATGGACTGCCCCCCCCGTCACTCGGTGTTCGAGCGGGTGTACGATGGGGGGGGCAGTCTATGTATACGGCCACAAGTGGGTGGGGATGGGTGTTTGTGCGCTCCCACCACACACCTACCTCCACCCATGGAGCCCTCCGACAGAATGGAGGATGCTCCATGGGTGGAGGTGGGTGTGGGTTTACACCCAGAGTGGGTGTGGGGTGTGTGTGTCTGTGTCTGTGTAAAAGGACACCCACCCACCTACACCCGCTACGCCGAAACACCCCCACCCCCACCCATTCTGGTCTATGTAAAAAAGGCCTTGGTTTTTTTCTGTCCCAACTCCTTTTATTTTCCAATCTTTTCCTACTTTTTCCTAAATCTTTAATTTTTCATTTTTAAAGCCACTTTTCATTTTTAAATCTTCTTTAAGGTTACTTTTCTCTTTTGCTCTCATCTTTCTTTTTCTTTTTACATTTTATTATCATTTTAACTTTATTTTTCTCATTTTTCACTCTTTTCAAGTCATTTTATTTTATTTTTAACTTCATTTTTCACTCTTTTAAGCCATTTTTATTTTCATTTAAACTTCATTTTTCACTTTTTTCAAGTAATTTCTCTTTTTGCCCTAAAATTATTTTTTAAAATGTATTTTCTCATTTTTCAAGGGAAATTCTTATTTTTCTTTAAGGTTTTGTCTCCAGGTGCATACTCTTCTTTTCTTTTAGGGAAACACTGTATTGGTCCCAGATGGGACTGTTTCCTTTCAATTTTTTTACTCAGCCTTGTGGACAGAGTGCCCCCAAGTACTTCTGTCTTTCCCCCTCCCTTTTTGGAGCTTCCATGCTTCTCAACCTCTGAACAAATTTTATTTTATATTTTTATTTATTTTTTCTATCTTTTATTTTTACTATTTTTACTTCATTTTTATCAAGTTTCCAGCATAGCAGCAAGTTAACCTCTTATCTTTCTCAATGGGACCCCACAGACCCTGTAAAACTTTTTATGGAACCTGCGATATCTGTGCGGTAAAATATATTGTCCAAGAATATATATATTTGTAATCAACCTTTTTGTGAGCTTCCCTGGTACTTTTGTAGTAATGTGTAAGTCCATTTGGCAGGGTAATACATTATAGTATTTTAGTCCTAATAATTGTCTCTTGTGAGTTTTTGGTAAGGACACTTGAGCTTTTCTACGGAGATCCCTGACCCCATGGTAGAGCTAATTCCTTGGAGAATCTTCGGGTAACAATCTTGAGGCCTGTGCCCCAAAACATATTTAAAAGACCCTTCAGCCATGTGCTGACCTAAGCAAGCCAGCTGGACTCTGCCTAGGGCTGCTAAATTTGTCTTTCCCAAGATAAGGACACTAGTATATTGTGATACTGTCTCTTTAAGATGGCATCATGCAGAGTTTATGGGAAGAAGCTTGAGGCAGGAGCCATTTTGTAGCTTCTCTCTCTAATAAAGGAAGGATGCATGGCCTAAACACATTGTCTCCAAGCTCTTTTTGAAATCTTGATACACAACACATGACATTGTTAGAATTGATTGCAGCTCAAAGGTTTGCAAGACTGACCATAACATTCTGAATATAGCAGCACAATGAGTATCCCAGCCCCTGTAGACACAGAAAGGATACTCATGTTTACAGATTAAATCATGGAGGATTGTAAGGCTCCCCCAACCTTTATCTTTAATTGGTAATCTTGCTGAGAATTGGAGAAAATTGAATCAGCACTTCCACATACATGAGAGTCTTGAGGGCTGAGAAGAAAAATAAAGATATAAAAATGGCCCTTTTTATTGAAAATTGTGGGGGAAGGTGTCCTAGAGGTTTACAATGCCCTTGATCAACAGCCAGGTTCAGAGGGCCCTGACACAGAGGATGTGTTAAGACTGTTTAGGAGCTATTGTAGTTACCCAAATGAAACCTGACAGGCTCCCAGGCTCCCCAGGTTGATGTACTTGACCACCAGACTATTGCTCCTCCAGTGTGGTAGCTGCTTGCTGATCCCTGCTCCTCCAGGCCCACACACAGCTGAGCTGAGATGGAGACTCCTCACTCTTTGGTGTTGGGGGATCAAGGATGCCTTTTCGCAATTGCATGCACCCCCAGGTTCCCCATTCCCAGGTTACAGCGCCTGTCCTGGTTTCCTAGCATTCTATTTCCCAGGGAAAGCACTTAAACCTTCTCTGCACTATGCTTATGTCCGGTTCACCACAGCTGTGACGCATGACAGGAGGAAGGAGAAGGACAGGGAGTGGGGTGGGGTGGTTTGTGCAGTGCAGCAAGGAAGAAAGCCTGCCCATCTATTAGGCTATACAAGCTAAACATGTGAGTGGGGATGCATGAACTGAACCCAGACTCCAGGGGACTATTGTCTCATTTGTTAACACCCAAAGCCACACATCCTTGGCTAGAGTATTGGCAGCTCATCATGTAGATACAGTATTACAATATACTACCACAGGGAACAGGAACCTCGGGCCCAGGGACCAAATGTGACTCCTGGAAAAGTTTTATATGGCCCTTTTCCAGATCCTGAATCTGGCCTCTGGATGCAGCTTCTACAAGAAAGCATTGAAACACTGAGCTCACATTAAGTCAGTCAAGTTAAGGGAATGCACACAAGGACAGGAAATGGATCTATGGCACA
This sequence comes from Sphenodon punctatus, assembly GCA_003113815.1. Taxonomy (NCBI): domain Eukaryota; kingdom Metazoa; phylum Chordata; class Lepidosauria; order Sphenodontia; family Sphenodontidae; genus Sphenodon; species Sphenodon punctatus. The sequence goes on from QEPC01004091.1 coordinate 53,349, forward strand.
GATCCATGAATTGGGCCCCTGCCTTTCTTTAGCAACCCTTATATGCTCGCACATGCAACCTCTGTGTGACCTTCAGCACTTGTACTAATTTTCAAAGTGGCCTCTTCTGAAGGACATGCACTCATCCACCCAGGAGCTGCTGAGAGTAAGAGGGTCAGATTTTTCCCAGACCATCTCACTTTTTTATAGAGGAAATCCTTTAGCTTGCTTTGACACCTTTTTTGTGTGAACACAGCTGAGGTTAAAGTGAGCAAAGAGGTAATTACCTCTGAATAGGTGAACAACTCCAGACCTCATCCCACAAGTACATAGGAAAGCTTTTCAGTGGCTTTCTGCTTCTGAGACATGGGGCACTTGCACATGTTGCCGGGGGGTGAGGGGAGGGTGGAAATGACTTCTGTGAGGGCAATCACGTCTCTATTGTCATGCAAATTAGCGCATGTAAAAATGTGCTATTCCACTTTTCTCCCATGAGAACAAGTGAAAACACTAGTTTGTGAGGGTTTTCATGGGAGAAAAGTGGAATACTGTATTCCTCCATGCACTAATTCCTGAGACATGATGCCCCTCACGGAAGCTCCACCCTCCAGGTAACATGTGCAAGCATACATAATGAACTGATCAGTGCCTCTTTGTACCACCTTTCCTCTATCAATTTTATTTATTTATAATATAAGCATTTGTATGCTGCCCCCTCCTGCCACAAGCATCTTGGGGTGGCTAACAATATTTTAAAACCTATCATAAAATTAATTAAAATCAAGTTTCCCAGAATTAGCCCACTCCACCCCAAAAAACAACAAAACCCTAACCCAACCCACCCATCCCATTTCCCTCAGCAAAAGCCTGGCAGAACAGCCGGGTCTTACACTTTTTATGGAAAGAGGTGAGATCCTCAGTCAGGTGGACCTCCAATGGGAGGGAGTTCCACAGTCACGGTGCAACCACCTAGAATGCCCTCCTCATGGTCAACACCCAGGAAAACCAAGGGACCTCAAGAAGGGCACCCCTGGTTGATCGCGGAGGTCAATCCAAAGAGTGAGGCTGTCCTGCAGGTAGGTGGGGACCCAGGCCTTTTAGGGCTTTAAAGGTGTTGACCAATACCTTGAATTGGGCCCAGAAGACTATTGGCAGCTGGTGCAGAGAACAGTGCACTGAAGTAATGTGCTCATGTCGTTCCGTCCCCTTCAGGAGACGAGCTGCCACATTCTGCACTAGCTGCAGTCTCCAGACCATCATCAAGGTTAGCGCATTACAATAGTCTAATCTTGAGGTAATAAAAGTATAGATGAATGTGGTCTGGTCTGAGTCCGAGACATATGGCCTAAGTTGACGTACCAGGTGTAACTGGTACATCCTTTGTCACAGTCACCACCTGGACATCCAGGCAGAACTGTGGATCAAGGATCACCTCCAGACTATAGACTTGGAATACCAGGTGAGGGAGGACCCCATTGATAATGGGGGCCATCACTCCCCCTGCTTTCCCCACAACCATCACCCCCATCTTGTCAGGATTTAACTTCAAGTGGTTTTCCCTCATCCAGTCCCCCATAGTTGAAAAACACCGGGTAAGCATCAAGACTGCTGGACCTGGGTCTGATGAAAAAGAGACAGATAGTTGGGTGTCATCAGCATATTGATGACACCTTACACCAAACTCTCTAACAACCTCCCCCTAAGGCTGCATATACACATTGAACAAGAGAGGGGACAAGATGGAACCTTGCGAGACTCCACACGTGAGGTCTCAGGGAGAAGATGAATAATTACCCAGCATCACAAGCTGGGTTTTCCTGGCTAGGAAAGGCAGAGCCATTCAAGAACAGCCCTGCTCATCCCTGCCCACTCCTGCAGCCGAACCACCAACAACTCATGATCAACAGTATCGAATGAAGCTGAAAGATCTAACAAAATCAACAGGTTCGAATGACCCTCGTCCAACTCTCAGGAGAGGTCATCAACCAAGGCCACAAGCTCAGTCTCCATGCCATAACCCGGACTGAAGCCAGACTGCGGGGGATCGAGGAAGTTGACTTGCTCCAAATGCTCCTGAAGATGTCGAGCCACCACACGTTCAATAACCTTCCCTAAAAAGGGAAGGTTAGCGACCAACCGAAAGCTTTCCAGGGCGTAAACGTCCAATGATGGCTCACTGGACTGGAATCGTTCAATGTTGTTTCATAGAACATATACCGCTAACAGCAATTGGAGATTCTTGTTTAGTTCTGGTTGTCAGACTCTATGATTCAAAAGCTGGTGCATCCAAATTACAGATCAGCTGCCTCTATGGATTTTTGACTGGCCATCCTGATCAACAGTCATGAAGTCCCAAAAAGCTACAGATTTTTTTCTATTCTGTGCCTATAGAATGAATGTATTACATTTTATATACTTAAAAGTAGGGCTCTCTGAATTATTAGCTGCAATTTATATATCTGATGGTTTATAATGCACTGTTTGTGAATTATGTGTGAGCAGATGGCAATTTCTACCAACATTTTAATTTACAAGTTAACTGTTCTAATTTTAGCCCAACATTTGTTCTCTCTGTTTGTTATTCTTTTTATTTGCCCAACTCTCCTTAAAAAATTCAATTAAAAAATAATTATACGTTGAAGATTTAACTGTGTTTCTCCTCTGGCCTTTTTTCTTTCTTTTGTGTGTGTGTGATTGTTTCCTAAAGTTAAAAAAAGAAAAGACTTAATGCTGACATTTGTCTTTCAATAGGAATTACTAACAGATCAGTAGCCAACAGTTGTAGACTCGAGCCATACAGAACTTTAAAAATAACTAAAAGTGAGACTGATTCTGTTCTTATTAAGCACACTAAAGCACAATGATCACTTTGTATGGTGTCAATGTGGTGTAGTGAATAAGGTGCTGGATTTGGACCTGGGAAGTCAGAGTTCCACTCCACCCTAGTCATGAGCTCACTGGGTGGCCTTGGGCAGGTCACAACCTCTTAGCTTCAGTTCCCCATTTGTAAAATGGGGATGTGTGTGTTCCTGTGTTCCGATCATCCTTGTCCATCTTAGATTGTAAGACTACTGGGCAGATATCCGAGGACATGCCCCTACTTGTCTCTAAAAATCTGTGACTGAAAAGTGCTGCATATACCTAGTAGTGATAGATATACAGAGGAGGAGGAGATTATTAAAGTGAAACATTTCTGACTACTCAGAGGTGTCTGCTATTAATGTTGTCAGGCAGGACTGGTCCCAGGTCTTTTGATGCCTCAGACACAATTTATTTGCTCTCCTCCAAGCCCAGCTGATCAATGGGGAGCTGTCATGGGGGTAGGGGGAACGAGAGGGAACAAACAAGGAACCAAGCATGCACTCTGGTCTTAAGGCTGGCAAGGAGGCTCTTGAGGAAAAATGGCCCATCAGGATAGTGAGTTGGCCCTTAGACTCCAGAGGAATAAGGACACTATCATCGTTGGGAGCAGAGCCAAGTAAGTCCGGAGATACCCTCACGCTCTATCTCACTCTCTCTCGCAGGGTGTACGGGACTTTAGGGAAGTCATGAGCTGAGAAGTGGGGAACAAATGGGCAGGGTCCCCAAGGGATGGAGGGTAAGGAAAAGGAAGGACATACATTGCAGGGATGAGAGGAAGGGAGGTCAGGAACCTGGGTACGGGGAGAATCGAGAATGCATGCACTCTACAATCACTCACCAATCAAACAATAGGAAGGACAATGGGTGTGGGGCGAAGGTCCACTCAGGAGTCACAAGAATATCACCAGATCCAACAAGAAACACAGTACTTCAGAAAATAAGACAACACTTAGCTTTCTCACGGGGCCAAGCTCTCAGGAGCTCTGATCACCAGCACTCAGCTACAACTGGTGCTTGCTTGTCTCTAGACCTGCCTCCCTGCTTGGCTTGGAGCCGTGCTAAAAATCGCTACAACTCTGGGTTTCCTTCTGGGTCCTCTGGGCCCCGCCCCCAGGATGCTGTGGAGGCAGCACCTTCTTTAGGGGTTGCCTTGGTAACCCGCTCAGGCCGCGTCACTCTGCCAATTGTCAGCATGGTCTTTAGGGATCCCTGAGCACTCCGTGGCTCCTGGGGAGTGCTTAGCCCCCCAGTATCTCTATCGGGGGAGGTCCCCAAGCCCCCCCCCACTGGTACAGCATGGGGGAAGTGTGTGTCTCGTGGGCCACCTGGGCATAACGTCTTTGGAGGCGGTCTCGTTCATGGCCCCTGACAGGAGCAGGAATCCCAAAGATGATTCCTAGCTTTCTGTGAGCATTATCTACCAGTCTATGTGACTATCAGAGCTTCTCCTGGTGCCCTGAGAAGTTGCAAGAGTCATGTGGAATGAAGGAGAATTGAATAATAGATTTTGTACCCATGGATGATATTCACATTTTTTGATAGCCCTCTGATCATTTATTTATTTAATTGTTTATTTTCTTTACTTATTTAGCTCGAAGTATTTTTATCCCGCACCCTCCTGCACAGATAGCAGCAACTTCGGGCAGCTCAAAACAAACCACACAATAAAATCAACTATTAAAATCACAGCTTAAAAGTTTAAACACATTAAAATTACTAAGAGTGGAACCAAAATCCCATACCCATCTCCCTCCCCAAAAGCCTGGAGGAACAGCCAGGTCTTACAGTGTCTGCAGAAAGAGGGGAGGCCTGGGGCCAGGCGGGCCTCCATCAGAAGGGAATTCCACAGCCTAGGAGTGGCCACTGAGAACTCCCTTCCCATCGTCACCACCCGGCAGACTTCGAGTTAGGTGTCCCCGGCTGACCGCATGGGACACAACATGGCCCAGGGTGTGAGGTGTTCCCAGAGGTAAGTGGGGTCCAGGCAGTTTAGGGCTTTATAGGTCAACACTAACACTTTGAATTGGGCCCAAAAGGTAATAGGCAGCCAGTGTAGAGAATGGACCTCTGGTGTAATGTGCTTGTGATGACCCGTCCCCGTAAGGAGGCGGGCTGCCGCATTCTGCACCAGTTGCAGCCTCTGGACCATTACCAAGGGTAACCCCACGTAGAGTGTGTTGCAGTAGTTTAGAGGTGATGAAGTCATGGAGTATGGTGGCCAGGTCAGAGCCCGAAACATACAGCCACAACCGTCACACCAAATTTAACTGATGAAAGGTGCTCCTCACCACTGCCGCCACCTGGGAATCCAGGCGGAGCTGTGAATTGAGAAGCATCCCCAGACTACGCACCTGAGTAACTAAAGGGGGGCAAACCCCTTCAGCCCTACCCACCAACATCACCCAGGTCTTATCGGGATTCAGTTTCATGGCTTGCCCTCAACCAATTCCCCACAGCCACCAGGTAAGCACAGAGTCTGCTGGGGCTGGGTCTTCAGAAAAAGAGAGGTACAGTTGTGTATCATCAGTGTACTGATGGCAACATAAGGCTAACACTCTCATGATCTAGTCCAAAGGCTGCATATACACGTTGAACAGGAGAAGGGACAGACTAGAACCCCAGGGGACTCCACACGTGAGGTTCTGGGGCCATGATGAATGCTCCACAAGCACGATCCCTTAAGTTCTCCTGACCAGGAAAGTGCAGAATGATTCAAGAACAATTCCACCCTCCCTAGCCCAGTCCCGCAGATGGGCCACCAACATTTCATGGTCAATGGTATCAAATGCTGTCGACAGATCCAATAAAATCAAAAAAGATGATCTGCCCGAATCCAATTCATGGTGCAGGTCATGGACCAAAGCCACAAGTGCAGTCTCTATGCCAAACCCAGGGCAAAGGTCGGACTGCGAAGAATCAAGAAAACTGATCCAATCCAGATGCCCCTGAAGCTTCCGAGCCACCACAAATTCAATAACCTTCCCTAAAAAGGGAAGGTTAGAGACTGGCTGGTAGCTGGTAAGGGAGTCAATGTCAATAAATGGTTTCTTGAGCAAAGGCCGCACCACTGCCACTTTAAGGTGACCCAGCACTCTGCCCTCCTTTAAAGGAGGCATTGTCAACCCAGGCCAGCAATGGTCCTAATGTCTCACAGCAGGCCTTAACCAGCCAGGATGGGCATGGATCTAATTTGCAACAAATGGCTCTAACCTCCACAAGGACATCCACCACATCAGTGGGTGATACCCACTGAAACTGATCCCATGAAACTGGACAAGGTGGGGCCTTTATTACCTCAGGTTCTCCCACTTCTACAAGAGCGCCATTGAAGTTGTGGTGAATCTGGGTGATTTTATCCACAAAAAAGTCAACAAACATGTCACAGTGAGCACTGGCAGATTCCAGTTACAGGCGGAGAGAGGCCAGACTGACTAGCGTCTGCACCACCTGGAAAAGCTCAACTGGACACAACTTCGTGGATGCTATGATGGTAGCAAAGAACACCTTCTTTGCTGCCCACACAGCCACAGTATAGGCTCTTAAACTAATTCTATGTTGCAGTCAATCAACTTCAGCACAAGTATGGCTCCACCATCGCTCCAGCCTCTGTGCCTGTTGTTTCATCTATTACAGGTCCTCTGTAAATCAAAAAGATCTGCGTTTTCAGCATTCAGGAAGTGGACGCTTAGGAGCACTTCGGTCGATGACCTCATTCAGCAAGGTATTCCAAAAAGCTACGAGGTCATCAAGTGAACAGTCATCAAGATTGGAGGTTATTTTCCCAAGAGCATTCCAGAAACTTTCTGTTCCATAAGTCTCTGGGGGTGAACCAACCGAACTGGTTCAGCACCTCTTCAGGTGTAGACATGTGCCAGGAGACCGGCCCAAAGGAGGTAATGGTCCGACCATGACAAGGGCACAGCTAATGCCTCCCCCACCACTGGATCTCCTGCCTCAAGGTCAGTGCAAAATATCAGGTCTAGGGTATGTCCCCCATCATGTGTTGGACCAACAACCCTCTGAGACCGTCCCATGGTTGTCATGTTAGCCATGAATTCATGCTCTGCTCCCCCAAGATCGGCATTGGCATGGATGTTGAAGTCCCCCAGGACTATAGTCCTCAGAGACTACAAGACCACTTCCAACACCAATTCTGCTAGAGCGTGTAGGGATGCTGCCATATAAGTAGTTGCACGGTATATCAGCAACAGCCCTAATCTGTCTCTGGCTAAATGAATCACTAGATGGATGCCCTCTATGCCCAAAATAGTTTGCACTGGATACCTCCTCATGGACCAGGTATCCCTGAAAATAATGGCTACACCACCACCCATCCCTCTGGCTGGGGCTGATGCTGTACAGAGCTCCCAGCCAGAATTGGCCCCGACTCAGTGTCCAACCAGGTCTCGGTAATACAAACGAGGTTGGCTGACTGGTCCAGGATTACTTCCCTGATTGTTGTGGACATATTAGCCACTGACCTCGCGTTAATCAGTAACAGTCCCAGACCAGGGGCCCTCCAATTCTTGATCATCACACCGGAACCTGCCCGAGGAACAGTGAGAGGGATTGGCACCAAGCACCTATCCCGTCTCACAGATTTAACCAGCCTCCCGGAGGTATCATAATTGCCCTGACCCATCACGACCCTAATGGCTGTAGAACCACCCCCAGATCACCCCTTGACTCCCCTCCTCCTGGCTGGAGAGGGAAACACCCTCCCCCCATCACCCTAATCCTTCCCACACGTCCCCATCCCCCCTCTCACAGGGGAGCTAAAAACCCTCAACCCAATCGGGTCAGACCCCTCCCTCACACCGAGGAGACAGACCTTTCCCTCCCTAACCCAGTCCCTCCCCCTCACATTAGGGGAGGCAGCCATACCCATAAACCAAACCCCTGACAAGATCCACCCTATAAAGCCCGATGCCCCTGTAGAAAACCCCTCCTCTCACAGAACAATGACCGGTCTTGCCTAGCCCCCCTCAACTGCACCCAGGGGTGTGGGGAATAAAAAAATGTTCCCCACAACCTAAAAACTGCAACCCACCCCAGTCTAGAACAGCCTGCAAATGCCTGGCACTAAAGTCCAGGTGGAGGTGGTGGTGGTGAGTGGCAGCTCCCCCAAGGACACAGCTCATCATTCTTGTTTTCACTACTGTGCCTGCGCAATAGTACTGAAATTAAGACCACTTTCCATGGAATATGCTAGGGGTGTGCATGCTTTCATTATATCAATAGCGAAAAGGATTTTTTTCATTTTCATTATCGTTATTGCAATAACAAAAAACAACAACAAAAAAACACAAAATCAATAACGATAATGAAAGTCATTAATTTTGTTATTGCCAGCAGCCTGGCAGGTGGTTTTTAGAACGTAATGTGGTGAGAGGAGGAGGAGGGAGCAGACATCTCAGAGCCAGAAACAGCGTTGAACTCTTGAACTGGGCCTGTGATGGGAGGGGAAGGACCTGATGGTTGTAATCACTGGCCAATGAGCAGCATAAGCAGGTCCCAGGCAGTTGAATAGCACCCTGTGATTGCTCAAGGCCTCCTGCCTCCCAGAACTTTGCCCCAGGGGCATAGAAAGGTTGAGAAGGGCCCGGGCTCAAGCCTCATTATGGGCCTCTCATATGCATGCGTGCAAAGCACGCGTGCATTCCGAAAACCCAAAGTGGGTGGAGCTTAAGGGATGGGGCAGGGCTTAAGGGATGGTGCGGGGCCTGCTGACAGCTTCTAAATATACAAAATCCAGCGGCTAGGAGTTATAACTGTGTCCATAAACAAGCATGGCCTCCCAATGCTTCCCACCTCCACAGCTGAGCATCTACCACCACTCCCCAGGAGTGGTTCCACTGCAGGGGCAACCAGGTGGGCAGTGAGGCAGGCACAGAGAGACTGATTGCGTCCACTGCCTTACTGGAGGAGGGGATTGAGCTTAGCCAGTCTGGACTCCAGGGCCTGTTGTTTCTTGCTGCTGGTGCCGCCAGTGCCTTGTGCATGCATGCGTGCGACCAGTCCAGAGGTGCTGCTATCAAACACACCAGACACCCAAAATGTATCTAGCTTATTAAGTGCATTATGCTATGAAAAGAGACATATATATAAAACCAGTTCAGTTGTGCCCCATAATCAGTTCATGCTGCCCCCACCCAATAACCAACCAGTTCATTTGTGCCCCTGCCCCTATATAATCAATTCACACTGATTCACCAGTTCAGTTGTGCCCCATAATCAGTTCATGCTGCCCCCACCCAATAACCAGTTCATTTTTGCCCCCGCCCCCATATAATCAATTCAAGATGATTCACCAGTTCAGTTGTGCCCCCATAATGAGTTCATGCTGCCCTCACCCATAACCATTTAATTTGTGCCCCCAGGGCAGCGTGAATTAGTTATATGGGGGGGGGCGCAAATGAACTGGTTATGGTGTGAGGGTTTAAAGACAGTATTCCTCTTAGCAATAACTTCATTAAAAAAAGTTAGTGAAATAGCAACCATAATAATCTCATAACCATATTTGCAGATTTATTTTCCAAGATAGAATATATATTGCTTTACATCCTAAATTCCTACCTGAGATAGTATAAGTAAGACAGTTGTGAGAATGTGGCCCTTTTTAAACAGGCCTCTCCCACCCATGAACACGCAGATTTCTGTGTGTTCATGGGTGGGGGAGCCCTGTGTAAACAATGTGGTGCACGCACTCATGGTATGTGGGGTGCATGCACGCCCACCTAACACGCATCCCCACTCACCCCCCCCCACACAGACTTATCCCCACGCACAGAGCAACCGGGGGAAACGGCGGTTACTCCAGGGGTGTGGATGAGTGGGGGGTGAGTGGGGATGCATGTGCAGCCATGTGCATGCCCTGTCCATGCACTGGCATGCCCACGGACCTCGCCCACCCGGCTATTATTTGACACAGCCCAGTTGTGAGAATGTTAGGAGCCATCTCGAAGAACCTTCTTTACAAGGTAGCAACCTTCTGATCAGCACATGGGGAGGAGCTGTTTGTAAAAAAAAATAGCTTCATCTCCCCGATCTGTGTCCCGTTGCTGCAGCTGCTGCAGCGCTACTAGGAGGCAGAGGTAGGTGAGGGATAGGGACTGGAACCAGGGAGGGGAGGCAGCAGAAGAACTTAGGCTGCATTGTCACCTGGCAGTGGCGGCACCAGGAAGGGTGAGGGAGAAGCAGCGCGGAGGAGTCGGTGGCCAGGAAAAGAGCCGATGCAGATCTGACAGGCTCTTTTCCCGCCAGCTCCTCTGCCCTCCCGCCTCCCTCACCCCTCCCGCTGCCGCCACCACCACTGGAGGTGAGGGGGGCAGCCCTGCCTTGGGCCAGCCCTGCCTACAGGCCCCACCCCAGGGCAGGGCCCAGGTGCAAATGCACCCTCCCCACGCCACGGTAGCTACGCCACTGCTTTGCCCCTGATCATGAGGAGGATACAGAGTAGAGCTGAAACTCAGTCTTTGAAAAACTTCAGAATTAACCGGGCCATCTGGTTCTAATTTCCAAAGTCTGAAGTTCTGAGTACCAATGCCAGTCCTCGGAAAACTTCAGAAGTCTCAGTCAAGTGCTTCCACCATTACCCGTGTGATTGAAGTGATCCAGATGGTTGAACCTCTAACTTCTCTGAGCTAGGAAATTATTATATTATTATTATTATTATTATTATTATTATTATTTATTTATTTGCTTTTATGTTGTGCCAGCGATGTACCTGGTGCTCTATAGATAATAAAATAGGCTCGGTCCCTGCCCGAGAGCTTACAATCTAAAGACGGGGTGGGGGGGGAGGAGACAGGGAAGGGAAACAGAGGGAGAGACAATGAAACTTAGTGCCGTATTTGGTAGGAGAGGGGTATGGGAGGGGACAGTTGAGTTATGGACAAGCCAGATGGCAAGTTTTGATTGTCTGCCAGGGACAAAATAAAAGTGACTGTACAACCATTTCCCATTCTCTACTGAATTTGACTGTGTGCGCTATCCTGCTGACCTGTAAGTAATTGGCTTGAGGTGTGGGTGGGGGAGGGGTTCCTGTCTTGACCATAGGGACAATGCTGGGAGATGAGGGCTAGTTGTTTCCACCATGCCATGATTTGTTTTTAAAAATGAGTGGGTGCCACACTGCTGCTGCCTGCTGCTAGGTACAATGGGGGCCAGACAAATCACTGTCTTGCTCCACTTCCCCTGGCCTGGTCTGTCGAAATTACCAGTGCCACTGCTGCTTTCACTAACTGGCACCTTGGTGGCCAGAGGGATCTGCCTAGCTCCACTTCCCATGACCTTGGGTGTCCATATACTAGGGGCAATGCCGGGGATTGTCACCAGTGCCAAAATTACTTAAAGTCTGGGTGGTTTAGAGGCCAGTTTAGAGGCCAGAGAAGGATCATGTTTGCTGTGGTTTTTGTGGGAGCTGTGACTGTACTTTGTTTGTGGGTTCAACGTTGCCAAGATGTGACTGATTACTGGGGCACATGGGAGATATATTTTCTTTCTGTTTAAAATAATATGGTGTGCGGGGAGGGACTTGCCTTGCATAGGTGAGCACTGGGCAGGCACAATGGAGACTTTGTGTGTGTGTGTGAATATTTTGTTTCTTGTATATGTTGTTATGTCCGCTGGGCTGGCTTTTTAAAAATTTTATATCTGGCCCACAGTTGCACTTTTGTAGGTTTGTTTTCTTGAGCTATTATTCCCACTCTTGCAAGCCTGCTTTTCTGTGCACTGCTTGGCTGGCATAATTATTTTAAAGTGGGTGCACTGCTGATGGTGGGCCATGTGGGTACACTACTTCTGTTTTTTTGTTTGGGATTTCTGCCTGCAGTTGCACTTTTGTGGGATTGTCTTTTTGAGCAATTGTCCCACTTTTGCTAGACTGCTTTTCTAGGCATTTTTCGGTTGTTATAATGATTTTAAAGTGGGTGCTCTGCTGATGGTGGGTCATACTGTGGGTACTGTTGGCTTGCTTTTTTTTTTTTTTTTTTTTGCTTTCTTCATGCAGTTGCACTGTTTAGGTTTGTCTCCTTGAGTGACTGTCTCACTCTTGCTAGCCTCCTTTTCTGGGAGCTGCTTGGCATAATGATTTTAAAGTGGGGTGCACTTTAAAATAATTAAATTAAAGAGTTCAGAAGTTCTGAGTTCTGGGAATTTCAGAGGTCTGGAGTTCCAAGTTCCAAATTTTGTGTTCTTGGCCAAAGTTCTGAAGTTTGGCCAAGTACCCGGATCAGGTACTCGGAACTCATTCCATGTACTTGGATAGCCTAATTCAGTGCAGTCCTAATACAGAGCTGGAAAATCAAGCTCTGTATACTCTGCATGATCAGAGGGAAAGCTATTCAACTTTGTTTTCCCATGAGACAAAAACTGCGCAGCATTTGCCCTGTGAGAAAGTGGTCTAAGTCACTGAAATAACTGAAATGATATAAACAAAATAAATGAAATGAAGTATCTCAAATGGATAGCCAATGAAATGGGCTATCATACAGATGATGGCTATTAGCCACTTCATCCAAACTGAATTGAATAGTGTGAAAACACTGAATATTTGCATTCAGATACCACCCGCTGTTTGGGTATCCTGCCATTGTGTCTTAATTCTGTGGACAATCAGGCCCCTGCCATGACAGGCCCCTCAGTGTTGAATTTGCACACTTTGGAATTTGGGTATGAGTATAGAATCTTCAGGTACAAAAGGATTCCTAACTCATGGAGGCAAATATATTTTTCCATAGTTATCATAGTTTTAATGATTTTCATAAAATTTAATCAGTCATGCAAGTTGTAGTTCTGCATGAAAATCCACATTTCTAAAATATTTTGAAATTATATATATATTTTATCATTTACACTAGACTTTACTAGCATGGTACATGTCTCATGACATCTGGATTAGTTTGCTTCCTATAAATGCCTGGAAACATTGTATCAGGCTTTTCTTATATTAATCTCAAAAGACAACAGCTGTATCAAAGAGTGGAAATGTTTCTGTTAATGAACACACAGACCAGTACAAGAAGGAGGCTTTTCACATACCTGGTTATTGTTTCAGTTTGTTAAAAGTTTTATTTTTATTTCATTTTTCATTTTTTAACTTATTTCTGTCTTCAAAAGATGGGCACATTGTGGAAATTAGAATTAACTGCAGGCAAATGTGGTATTTTAGAACGTTTGTCATGTAATAAGGAAAAAATATAGATTTTGACTTATTTTTCTGGATTTATAACTATTGGGTCAATCAAATCAACGTGAAAACTCCTACTGACAGCAGTGGAGTGGGGTTGTGACCATTACAGTTCAATTATGAAGTATCTATTTTTAGAGCATGATGCACCATGTAATAAGTGAGACTTTCCCATAATGTTCCATGAAAGAAGCTGCAAAAAATGCAGCCCTGTTCATGACTAATTACTCTTACATTTCTTGCAGAGTTTAGACCAGTGGTTCCCAATCAGTGTACCAGGCCAGAATGGTGTGCCCTAAAAAATTAGTCTGGAGCAAGTATGTAGTTATTTTATTGGTCCCAAATGTTCAATTTTATTGGATCAACTTGGGTTGAATAGAGTATGCAAGTTTTGGGGCCACTCGGAGCCCTCTTGAAAATGTAGATAATTATGCTTGCTCAATAAGCTTTGGTACTCGAAGGCCACACTACAGTGATTATAATGGACATTAAATAGCAGGGGTGGGACACCAGGGAGAATACCGGATACCGGATTTACTGGTATAGGATCTCCCCGGTATCAGATTTACCGGTTTTGGCATACCGTTTTTTTTAACATTGGCCGCTTACCGGGTTTTTTTACATTGCGGGCATTTATTTCAATGGCCGGAATGTAAAAAACCTGGTAAAACGGCCAATGTTAAAAAAAATGGTATGCCGATACCTGTGATTATCAGATTAATCCAATACAGATATTCCCACCCCTATAAAGGGAGCAGCCACCCCTTTCAGCCAGCTAGCTCTATCCCTGCCCCCAGCCCTAGTGGTAGCAGCAGAAGCAGCAGCACCACCACCCCTATTGCCAGCAGCAGCAGAGGCAGCTTGGCCTATGTGCAGGCCACTCTGGGGAGCATGGGGTCCTCCACAAAAGGGCAAGCAGCATGGCTGAGGGCAGTGGTGGAGGTGATGCCCAACAAAGCTACCAGAGGGAATACAGTGGTGCTTCAGCATCTGTGGAGACCTACCTGGAGGAGGAGCCATGCATCAATCCCAGCAGCGATCCCTTGGTCTACTGAGCCAGCAAGGCCAACATGTGACCAGCCCTGTTGAAAGTGGCCAAGGGTATCCTGTCCTGCCTACCAACCAGTGTCCCCAGAAAGTGGGTGTTCTTCATGGTGGGGGACATTTGCTCCCCACACCACCTGAGACTAGGGACCAAGTTGGTGGGGTAGTTGTTGTCCACCAAGGTGAACCTTACGCTGCTGGGATTCCCTGAGCTGCCTCATGACACAGATTGATGGTGCAGTGGCACACGCCATCCCATGCCAGGGGCAGTCTTGGGATGGGGCTCCTCCTCCTCAGTCTAGGCTAGGGCTTGTGCTGCTGAGGTGCTATCCCTCCCTCCCAATGCCCGGCGTCTGCCCTGCCTCTCTCTCTCTCATACTACATGGCCTCGACTGGCTTATCTGACTGACCACATGACACAGGGTGGCAGCATTTTGGGAAACAATCTGTAAGCCTGCCAGCTGACCTCTCACTAGATGATCTTGACCCACCAATGTGACTGGCGTGCTCTCTCTCTCTCTCTCTGCACAGTCTTTGCCAGCCTGAAACTGTCTGAGTGCCCTGCCAAGGTCCCAGCCTGACTTCCCTACTGCCTCTCATGCCACACTGCCTGTGTGCCTGTATGTCTGCCCAGGTTGCTGCCAAGCTCAAAGCCTGCCCCAGCCCACCTGCCCACCTCTCATGCCACACTGCCTGTCTGCCCGCCCAGGTTGCCTAGGTGCCTGTCTGCCCACCCTGTCAACCCTGGGTGGTGTTCCCCGCTTACCTGCCCCACTGCTGCTGTCTGCTGGTTCAGAGAGAGAGAGAGAGAGAGAGAGAGAGAGAGAGAGAGAGAGAGAATCTCCCCACTGCTAGCAGGAGAGACAGACACGATCCCACCCATGCTGCACCTCCACTATATGACCAGAGAGAGAGAGAGAGTGGAGAGAGAGAAAGAGGGAGAGAGGTTCCCTGCTAGAATGAGAGAGATGGGGGTTGAGGGGGACAGATGTATCCAGCTCAAGCTGCCTGCCACCTGCCAGAACCAGTGAGAGCTATCATCTGTGCCCACATCTACCAGCAAACCTACCAGAATGAGATGGAAATAACAACACACAATCTATTTTATGTGCCTGCCTGTATGCGTTCCTGTACCTGCTACCACCTATTGCATGATTGAATGAAGTATGCCCAACCATGCACTAATTTTAGAGACATCATTCAACTCCCATAGGCTGTCATTCCACTGTACCTGAATAAGTCATGCCCACCCATCCCAGGAACCATCAACGAGATTATTGGACCATTATTCCAGTCACTGGGAGCTGTCATTGCATTCCACTGCATCCACAAGCCCGGTGCCCACATTCCAGCCTGCTCCCCCCCAGCCTACTCCTCCACACCCACCCGCGGATGCCCACTGAAGTTGCTGAAAAAAATCCTCTCTGCCCACTAGCACCTGCCACCTGCTGCCCACTGCCAAGGAGCCTGTCTCTCTTTCTCTCTGGCACACCCACACAGACACAAGCCCTGCCCCTCCTTCACCTGAAACCGCTCCACCAGTCAGTCCGCCATAGTCAGNCTGCCACCTGCTGCCCACTGCCAAGGAGCCTGTCTCTCTTTCTCTCTGGCACACCCACACAGACACAAGCCCTGCCCCTCCTTGGGGGCTGTCTGCAAGTTGAGACCCTGCTGCTGGCACATCTTGGGGCTAATACGCTAACGCTACATCTGCTACTGCTGTCAGGTAGGGATCGGACAAGCTGTATATAGAATGAGATTCTGCCACCTGCCAGAAGCAGCACAGAGGGATAAAAGATTGGAAGGGTCAAACAAAGTGGGTAACACAACAAATAGAACTTTTATTTAAAAAAATCAAACAACAAGAACACATTATAAAATCAAAACCAAACATTTATATATATGAAAAGAAAGGAAACTTAACTTATTGGTCTGTGGGCCTGTCCCCCAGAACATGGGGGAAAGGCGGTAGGGGCAGATGGGACCTAGGGGCGGGCATCCTGCCCTCCTCCATTTGGTACCCATGCTTGAGGACAAATTGCACGGCCCCTGCCATGGATACCATTACCTACCACTTGAGACCAACTGGCAGTGAAGCTCCATTTCGTCAATCTCAGTCTGGAGGTACTCGGACTAAACCTCCACCCTGTGTTCCCCTACCTCCAGCACCTGAAACCGCTCCACCAGTCAGTCCGCCATAGTCAGGGCTTGCATCCGTAGCCCATCCATTTTTTTTTTTTTGCTGGTCCAGCAAGTTCTGGGGTGGCCTCTCTAATTCAGCCTGAAAAGCCCTTGCTGCTTCAGACTCCTCTTGGGGGGTTGGAGAGTCCTCAGTGGAACTGGACGAGGGGGAAGGGCTTTTATGGTGTCACTTCTGGCATGCCTTCCCCCCTTCTTCTGGTGCTGCTGATGCTCCATGCCAGAGTCCCGCCACCTCACCGTCTTGCCGTGGACTTTCTCCACATGGGCGATGAGTCCTGGTGTTTTCCCCTGACTGACCCTTTTAAATCTTTTGCTGCATACCTAAAGAACATAAAAGGTAGGAAGGAACATAAGAAGTGTCATACTGTGTCATACCCATGGTCTGTCAAGACCTGCCTGCATTCTGTCTCCACAAGTGAGTGGGTGGCCAATCTGTCTCTGCAGGGGACTTCCTAACAGGTCATAGGGCAATCCATTCCCTTTTGCTCCAGCCTCCATACCTTACCTTACAGACGGCCAATCTGGTATGCTTCTCATACCACTGACAGACATGGGACCTAGTGCGCCCGCTGTCTGGCAGTGGCACTGACGACCTCTGCCTTGATGTCCTGCGCATGGCACCAGTGCCAGCATCCAATTCCTCACCCTCTCTGAAACAGGAGCACATAAACAACACCTAAGTAATATCACACATTTATGGGGTTCTAGGGATGGCAACAGGAGATAGTGACCCTGGCTGGCACATGCAAATCCAAAAGACCCTGGCTGGCACGTGCAAATCCTGCCCTTCTTTGGGTGCTAGGGATGGTAGCGGAGAGACTCTGACTGGCATGTGAAAATCCTGCCCTCTTTGGGGTGCTAGGGATGGCAACTAGAAAGACCCTGGCTGGCACATGCAAATCCTGCCCTCCTTGGGGTGCTAGAGATGGCAACTAGAAAGACCCTGGCTGGCACGTTCAAATCCTGACCTTCTTTGGGTGCTAGGTATGGCACCCTTGTCCTCCTCACCCCAGAGTGGCTTCTTCGGTCTGCCGGGGGTGCCTTCTTGGAGGTCCTCCGTGTTAAACAGGGTGCCACAATGGAGAAGGCATTCTCGGTGGCTTGGCAGCGCCTTTGGAACTCCCTCCTGGAGGAAGCTCGCCTGGACCCAAGCCTTTTAACATTTTGGCGAATTTGCAAAACCTGGCTGTTTGCTTAGACCTTTGGGGTGGGTGGGATGGTGGGTTAGGGGTTCTTTATCCCCCTCCACCCTTTATTTATTGTGTTATTTATTATTGTTCACCAGGCCTGTTTTAATGGTTATTATTTTAAGAGTGTTTAAAATTATTTTATAGTTATATTTTTATATTCCTTTGAAACCTTAAGCCACCCCGAGCTGTTTCAGGAGGGGCGGGGTATAAATGTGAGTAAATAAATAAATAAATAAACTGGAAAGACTCTTGCTGGCATGTGCAAATCCTTCCCTTCTTGGGGTGCTAATACCTAGTATTATGGCAACGGGAGACCCTTGCTAGATGCCTGGCATGTGTTTGGTGAGTGCTTCCTTCAGCTTGTGCCTGTCTGCTGGAAGAGCCCCTCACAGTACCCTCTGTCTCTGTGACAGGCATCTGCTGCCACCCGCTGATGCCCTCTGTTTGTGCCTGACTGTCACCCACCAACCCACCCACCCACCTGCACACCAGTGAGCTCACTCTAAAGGATAATATTCTATTATTCTTTTCCTCAAAGTAAAAATAAAGTTTACAAACCTTGCAGCACCTCCTGTGCCCTCTTGCTCCTCTGCTGAGGAGTCAAACTCCACCACCGAAGGTCCAGCGGCAGCAACCTCTTCCTCCACCAGCTCCGCCACCTTGGCCTTCCCCCAGGTCCTATTAATCCTCACCCTCTTCATTTTCCCCCCCAAACAAACAGCCAAACAAAACAGTCACCCACCAACTCACCAACCAGCCAAACCAACACAGTCAAACCAACACAGTCAAAACACACCAAACAAAACCAAACAGCCATCCAGCCAGAACACACATGCTCTCTCTCCACACAAGCTCCACACGGACTCAAATTTCTGGTTTCCAGTTTCCGACACAATCACAAGACCATGCAATACTTAGACCGAAACTGATTTCCAAACGGCTGAACCAAATTCCACCGAACCCGAACTTGGTCCCCGGACCAAACGACTGAACCTGAACTCGGCTCCCGAACCAAATGATTGAATGACCGAATGACTTAACCCCGATATGTTCGCAAATCCCTAGTGCCTGCAGTCAATGGCATGTATAAAATGAGCTAATTACTTTTCTGTTATCTCATACAATTGAATAACAAAAAAACTTACCAGGTACGGATCCAAATGTCCTGTTTGTGTGTGTGCCTGTTGTAATGTGGGTTTCTTACATTAGACGGGGTAGCTCTGGCATGCAAGGGGCTGAATGAGAGAGCCCTCAGCAGAAGTCAAATAGAAAGAGAAGGAATAAAGGGAGAGCTACCTTTAATACCCATGTGCCTAGTTGAAGCAGAAAGGACAGCCACTAAAACCAATAAAAAGCAGAGCTCTCATCTGATCTACCAATCACAAAAAAGTACACACAGCACATTCCAACAGATCATGGAAATTTATGAAAATTCACAGCAATTTACAGAAGTTCACAGCAATTTAAATAATTGTATTAAATTATACAGAAGTTCTCGAAGGTTTACGACCATTCAAGGAAGTTCAGAAGATCTCTGAAACTTCAAAAAAGGAGGAGCACAGCTACATACTTGAGCAGAAAGCTGCAGAAAATATTGGTAGGTGCCCCTGCATCAGTGGGGTTTGCCATGTACATGAAGGCGGTCTCAAATTGGACATGTCTGACAAAAAGAGCTGCCGCTTGCCGTGTCACCCCTAGTTTCAACATTGCACATTTTTTAACCAACTTTTGAAAAACTTAAAATAAAATTTAACCCTTCTTTGCCTGAGAAACTGAGTGACTAATAACTGTATCGGGGTCTAAATGACCCCCATTAATAAATAGCTGAAAAATAATGAATGTGATTTATTTGAAATGGACTCCAAAGTAAAAAAAAAAATTCAAAGTTTATTAGTATAACAACTGAAAAACAAAAATACAGAACAAATCACCATGGTATTGGTGGTCACCATGACCTCTCATGTAAAGCAGTACAACTAATAATAATGGTACAGGGGGTAATGTTGACCCCCCTCCATTTTTTTATTTTTTTTGCATGAACTTAAAATAGAACTTTAAAATACAACATAAACATAGAACTTCAAAATATAAATATATAAATTCAACATAAACATATAAATACAACGTATAAACACAATCTTGATGAAAATGTGTTATGTCTGGTGCATTTGCGCACACGTGGCAATTTACAATTGAGTGTGGGACACATACAATGAGTTTGCAGGTAGCACAGCGCTGCTGAGATTTCCTGTCCCCTGCTTTTGCGCAGATGTGGCACCTGCCATTTTTCTATTATCAGGTGGAACACCTACCACAGCAGAAGCAAGCCTTCTTGATGTTCCTGGCAAACTAGCAATGTTTCTTGCCTCAATACAGGGTTTTATCATCTCTCTAGACAATTCTAGGGGGAAGTGAAGTCTCCTTCTCAATTTTCCTGATTTCAACATAGGAAAGGCCAAGGACCAAACTATGTATGCGTTGAGGCACGCAATGTCTACTATATTTGAAAATAAGATCATGGGTCACCGTCTGTCCATTATTTTGGAGGTGTATGTAGACACCATTTGGTCGCATGTATCAACCCCACCTGCCCTGTAGAGTTGCAGGGCTTCATTGTTGTCAAGTGAGCTCCAAACTTCACAGTAAATGCAGGGGTCATCAACGCCCCCGATGAAGAATGAATAGGTATCTTTCCAACACAAAGCTGCTAATGGCTGTGATAAAAAAAATAGTGTCAAGAGTTCACTCTAAATAGGTCTTAACTGCTGTGTAAAGATAAGGAACAATAGAAGTTGGCAAGTTGACTTTTCACCGGGGGGTCAATGTAACCCCCCCAAAGCAGTTTATGATGATTTTTTCCTAAACACACCACCAATGACCTTTGTGAACTCAAACTAAGTGCGTTTTAATTAGGAGAGCAGGTTCTGGGTTAAGTTTCATTTCTTTAAAAGACACATGTATTTTAATAATATAAGTGCCAGGGGTCAACATGACCCCGAGCGCAAAGGGCAAATAGTGCTTTCATATTCTCATTGACTTACATTGGGGGTCAAAAGTACCCCTGATGATGAAATTATAAAAACCTCCGTTTTAAAAAATTGGGGAGAGGGGAGAAACATGAAACAACACAGGACAGTTGACCTCACACTTCATGAGGAATACATGGGGGGAGGAGTGGTTCAGGCTTGCCAAAACAGTTTTATGATTTTTTAAGCAGCCTTGGGGGTCATAGAGACCCACAATGAAGATGGAGGTTTAAAAATAAAACAAAACACCCAAAACACACACATTTGGCATGGATTTCTTCTTGGTTGCATTTTTGTTGTTTAGACTGAAATAGTATGGTAACTCTTTGATTTCTTTTTCTTGTTTTCTTCCTTTTGACTTCTTTCTTAAAAATCAGACTTTGATATCTAGAAGATGTTTCTCTCTCAGCAGCTCCCTTAGTCTTGCCAAAAACTGATATTTTTTTCCTCTAACTTATTTAACTTACGGTTTTAAGATGGAATTTTTCAGTTGCGCCTGTTGAAGGTTATCATTTGGAAGATTATTATTCTGCTGGATGGTGGCTGGGGGGTGGGGTGGGAAGTTAAAAACCTAGCAAAAGTAAAACAAAACCTCATAGTCTATAGGCGTTTGAACTGTCTCTATCCAAAAGAAGTTACTTTAACTTAATCTGAGAAATCAACATTTAGGGGTTAAAGCTTGGTCTCTTTTGACAGCCCAATCCTCAAAGTGCTGCTGTTCTTGCACATGGCCTACTGAAATAAATGGGAGTTGTGAACTCACTGTTAAAATTTCCAAGGGATGAGGATTTCACCTTAAACATTCTTGTACTTGCCTGAAAAATGAGAAATGATGTCAATCAGAATACTAATATGTGAAAGTATATTATCCACTAAGGGGATGGGGTGGGGATCAGTTCCCAGTCCATCCAAACAGGAATCCCACTGGGATTTCAACACAACACTCCTTTTTCAATGTAAGTAATTTCATGGATTTGGCAGCTTAATAAAATCCATTTCCCTCTGAATCTTATAACCTCTTAGTCTTTCTGTGTTGCATGATGCAACTCACATTTTTCTCAAATAGAGGGCACTTTCTACCTCTGTATTGCAGATTTACATGCCACTTGTATCTGCCTTTCCCCAGACAGACAAAACTGAGTAGAGTCCAAAGCATTATAATAACATTTGTCTCTGTTGTTGACGAGGGCCAGCACATATTAATTTGTCATTTGCTGCATATTTATCAACCAGATTGCAGACTATTGCCATACTGAGGCTGTTAAAAGCCTTTATTAAAATGGATGCCTCTGAAATCTAATGCCTTTCAGTGTGTGAATGATATTGTTGTTTTAAGTATAGAAATGTATTATACTTTTTTGGTGACACGCCACAGTGATGGGGTTTCATAAAAACAATAGCTATCAAGATATGAATTAAAACAGCCTCCCCAGTAAGTAATTTCTTTTCTCCACTGCCCTGCCAATTATAAAGTGTTTGTAATGAAACTGTATTACTGGTGGAACTGGTACAATAGCAGCTGGTAGTTACCATGGCAATAATAATTTTAAGAGATTTTTTTCTGCCCAAAATTTTTATAGTAACAGCATCAGTGGAGGGAAATATATGCACAGTCAGGCAGGCCGGCAGGCCTAATGAATATTTGCATATTTATTTTAATGGACTTCACCTAGAAAAACAGAAGTTGTATATTGGAATTTCCTTATGTTTTCTAAGAATAAAACTGCATGCCCAACTCATAGAATAAATGTTTATGTGCCGCTGGGCCATATATAAGTGAAGAGCTAAACGTGCATGTTGAAGATTTTCTTGCAGGAAAATCATTTCCTCAAGATTGAAACATGGGGACTGCATCTTCCAGGAGAATTCCAGGATTCACTGAACTTCAACTAGAGCAGTTACAAAATGGGAATTTCATTCTGCAACTAATTAAAACTTTATCAACAGTTAGGAAATGATAAAAGTTTTAAAATATGACATTTCTTATGGAAATAACATGAAAATTGGAGACAAAATACTTCAAACGATAACTTTGGACTAGCTTCTGGTGGTGAGAGCATGCAGGCTTTTGGGACACAGAGTAATTTCAGACATGACAGGCCCAGAGGCCCGCTATGCTGAACCCTGGACCAGGATCCATCTCGGATCCCGGTCTGTGATCAGACTGGCCATCCTTCAGACGTGTCGGCCTGATTCTCAACGGGGATCAGGGAGGGGGTGGAGCTGCACGGCGCAATGTGCTACCACACAGCCCTGCCCCCCCACTCTCTCGGCTGCCCGCCCTTCGGGAGATGGGCAGGCGCACAGCCAATCAGGCCACTGCGCCTGATCCTGTATCATGGTCGGAGCCATGATCTGAGAAGGGCCAAGGTAACAGACGTTACTTTGGCCACATCCCGGATCGTGGCCAATCTAACCACGGTTCTCGACCTCTGGCCAGATGGAGATCAAGAACCATGGTTAGCTTTGACCTCCGCGATAGATTCACTGTGGTGAACATCTGGCGGCTGTCAAACAGATGTGCATGGAAACAGGGAATCCACTGGGGTTCACTGTGGTAAAAGGCAGTCGTAACGTCTAAAATTACCCACAGTGTCCCTCCTCAGAAATGTAAAAAGTCAGAACTATAGACTGTGCAAATGCAGGACTGGTGTGTATATAAAAATCAATGGCTTGCGAGGGCACAGTCAGGAATAAAGTTATTAGCATTTCAAACATTTAAATATGAGGGGAAACCAATAATCAAATTATAAAATAAACATAGGCTAAGTATATGAATAATATTAAGACAACATAAATGCAGGCTAAGTACAGGCATAAAAACAACCACTTGTGAGGCAACTTTAGGAGGGGGAGAACTACAGAAGAGAAAGAAGTAAGAATTTAAAAATATTTAAATACAAGGTAGGGAATAGAGCAGGTATAGGTGCAAACAACAAAGTGTCTGTTACATATTATGGAGCCACACTAGTGGCTCCATTAGTTAAGACGGAGCTAACGTTCTTCATTGAGAGTTCCATTGATTTCAATGGGAGTTTTGGGGGCAATTTCCTCTGGCTTGCAACCACGTTGACAGGGTTTTCTCTTTGATCTTCTTAGTAAGAGAGAATCTGGTTGCATACAGAAGTCAGGAAATGGTCAGGGTATGTGTTTCTCATTTCACATTGTGAAATGGAGTAGTGGAATATATTTATTTCATATATTTTATGTTTTATTTATGTGTGTGTAGCTCCCCCCACCTTTGGGGTCTAGCAAGTGCTTAACCTGCACTTGCAGTGAGACCGCCACTAGGGGGCAGAAGAGAACAACTGAGTGAGTTGCAGGGGAGGGAGGGAGAAGAAAGGGAGACAAGATGGCTGCCTGAGGAGAGACTGAGAAGGCCTGGCAGAAGAACAGGTGTGCTAAATCAGCAGCACAAAGCAGAGGCTGCCTGAAGGGGAGCAAGACCAGAGAGAGACGAGGGGAGTTGGAGCTGCCAAGGAACCTGGGGCAGTCAGAAGAGACTTGAGCCTTCACCGAAGCTACCAGTGAAGGAAGTGTGAAGGCTCCAGTGAGCTGCCAGCTTACTGACAAAAACCCGCAGAGAGGATACTCGGTCAGCAGTCCGGCTGACGGGGGACCAGAGGGAAGGACAGAAGTCTGAGGAGTCAAAACCCCCAGGTACCAGAGGGAAAGCTTGGGAGGTCGGCTGGCAGGGCGGCCAGCAGGACATTGATCCAGGCAGCACAGCCCAGCTTCAACCAGGCCAGCGGAGGGAAAGCCCACCGGCCCGAGGGGTCACCTTATCCCATGACCCTATTACTATTACCCTGGCAGGAAGCTCCTAGAGGCCTCAGCCTGCACGCTAACTGGCCCAGCCCAGCACTCTAGGGGAGAGGGAGTGCGGGGTCCCCAGAGAATCTGTTGTGGGAACAGGGGACCTTGAAGCATTTTTAACCTGCCTTGTGAGGCTTATTTTCTGTTTAGAATAAACCTGTTGTTTAACTTGTTAGCCTGTCTCATGTGTGCGTGTTTCAA
>QEPC01004091.1:82606-116916 GCA_003113815.1 Sphenodon punctatus
CTAAGTTGTAAGCGAGCACAGTATGCGAAGCCATACAACATCTTTACTGCTTTCATGGTGTGGAAGTTAAGGCGGGAGCCTTAACACACAATTTCTAGGTTTGTTAAAGTTTGCTTGGTATGAATCTGCCTTAACTAAGTTTGTAAAACCGTAGGTTTTTTGTTTCTCTAATTTCTATACTGGCTTATGAAACTCAAATCTTTAGGGATGTGCGAATGCGATTCAGAAGTTCAGGGTTCGGCCCATACTCGGGGTGTTCGAATCGTTCATGAACACCCTGAATCCAAACTTCCCCCTGCCCGAACTGGTTCGTAAGCCAAACTTCAGGCTGCTACTAGTCCTAGGCCTTCTGGGTCAAACTGGAAGGCCTAGTAGCAGCCTGAAGCACTCCAGAGCGCTGCCGCCACTGGATCCGCTGTTACTGCCAGGGCCAGAGTCCCGGAAGCACCAGGTAGGTCGGGGTCCAGGTCTGGAAGTGGTGGCGTGTCCGGCACGTCCGCCGGCGGCGGTGCTTCGGAGCGCTTCAAGCTGCTACTAGGTCTTTTGGTTTTACCCGGAAGGCCTAGTAGTAGCCTGAAGTGCTCTGGAGTGCTGCCACCACTGGACCCGCCACCGGTGAACCCGGGGCCGGATCCCCAGCACCACTAGATAGGGCGATCCCTGGGGTGAGTTAAAAAAATATTACAAGGCTGGGTGGGGGGGGAGGTGCTCCCTGGCGCCGTTTATACCCATGCAGCCTGGAGGGGGGATTGAAAACCAGGGTCCCCCCGCCCAAATGGGTTCGGTGCTGTGAACCCATTTGGGCTGAACAGCCCGAACCGAACTGTTTTGCGTTCGGCTGAACCCCAAACGGGCCGAACCCTGGACCGCCCCCCCCCCCGGTGTTCACACATCCCTACAAATCTTTATTTAGTTTGTTGTTTCGAGTACTCAGGGTCCATCTTTTCAAAGTGTTGTACAAGTTCCCTTTCAGGACAAAGGTCCTTTTCACATGGACACCACACCCCTTACCCACATGTGCAGGCGGGTGGGTAGTGGTGATGGACGCATGTGCATCTCCATTGTGAATGTATATAATTGTTTGAGGATATCTCGCATAGATTCCACTGGGAGGAAGGGGTGGTACTGGTGTCAATTAGAGTTGTGTGTTTGGAAGTCTCCGTTCTATATTAGAGCAGATATTTGAGATATTTGGGTAGGCCATTCCATTATAAATTCCACCACTCTGATGGCATATTCTTGCTTACTAAATAAAAACAGTTTTAGTTTGGTGAGGTGAAAGGGACGTCTCTTCAGAGTCAGAAAAGAGACTGTAATATATGTCAATGAAAAGCAAGAATGCAACATTCCCTCTTCTATCCCTCCAAATGACAGGTTGATTTGAAGGTACTTCTCACATTCCTATGAACTATATTTAATTTTAAATTCAAAGAGCAGAGTAACTGATGCTTTTAGTTGACTTCATATATACTAGAAAATACCTTGCCCACATGGCGATCTTGTAAATATCAAATTGTCATGAAGCAAATGCATCCTCTGGTTTCAGAAAGAGACAGTCAGGAAGCCAGCCCATCTACATCTTCATCCTGAAATACTCTGGCCGATAGGCCAGCTGGCATTCAGATTTAAATGGCAGCAATTATAATGATTACATCTGGGGGGGCGAAGGGGGGAGGATTGCAAATAATACTTTTTTGCCATTTCTGCCATTTCTTTCATCAGAAGTAATTTGTGATTTTTGAACCATCTCTCATGATGATGATATTTTGGTGTTAACCAACATTGAAAGTGAAATATGTAAAGAAGAAATGTGTACCAGTCCTCAGCTACTGTAAATGTGCTTTATAAGTACTTTGGGGAGAGAAAATCTTTAGCATAAAAGATTGGCCCACTCCTACCAAAATGTTGTATTGTGTCCAAAGACGACATTTGGCTGGCACGGTTAAATTGCCCACATTCTTTCTAATGTCTGTGCTGGGGAAAGGGACCAGGCAGGGGGTGGGGACTTTTTCAAGTAGTCAAGATACAAGACTTTGAATATATGTAAAGTTTTAACATGTACAAGTATTCTGCTGAATGGGAGCCTATGGGTATTTTCAGACATTACGATCTGATGCTCAAACACAATGAATGCCCACATGGTGAGCAAGGGACCGTAACATCTGTTGGCCCGACAAGAGATTCCCGCCAGACGTTCACCCCTGTGAATCACGGGTGGGAATCTCTTTGACCACGCAAACGGCAGTCCTGCCTGGACCATCGTCGTTTGCGTGGTCAAAGAGATTCTCACCCGTGATTCACGGGGGTGAACACCCAGCAGGAAGTTCAGATTCTGGCCTACAAACGTGACATTCCCATGCTCAACCACGGGGAATTCACCGTAGTTGAGCATGGGATCGTAACATCTGCCCCCTGACCATGGTCCGGAATCAACGGCCATGCCCGCCACTGATTCCGGGCCGTGGTCAATGCCCCGGGGGTGGGCAGGCACTGAAGCCACATCAGCTGCGGCGCCCGCCCATCTCCCAGAGGATGGGGGGGGGCTGTGCGGCCGCACGTCAAGCTGCGCAGCCCTGCCCCTGCCCCCGATTCCCCCCCCCGGGATCAGCCGGCACATCTGTTTGCCATGCCATCCTGGCAGGGGAACAATAGGTGATTCCGTGATGGGGTCAATACTGGCCCCGTCACGTCTGAAAATACCCAGTGTTGAATTTAAAGAAGTTGGGGTCCTGTGCCCTAATGGTCATTTGGACCTTTTCCTAACATGGAAATGTTTGATGAACACATACTGTCTCTCCCATTAGAAAAAGGTAATGTTGCCATAATTAAATGTTGATGTTCAGTTAAACATAACATGCCTTTCAGAGAGCCAGGTTGTCTGCACTTCATGACCATATGTTATACTCATTTTATTTTCAGTTTCCAGAGAGGCACCACATGTTGGGTGGCCTCCCTTCTGAACTGCTGAAAGCCCCTCCTTCTCTGGGGTTCCCTATAATTTAGTCTCTCCTGAGCTATATATCAGAGCTTCTAACGGTTATGTTGTCATTCCAAGTTTGTTTGTCGGGTTCTAAACACATGGGGCCCTGTGCAGTTGCAAAATCTGTGCTTGTCTGGCTCAAGTCTTGGTTGGGGATCATTGATGTTTCCGTGTAGTCTTCTGTTTGAAAGTACAGCAACCACACTCAGAGTGAGAGCAAAAATTAATGGTAAGTTTTGTACTCTGGAGTAATACTCACAATTTCAGGTAGACTATCAGTTATTTGATTGGTATCCGCATAAAAACATGGATAGCTGATTACCCCAAATATCAGGAATTCCGTTTTAACAATCTATTCCGACTTATCATGTTACTGTCTTAGTATGTTTCTGAAATTCGATATTTTGTCCCTTTGAGTTCAGAGGGAGTGTATTTTAGATCAGAGCACTGGCAATAAAAAACTCAAGGATGAAATCTGAAGTCTTGCACATACGTCTGTATTTTTCATATGACAGAAGTAATTCGTCTCATGCCAAGCAGTCAAGTTGGGGGAAACTAGTGTGAATACTGAAACTATGTTTGGGAAAGTGACAGATTAATTTGCTTACTTTGCTGCCTGCAGGTGTTTCAGAGATGGCTCTGAGTAATGGATATTTTGACTCTAGGGATGTAATCTTCAAACCACATCCTGTGGAGTGGTCCTTTTTGCAGTCCCAAGTCTTTAGATTGTAAGCTCTCGGGCAGGGACCGTGTCTATTTTATTTTCTGTAAAGCGCCAGGTACACTGCTAGCGCTATAGAAATGCTAATAATAATAATTATAATAATAATAATAATAATTTCTAGTCTTATAGAAAATGAACCTCGCCATCCACTTCAGTATAAATCACAACCCTTACGTGGACTCCATGGGTTATAAAAAGGCTGCAGCCAGCTTTCGGAAACTATACATACATTTCTTGCTGAAATCCCATCCAAACATAGGTTTCTCATTCCTTCAACTACTCCGATCCTCTTGCAGGGTGAGGCACATGGTCCCCCATGGTCTCTACCCACCCATGCGTAACAGTGGGTGTTCTCAAATGTGATGCTACCATGAGTGGCCATGCTTATCCACCCATGGTGTTGTCACGTTTGTTCCCACCCACCATATGTTTGCTGCAGGCAGGAACAAGCATATCTCGGACCGTGGCAGGATTAGCTCTAGGTTGTGTACTGGGCTCCCTGCCAGCGTACATTTCGGAGTTACTCTAAGAATATAAGTAGTGCTATACTGAGTCAGACCAATGATCCATCAAGCCCAGCATCCTGTCCTCCGACAGTGGCCAATCTCGATTGCATGGGAGAAGAACCAACAGTCACAATGGGCAATCCAATACAGCTCCCGACAGTAAGAAGTTAATCCCGTAAGCGACTTGGTTAATAACCATTAATGGACCTACTCGCTAAGAACTTATCCAGTTTTTTTTTAAACCCAGCTATACTGCAGACCCTGACAACATCCTCTGGCAACAAACTCCATAGGTTAATTATGCGTGGAGTGAAAAAGTACTTCCTTTTATTTGTTTTAAATCTGCCAGTAGCTAGTTTCATGGAGCGTTCCCCTAGTTCTACTACTATTTGAGAGGGTAAATAACTGTTCCCTCTCTACTCAATCCATACCACTCAAGATTTTATAAATCTCTATCATGTCCCCTCTCAGTCTTCTCTTCTCTAAGTTGAAGAGACCCAGCTTGTCAAGTCTCTCTTTGTACAGAANTTTCTCATTTCACATTGTGAAATGGAGTAGTGGAATATATTTATTTCATATATTTTATGTTTTATTTATGTGTGTGTAGCTCCCCCCACCTTTGGGGTCTAGCAAGTGCTTAACCTGCACTTGCAGTGAGACCGCCACTAGGGGGCAGAAGAGAACAACTGAGTGAGTTGCAGGGGAGGGAGGGAGAAGAAAGGGAGACAAGATGGCTGCCTGAGGAGAGACTGAGAAGGCCTGGCAGAAGAACAGGTGTGCTAAATCAGCAGCACAAAGCAGAGGCTGCCTGAAGGGGAGCAAGACCAGAGAGAGACGAGGGGAGTTGGAGCTGCCAAGGAACCTGGGGCAGTCAGAAGAGACTTGAGCCTTCACCGAAGCTACCAGTGAAGGAAGTGTGAAGGCTCCAGTGAGCTGCCAGCTTACTGACAAAAACCCGCAGAGAGGATACTCGGTCAGCAGTCCGGCTGACGGGGGACCAGAGGGAAGGACAGAAGTCTGAGGAGTCAAAACCCCCAGGTACCAGAGGGAAAGCTTGGGAGGTCGGCTGGCAGGGCGGCCAGCAGGACATTGATCCAGGCAGCACAGCCCAGCTTCAACCAGGCCAGCGGAGGGAAAGCCCACCGGCCCGAGGGGTCACCTTATCCCATGACCCTATTACTATTACCCTGGCAGGAAGCTCCTAGAGGCCTCAGCCTGCNCCAGGTTGTCTGCACTTCATGACCATATGTTATACTCATTTTATTTTCAGTTTCCAGAGAGGCACCACATGTTGGGTGGCCTCCCTTCTGAACTGCTGAAAGCCCCTCCTTCTCTGGGGTTCCCTATAATTTAGTCTCTCCTGAGCTATATATCAGAGCTTCTAACGGTTATGTTGTCATTCCAAGTTTGTTTGTCGGGTTCTAAACACATGGGGCCCTGTGCAGTTGCAAAATCTGTGCTTGTCTGGCTCAAGTCTTGGTTGGGGATCATTGATGTTTCCGTGTAGTCTTCTGTTTGAAAGTACAGCAACCACACTCAGAGTGAGAGCAAAAATTAATGGTAAGTTTTGTACTCTGGAGTAATACTCACAATTTCAGGTAGACTATCAGTTATTTGATTGGTATCCGCATAAAAACATGGATAGCTGATTACCCCAAATATCAGGAATTCCGTTTTAACAATCTATTCCGACTTATCATGTTACTGTCTTAGTATGTTTCTGAAATTCGATATTTTGTCCCTTTGAGTTCAGAGGGAGTGTATTTTAGATCAGAGCACTGGCAATAAAAAACTCAAGGATGAAATCTGAAGTCTTGCACATACGTCTGTATTTTTCATATGACAGAAGTAATTCGTCTCATGCCAAGCAGTCAAGTTGGGGGAAACTAGTGTGAATACTGAAACTATGTTTGGGAAAGTGACAGATTAATTTGCTTACTTTGCTGCCTGCAGGTGTTTCAGAGATGGCTCTGAGTAATGGATATTTTGACTCTAGGGATGTAATCTTCAAACCACATCCTGTGGAGTGGTCCTTTTTGCAGTCCCAAGTCTTTAGATTGTAAGCTCTCGGGCAGGGACCGTGTCTATTTTATTTTCTGTAAAGCGCCAGGTACACTGCTAGCGCTATAGAAATGCTAATAATAATAATTATAATAATAATAATAATAATTTCTAGTCTTATAGAAAATGAACCTCGCCATCCACTTCAGTATAAATCACAACCCTTACGTGGACTCCATGGGTTATAAAAAGGCTGCAGCCAGCTTTCGGAAACTATACATACATTTCTTGCTGAAATCCCATCCAAACATAGGTTTCTCATTCCTTCAACTACTCCGATCCTCTTGCAGGGTGAGGCACATGGTCCCCCATGGTCTCTACCCACCCATGCGTAACAGTGGGTGTTCTCAAATGTGATGCTACCATGAGTGGCCATGCTTATCCACCCATGGTGTTGTCACGTTTGTTCCCACCCACCATATGTTTGCTGCAGGCAGGAACAAGCATATCTCGGACCGTGGCAGGATTAGCTCTAGGTTGTGTACTGGGCTCCCTGCCAGCGTACATTTCGGAGTTACTCTAAGAATATAAGTAGTGCTATACTGAGTCAGACCAATGATCCATCAAGCCCAGCATCCTGTCCTCCGACAGTGGCCAATCTCGATTGCATGGGAGAAGAACCAACAGTCACAATGGGCAATCCAATACAGCTCCCGACAGTAAGAAGTTAATCCCGTAAGCGACTTGGTTAATAACCATTAATGGACCTACTCGCTAAGAACTTATCCAGTTTTTTTTTAAACCCAGCTATACTGCAGACCCTGACAACATCCTCTGGCAACAAACTCCATAGGTTAATTATGCGTGGAGTGAAAAAGTACTTCCTTTTATTTGTTTTAAATCTGCCAGTAGCTAGTTTCATGGAGCGTTCCCCTAGTTCTACTACTATTTGAGAGGGTAAATAACTGTTCCCTCTCTACTCAATCCATACCACTCAAGATTTTATAAATCTCTATCATGTCCCCTCTCAGTCTTCTCTTCTCTAAGTTGAAGAGACCCAGCTTGTCAAGTCTCTCTTTGTACAGAATCTGTTCCATACCCTTTATCATTCTCGTTGCCCTTCTCTGTGCCTTTTCTAGTTCAGCTATTTCTTTTTTGAGATGGGCTGACCAGAACTGCGCACAATATATTCCAGGTGCGGTCGCAGCATTGATTTGCATAGAGGCATTATGACATCCTCCATTTTATTCTCAATCCCTTTGCGAATAACTTCTAACATTCTGTTTGCTTTTTTGACTGCTGCTGCACCTTGGGCTGAGGATTTCAGTGTATTGTCCACAATCACTCCCAGAACCTTTTCCTGAGTGGTAACTCCTAGCTTAGTACCCAGCATTGTGTACTCATTGGCCTTTCTTACATGGACGCCGCCGCCGGCCCGGTGGGTGGAGATGGGTGGGTGAGCACACTCAGCGAAAACCCGGAGGCGCTGAGTCAGGAAACATTTACACAGACAGTGCCATGGGGGGTTGTGGGATGGAAGGGGAGGGGCCGGCACACACTCAGCCGGGTGCCACAGACCTCCTACAAACCGGAACCCACCCACCCACAACTGTGAACACAACCAGACAGGGAAGGGCTGCATGGCCAAGGTGGCGGGGGGACCCAAGTGGGGGGGTGGGGTGGGAAGGGGCACAGGGGAGAAAGTCAGAGACCCAAAGTAACAGGGACCCTAACACAAACACCCAACCCCCCCCGGCAACCGCCCCACACACAATCCCAAGGCCCACATAAAATGAGCCAGGAATGGGACACAGACAGTCACAGCAGCAGGGATGGAAGTGTACACCACAGCTGGGTTGGCAGGGAATGGCAGGGGGGGGGACCCCAGAACACACCAACCGCCAGCAAAGCCACTGCAGTTGTCCAAACACCAACAACGGATGTGTGTGGGTGAAAGGGAAGTCCAACACCAAGGCAGAGAGGGTGCAAGCACCAGGACAACAGACAAGGGGATGGACCCCAGACCCATGGAACCACAGGGAAAGGGGGGCATCAAGACAGGGCTGGAGGGGGACATAAGGAAGGCAAGACTGTGAGCAGAGTGGCCACAACCCCCAGGACAGGGAACCCAGGGTCAACCCTGAAAGGATCCGACAGAGTTTCAGCACAGTCACTGGGGGGGGGGGATGCTGCATACCCTGCACCTGCCAGGCAACTGGGCACAACCTCCATGAGGTGCCCACACAAGAGAACAGCACAAAGGGAAGGAGAAGATACACCACCTGGGAAGTGAGCCAAACCATTTTATCAGAAAGGGAAACAGAGTGGTACACATGATAGGGAGTTGGGGAGCTGGCATGGACCGGGTTGGTGGGGTGAATCCCCAACCTCAGTACGGACGATGACCCCGTACCCGGCTCCAGAAATTCACCTGGGTGCAGTCAAGCTGGTGCACCCGATGTAGGAGGTGCAGGAGGAGCTGAAGAACCTCCTCCTGATCCCTGATCCGCTCTGCAATCATTGCCTGCACTGAGGGAGAGTGGGAGAGGGGATCATCCAAGAGGCCCAACAATGTGGAACCCCAAGCAGACACCAGGGGAGAGGTCCCTGTACACATGCAGAACACTAAGGATCTCCTCGTACAGCCGTGCCGCACCACGGAGCTCTGAGGCCGCACACTGGAGCTGGCTGGCTATCTGTCCCAGGCAAAGCATGGCCAGGAAAACAACCAGAGTAGTTAGAAGGGAGAATGGGGAGGGAGAAGGGGAAAGGGTTCATGGAAACAGTGCAGGTCAGAAGGGGTTATTAAGCACTCAGCACACACACCCAAAACATGGACCCCGGGCCTGAAAAAGCCTGCACTCATGGTCAGCAGTCTGTCTCTCCTGTCACATATCCATCGCCAACAGTGCTGATGGTGGGAACCAACAGGGTGCGACAGGAGCGGTGATAGGCAGGAAAGCCCTGGTGGGGAGTCCAGCCAATGCATAACCCCCATCTGACACTAAGTTTCCTGTGTGTCAATGTCTCCAGGGCAACAGTAGTCGCTAGGGACGGGTTGAGGCCCACACCCAGCACCTTCCGATGTACTGGTGCATAAAAGACAGCACTGCCATGGGACAGCACCAGTGCACACATAGCACATGAAACCCACGACAGGCCAGCCAAGCCACCTTGGTGGTTGACAACACCACCACAAGGAATATCAGGGGGCTTCACAGAGGATGGGGGCCTGCACAGGGTCGCAGGACACCAGGTGGCCAACAACAGATCAAGGACAGTGCAGTCAAGATGCGTTGGACCTCCACCACCACACAGGCTGAATCCACAGTCCATTAGGGAGCCTGCAGGGGAATGCATAACACACAGAGGTTGCTACCTGACAGCCCCAGTGATCCTGAACACAACCCCCATGGATCACACAACCCCGATCACACAAACACACACACGGGAAAGGATGCAGACTTAGGAGGGGCAATCGGAGCAGCACACTGTCACAAAAGCACTATAGGATGTATACAGACATGGTCTTTATTCGTCATGGGGAGAAAGGGGGATACAGGCAACCAGAGACAGGTGAACGAGTGATCACGGGCCTGTGGGCGGTCCACGGAACCATCACTCTGGGGGATTATTGCACTCACTCCAAGAGGGACAGAGGCGCTCGGTAATGGGATGGAGGTGGGTGCGAACAGAAGATGTGATGAGGTCCGGCAGATGGGGCAACTGACCAAGGGGTCGTACAATACAGTGGGGAGGAGCAGCACTGTCGAAGAGGAGGCAAGGCACAGCACAGTCATGGGGAACACGTCGTGGAGCAGGAGGTTGTGACACACAGCTCAGGGAGAGGACGGAGGGGGCTCCAAATCATTGACCCCTGGACAAGACCCTCCCAGGTGAATAGGTGCCTGCAGAATCCCTGGGAACACATATGTGCATCCACCATGAACCAGGGCAGGAGGTGGTTTTCCATTGCAGCAGCAGCCCTGACATCTGGTAGGTTCTGCACTGATCGCAGGGCGCCCAGCTCCAATGCGGTAGGGGTGCCCGTCAGTAGTGGTCTACCAACATCGGAGGATAGCAAGCCCATCTCCCCAAGAAAGATCTGCCATTCCGACTGCAGTCGCAACATGCCAAGGGCATGCAGTAGGATGTCAGTGTAGTCAACAGGGGGACCCCCGTCCTGGAGGGCCAGTCCATACTCAGATTGAGCTGCCACCAGGTGAACAGTTGTGATGTCCTGTGCGGTCCATGGCACAACAATAGCGGCTGGGTGCCCACAAAGAGATTGCTGCAGGAGGGTGAAGCCAAGCTCCCCAGCACACCTCCAACAAGCCAGACCACTGAATGGATGACCTATAACCCACATGTACCATGACAGGAAATTGAATCCATCCGCGACTGACGGGATCACTCAGCAGCAACTGGACATTGCGGCTCTGCCATAGCATTCCCAAAAGCATGTTGGCACATGGCAACCACTCCTCCCTGGCACCGCTGCTGGGCTTGGGGCCTGTTCCACACCCTGCCATTACCTTTCCAAGGGCTGGTTTCTGGATTGAACAGGGGTTCAACAGAGAGCGGCTGTGAATGAGTGATGTGCAAGGAGCTGTGCAACATTAGCCAGAGAATGACCTTACACAGCTGATAGTGGGCAGGCTGCTAGGCCCTGTGAATTCCTGACCCTCACACTGGGTAGACACATTCCAGCGCAAGCGATGACAGATGATCAAGGCCACGGCTGCCTCTAGCACGGAGCTAATGAGGCACTCCATGCAGCATATCTTCATTGTGCATAGCTGCACAATGCCATGGCCTTCACTTGCTGTGACAGATACAGGACTGGTGCAGATGCATCCTGCCCACTGATCACACAGGGGCATGTCACGGGCATTGGGGGGGGAGGTAGGCCCCCTTGGCCACAGTGCAGCCCCTCTGTGGGCCTAGCCCACTAGTATTCAGGTGGTCCGTGCAGGTGGAGGGTTGTGCTGGTGAGCGGAGATCCCTATCAGGTGCGTGGAACACACCCAAAGAACTGCACCAATCGATGGGCACCAAGCATGGTCCGCCAAAGTACATATGTGGGTCGGTTCCAGTGCCCGGGTGTGGCATGCAGAGAGAGGTGGTTGGGCTGTGGTGGGTAAGAGGTGATCGTGAAAGGGAGCAGAGCTTGTACAGAGGTGGTGCTGTCCAATACTGGGTGTACGTGCAGAGCATGGTGGATGAGGGTGTGCTTAGCGGTTCGCCTATGGCAGTCATCCCCATTACCTTGGGACAGCTGTTTTACCAACAGGGGACTTGTGAAGCATGGTGTGGGTGTTCTGGGTGCATAGGGTGTGGGGGTTGGAGGCACAGGCCGCAACCGGGTGGTTGGTTACTGTTCAGCCCAGTGATTGGCTGCGTGTTTCAGCGGGACACGTTCACAGCTTTGCAGGCTTTGGGGCAAGCCACCCATTCATGGAGAGGCTAGTAGGGTACCTTCTTGGTAATCCATCACTGTTTCCAGTGGTGGGTTCTCACGGAGTGTGTGTTGGTGGTACCATACTGCCTGATGTAGAACCCCCTGAGGAGAGAGCTATCCTGTTAACGGTCCTGGCCGCTTGCTTCATGGTCCTGGCCTAGGTGTTCCAGAAATGGACCGAGCTACTCCTGCCAGGGCCCTGCTTCTACAACCATGGAACATGGCACAGGAGAGTGGCCAGCATGCATCGAGCAGCATCGTTGCGGTGGGCAAAGAGGATAGCTGCTCACCGACATGCCCTATTCAGAACATCAGTGTCCAAGCACATGCGGCTTGTTCTTTAATGAGAAATGGATTGACCACTTCCTAATGAACCTCTCCCTGTTGACCTGGCTTAGTGAGATCTTGAACCCTCATCTCTGCAGGAGAGCTACCAACATGCGGTATCCACTGCCACCAGGGATGCAATTGTCTATGGCGGTGTGGAGGCTGGCTACCCCCAATTCCTGTCGGAGCGTTGGGGAGCAGTTCGAAGTGGGGACTGCTACCATTAACAGGGTGATCCACAACATGTGCAACTTGATAGTGGAGCTGCTACCTGAGTGGGTCATCCAGCTCCAGGATCCTGAGGGAGTGATCTGCGGCTTTGAGGACATGGACTTCCCCCATTGTATCGGAGTGATAGACAGCACCCACATCCCTATCATCCAGCCCCCACACGCCAAGATGGACTATTTGAACTGGAAGCAGGCATTCTCAATAAATCTCCAGGCCATTGTGGATCACAGGTGCCTGTTCACTGACGTGTACACAGGCCAGTCAGGGAGGAGCCATGATGCGCGCATTCTGTGGGCATCACCCTTCTATGCCCGCATGTTTGATGGTGAGATTGCCCCCAACCTGTACTGGGTGACTGAGGGAGTATCCATGGCTCCAGTGTTGCTTGGGGACCCCGCCTAACAACTGAGCCCATGGCTCATGAGGGCTTATCCCATGGCTAGCACACCAGAGCGCAGGCTCTTCAATGAGCACCTATCATCTGCTTGGAGCATGGTGGGGCGGATATTTGGCCAGCTCAAGATGCATTGGTGCCTACTCATGAACAGGAGCCAGTTCGATCTCGAGCATATCCCCATCCTTGTCCTGACGGCCTGCATTCTGTACAATATCTGCGAGACTGGCGGAGCTGCCCTTGACACCCCCCCCCCCACTGGTGCAGCAAGTGAGTTCCGTGCCTCTGTACCAACATGTCCAGGGTGGGGCATTCCGGCGCATATCGAAGGAGAACAGGGACACTCTCTGTAGGCACATAGTTGCCCAGATGGCAGGCAACTAACCCTGACATCTGAATGCCTCCTCCCCTTCCATGGCCTATGTAATCCAACCTAATAAAAACAGGTATGGAACAACTACATACTCCATGTGTATTCTTGGTTTGGTACTAGGGGTTCCCCAGTCCTTTGTGACATGTGTCCCGCATAGTGGGGTCACTTACTTGCTTGCAGCCATGGCATTAGTCATGCTTCAGGTTTTGATCTGTCTCTGAATGGTAATTAGCATAGGCAGTGCAAACATGCTATCTGTGTGCAGGCCTGTACTCTTTCATGAGTGGTTTGTCATCTCTCCACCACCTTCTGGCATACAGGAGAAGTATAGATCCCACACCTGTATTGCGCATGGCATGACCCTGTATGTCCATTTCTAGCCCCCTCCCCAGACATGTAGCCCCCTTAACATAACGATCGTCATAGAGATACTGTATAATATTTATTTATTTGGGTGTATTTACAATGGAATGGGTTTATTTTTTTCGGGGCCTTCCACATGCCCGCTATGGTACACCACTGGGACTCAACCCATTATGGGCCTTTGCTGCTGCCATCCACTGCAAGCGGCGGCGTGATGGCCCAGATTCTCCATCGTCCATTGGCTGCTCCACTCTGGGCTGACGTAGTGGACCCTATGATGTTGGAACATATTCTGGTATTGGTGTGTGGGCCCCCCCTTCCTGGGTTGTTGGGGTACCTTTGCTCTTACCTTGCTGTTGGTTGCACTCCCTTCCCCATGCTCTGTGGCTGTGGTGGACTGGGGGGATGCAGGCGGAGTGGGCACTGTGGTATGCCCTCATCCTGTAACAGGACAGGTGTGCTGTGATTAGCCATCTTTCCCTCCCCTCCACCCCATGCCATTGGGCCGAGCCCCCATCCCCTGGGTGTCCTGGGGTTCCTTGGCTTACCCTGGCCCGTCCTGCATGTGTCACAGCGCTGGCTTTCTTAGTTTTGTTGGAGGCTTTCCTTACAGACATTTTGCGAGCCAGTGCATCGCTGTCAAGTTTTGGTTCTAGGGATGTGTGAATGCGGTTCGGATGTTCGGAGTTCGGTCTGAACACGGCCTGTTCGGACAACAAAACCAAACGTTCAAACCGAACGTTTGAATGGCCGAAGAGTTCCAATGAGTTCGGATGAGATCGGGGGCGGGAAAAGCGTGACTTTGGGTGGGAAAAACATGTCTGGAAGGGGGGAGGCAGCTGAGGAGCAGACTTCCTGGCACCAGGGGTGGTTTCAGGGCCAAATGATACTGATACTGAAAAAAAAATTGATTTTGGTATCAGTATTGATAGCACTATTTTCAGATGTTCGTCTGAGTTCAGCCAAGCCGAACTCTGCCGAACCCGAACTTGAATTTCGAATCAAACGTCCGAACATCCAAACCACGTTCTGTTTGCACATCCCTATTTGGTTCTCTTTAAGGGCTCCTGGCCGGGCATCCGGCGTCTCCCCCAGTGGACGTGTCTGCTTGGGGGCACCTGCGTGGCCTCTCTAGCCATCTCTATGTGTTATCAGTGGATCCATCCCCATGAGTGTGGGTATTTTGGTTTTTACATGAATGGGTGGGTGTTGAACACCCATCTCCACCCACCTCCATCCACGGAGCATTCTGGCTCCTTCCCGGCTGCTCCATGGGTGTTGGTGGGTGGGTCGTGAACGCACACTCACCACCCACCCACTCATGGATGTTTACACGGACACTCTCCCACCCATCTGATGGGTGTTTATGGGTGCTTGTGGGTGGGTGGAATCCATATAAAAAAGGCCACAGTTTAGTTTGGGTGACTTTTCCCCATGTGCATCACTTTGCACTTCTCCACATTAAATCTCATCTTCCATTTAGATGCCCAGGAACCCAGTCTCATAAGATCTTGTTGCAGTTCTTCATAGTCTGCTCATGTTTTAACTACCTTGAATAACTTGGTGTCATCTGCAAATTTGATCACCTCACTCTTAATGTCCTTTTCCAGATCATTTATGAATACATTAAACAGCACCGGTCCCAATATAGATCCCTGGGGCACACCACTTTTTACATCTCTCCTTTGTGAAAACTGACCATTCAGTCCTACTCTTTGCTTCCTATCCTTTAGCTAGTTATCAGTCGGTAGTAAGACGCTACCTCCTATCCCATGCCTTTTTAATTTTCTCAAGAGTCTTTTCTGTGGGACCTTATCAAATGTTTTCTGGAAATCCAGGTACACTATATCTACCGGGTCTCCCTTGTCCACATGCTCATTTACACCCTCAAAAAATTCCAACAGATTAGTGAGGCATGACTTACCTTTACTAAATCCATGTTGACTCTTCCCCATTAAGCCATGTTTATCAACATACCCAGCGATTCTATTCTTAATGATAGTTTCCACCATTTTTCCTGGCACAGACATCAAGCTTTCTTGTCTGTAGTTTCCAGGATCACCTCTGAATCTCTTTTTAAATATTGGGGTTACATTTGCCACACTCCAGTCCTCAGGTACAGTGGCAGATTTTAGCGATAGGTTACAAATTACTAACAGTAGGTCTGCAATGTCATATTTGAGTTCCTTCAGAACTCTGGGGTGAATATCATCTGATCCTGGTGATTTGTTAGTATTTAGTTTTTCAATTTGTTCTAGGATCTCCTTCAGAGTCATGTTGATTTGTGACAGTTCTTCCAATTCATCACTTACAAAGTAAGGTTGAGGCGTGGGTATCTCCCCAACATCCTCTGCAGTGAAGACTGAAGCAAAGAACTCATTCAGCTTCTCTGAAATGTCCCTTTCCTCCTTATGCACCCCTTTCAGCCTCTGGTCATCTAATGTCCCAACTGACTCTCTATCAGGCTTCCTGCTTCTGATGTACTTGAAAAAAGCCCTGCCACAGTGTAGGACTGAAGCAGCAGCAGCTGTTACCACGCCACCATTCCATTCTGAGAACTAGACATTTAATGTGTCTTACCGCTGACTTTCCCTCAATATTTACGCAATTCCACATTACCTGCTGCCAGTATCTGCAGATGCGGCATGTCTGCAGTTTGTGAACACAAGTGGTTTTATGCCGCCTTCTGCCACTAAATGCGAGTCCCTTATGCACCATAATGCTGAAAAATAGATCATTGAATGAATGAACTTAGGGTGACTCTGACTACCTGCTTCAGAGACTGCTGCAGGGGCATAGCCACCATGACACAGGATGGAGGGTGCATTTGCATCCATGCCCTGCCCTGGGAGGGGGCCGGCAGCAATCAGGGCTGGCCCCAGGCATATGCAGCATCCGCGGGAGCCCCCCTCCTGAGTCCCGAAGGAATGTCTCTTGCACCACCGGCACCACCTTTTTAAACAGCTCATTTGTAGCCCCGCAGCACTGCTACAAGGGTGGGGGAAGAGTCCCCCCATCGTCCCCTCCTTCACAGTGAAAGTATCTGCCTTGTAAACAAAGTTCTTCTTCGAGGGGCTCCTTCCATTCTCACTTGCGCACCCTTCTCTTACCGGCATATACCAAGTTCTTCTCTTTGTGATCGCTGTATAGAGAGAACTGGGGGGTGCAGAGCAGCTACAATGAGGCAGACAGCCATCCCAACAAAGGGGGAAAATTTGTCCTTGGCACCCTAATGCACACAAGAATTCACAGAAGAGCAGGGAATCCCCTCCATCCCCTGGATCAGCATCAGGAGCCAGGCATTCACTCACTGCTTTTTGGGGCCGGGGATCTCTGCACTCTAAGCGGGACAGAGACTAATGCACAAGGAGAGACAACAAACAGGCCAGCACCCAGAGTTGAGATTTGAGGGAGGAATCTTTGTTATTCCTCCTTGCGCACTAGTCGCTGTCTCTGTCCCGCTTAAACTGCAGCAGTGAGCGAGCACCTGGCTCCTGATGCTGATCCAGGGGATGGAGGGTGGGTGGGTGAATGGTGCCACCCGTGCTCTGGAATTTGACTCATGGCCCAGTAGAAGCACCGGAGAAATATGGCATGGGAGCCCACTGTAACCATACGTTTCTCATTCTACATGTGCTTTTTGCATTCATTTTTGTGTATACCCTAACTGGCACAGTGTTATATACTCATCTCGCCTGGTCTTCAACTGGCAGAAATTGGCATAACTCTACTGAGGTTATTGGAGATAAGACTTTCCAACAGCAGAGCTATAAATGTCAGAACAATAGAGCATGTTTGAGCTGAATTGGAAAACATGGTTTAGTTAACTTGCCATCTATTTACAAAGTCAAAATGGTGCTTTAAATATAAGTATATGTGGCTAATTTATAAAAGTCCTATCATAAATATAAAGAACACCTACATTAGTATAACAGTCCTACTATAGAGTGGATTAATAGATGGGTGGTAAGATTTAGCCTCTTTTTACATGGATGGAGGTGGGTGGGGTTTTTTGGCCATGGTGGTTGGAGGTCGGT
Organism: Sphenodon punctatus; assembly: GCA_003113815.1. Taxonomy (NCBI): domain Eukaryota; kingdom Metazoa; phylum Chordata; class Lepidosauria; order Sphenodontia; family Sphenodontidae; genus Sphenodon; species Sphenodon punctatus. The sequence goes on from QEPC01004091.1 coordinate 100,004, forward strand.
GAGTGTCCCTTTACATGGACACCCACCGACCTCAAGTCACATTTCCAGAGTGCTCCGTGGGTGGGAGTGGATGGAGATGAATGTGCAATGGGTGGAGGTGGGTGTTGTGTAGGAACGTGCATGCACCTCCACCCATCCCTCTCGGTGTTCACACAGGCAACACGGAGAGGACACCCATCGCCCCCCACTTACCGCCGGCCGTTCACACAGATGCACCCCCCACCCCCCGACAATCGCCTGAACACTGAGTGTTCACTGAGTTTGGCAGGATGGAGGGAATGCTAACAGATTTATAAGTTAACAAAACATTAGCTTTCTATCCATAAAAGAGGTTACCATTAAAATGATTGCATCTCCAACCAAGCAAAAATACAAGCAATTTACAAGGCCAGTGAGGTTCTTCCAGCATCCCAAGCACCTTGAACCAGGCTTTTCCTCCTATAATAATCATTACATGTAGTATTTGAAGTCATTTTCCTACAATGATCCATTTTGAAATAATGTTCATTCCCTGCCACACACATCCTCTCTCAGTTTCTTGAAATCCTTGATGATGATCACTTATTCAGATCTCGTCTGCAATATGCTGAGCTTGTGATTCTTGAGGGACTAATATTTTCAAGGCATTATTTCACAGTACTTAAACAGGTGAGTGAGGATATCCAGGTCCTTTGACACTTGCTCCAATGTTTAATTCTTTCTTTGGAGCGGTTGCTTATTTTGAAAGATTGGTGCAATCAGTCATCTTGGATGTACTTTAATCATATATTGGAATTAAAGGACTTCATGTATCTTGAAGAGTGGCTAGTGCTGCTAGTGACCAGCCATTTGGTGACAAACATCCTTTCTTTTGACCAGCTAATAGGTGGCAGTAGCAACAACCCCACCATGGCTTTCTTGCAACAGTGCCAGCCTTGTCAGAGGAGAGATCTGGGGCTCCGGACAGTGCTTCTGTATCCAGCATCTGGTGGAGTATTTCAGTGAAAGGGTCTGCAACTGAAAGGGTCTTTGCAAGCCCTGGCACAAATCATGTCCTGCCTGCAACCCTTATCTTATGTCTGCCAAATGCTTTCAAAAATTACTAACCTCCAGGAATTTCTTTTCATGTGAAACCAAGAGTGAGCGTTTTTGTCTTACATCCAACATTCCTCATGATTTTAATGTGTGGTGTTTTTTTTTTGGTTTTTTTAGAACTGTGCAGTTGTCAGTTTTATTTTAAACTCCGTATGTTTAAAGTAGGTGGTGTTTCCTGAAAAAAGGGCCGCTTTCAGACCTCCTCCCCACCCCGTCCCCTTACCCCCGGTGCATATTCTGGCTGCGGGAGGGAATGCACAGGATTTCCTGCTCTGTATCTCTGTGGGTGTTTTCTGGGAAACCTGCGTGTTTGTGGGGGTGGTGGTTTTCAGACTAGTGGCACTCCATGCATATCTTAACTGCGCATTGCCTCCCACAGCCAGAATATGGGGGGGGGGGGAGGTCTGAAAGTGGCCTATGTTTGAAACATCAGCAATTATGCAGTTCTCCTCCAAAAGAATGCAAAGAAATCACTGTATGTATTAAGATGGGTATGCCTGATATTCCTGCTTATACACCTTTACGTGTAGAATAGATATTTCTCAAGGCTGCAAAAGATGTGGTAAATAATTACCATGTGGTTACCATGATGCTGAATACTTTTTTTAAAAAATACCTTAGTTTGTTAACTTGTCTAGCTACTCATATCACACTCATCAGTCTAGTAGCTAATATGATTACTCAGAGGATACATCCACATAAGCTGGGACAGTCCGATCCCTTGCACAACCCATGGCGGGCAATCACAGCCATCACACTGTGGGGCCAGCATGGGCAGAAGGGCAGATCATCCACGCCTTTTGGGGGAAGTTAGTCATGTTGGCCACTGTCAGAAATCCCGACACACCCTGAGGCAGGCCAAGGCACTGGTTATATCCATGGGCACCCAACCCTGTCCCACACACCATCCACTGGCCTTCCACTATCCCGCCCCCAGCTGTGAGGTGGGCGTGCAGGAATGGAGACAGTACCTGCCGCTCAAAGCCCCAAAGCGGACCTCTCCATGGGTTGGGGCAGATGGGGATGAGGCTCATGAGTGGCAGTGCACTGTTGGTCAGCCTTACCCCTCTTTGGGTAAGGCTACTATATGCTGCATCCCTGGACTTTTCCTGAGGACATAGGGCATGGCAGTCACCTGCCCACTCCTTGCCATGGTGAAGTGAACATCTTGCAGCCACCAGGCATAGGATGCACTACACCATAAGGAAATGGTGACCCATGTGGGGTAAGGCTGCCCAAACCACAGTATTTGTCTCCTATGGCTCTACCCAGAATCAAAGCAGAAAGGGGAAATTTATGATGTATAGAAAAAACAAAAACAAAAAGAAAGTTCATCACCGTCCTAAGTGGAACAAAGTTTTCTGCATACTGCTCTTCAGGTAGAAAGGCCAGTATCATATCTTGAATAGCAAGAACTAAAGCAGGCAAAAGGGCTTGGAGACTACAGACATGAAAGGTGAAACAATTACTTACCGTTTATGAGCTCTTATGCTTGCAGCTAAATATCATGAACATATTGCATTTTTATTCAAGTTGAGCAATGTTTAATATCTAATAAATGACAGCATACAAGCCTTTAAGACCTTTTTCTTAGTATGTGAGAATCCATGTAACGTCATCAGTTTGCACAGCTGAAATTTAGGCCCTTGATAGGCTTGAATGAAGATACCTGTGGAAAGTTTTGCATAACTTTGATCTTGGATATAATTTTCAGAAGCGAATTGCTAATGCAATTGACCCTTCAGCACAAAATTTAAGGTGTAGAGTCATGATTAGAGCTTTTATATTGCTCAAGGGCAACTATACTTATCTCCAAAGCTGTTTGTGATGGTAGTGAAGCCCTCAGTATATATTCACGAAGAAACTACAATCGTTTACTGAAGCCAGGTCTGTTTCTAATGTTTAGAAGATAACACTGTATGTGGGTGGTATCTATTTTTCTTTTTTTTTTCTAATTTCCTTACAGTGGTAGCTGTAAGGAAGTTAAATGCACAACCACTCTCCATTATAAACAGGGGACTGCTGAAACCCCAATTTTGATCAAACCAGTTGAGTTACATTTCTGAAAATTGAACCACGTATTATTTTTGTGAGGACTGTCACAAAAGTAAAATTTGAAGAAGATGTAGGCTGAAATTCAAAAGTTATGCCTGTTTAAATGTGAATTGACTGTGATCAAAATTCACAGCATCCTGATGATTTTGAATCATCGAGATCTCTTACCCGGTGATGGGTTGAACCCCCAGATTTCACAGCCTTGGAGCTTGAGAGCGAGAGGAAGTGCTGGTGTAGTGTCATAATGATTGGTGTAGGCAAAACAAAGTTATTAAAGAATAAAAAGCCAGTTCTGTAGGATGGTGCATGCACAGTCGAGCGGCCGCTGACCACCATGTTGCGAAGTTTCTGAAAGCATGTCCAAAAGATACATGTGCTTTATTATACAAATGGTGGTAAGCCACTTGTTAGAAAGAGTACGTATATTTGAGGAAATGAGATACAAATATCTCGATATTGTATTGTCAATAGGCTTTTCACTGCCATTAGTTGAATCTTTCAATACTAACGCACAATTGGTTGCTACTTGGATAAGGGACAGTATTGTCTGTGCCTCCCAATTTTCAAAACATCAAAAACCACTAGAGGGGAAAAAAAGAAAGTCACATAGTTATTTCTGTCATAAACTGCCAGGTTTTGCACCAACCAGCAGAGGTCTCTAGGTCAAAAGAGGGTAGTGTTATCAAAAGGACATTTGTATTAACTGTCGACACCAAAATGGCTCCACATTGGCGGTTTTAGGAGGTAGAGTATTTCCTTTACTTATGCCATCATAGTACTGGTCTTAAAATTTTAATGGGCAGCTTATCGGCTCTAGCAAATAGTTACTGGGATGACATTCCTGAAAAAAATGGCAAATGGTGGTTTCAACAGAGGAAAAGAACATTGCCACAGTAAATGGAAGTGGTGGAAGGCCGTATTTTATAAAGTTGGGCCACAACCACCGCCTAACATAAAAGTTCCGGAGTTTCATGCAAAAATGAAAAAACGTTGGAAAAAGGCAGGAAAACCAAGTTACAAGGACCACCATAAACCTTGTAAGTATACAACCGTGTGTCTGGAACTAATATAGTTTCTACAATATTTGTCATTTAATTGTCTAGTCAAGTACTTTGGTATACATAATTGTATTTATTTTCTAGGTTCCCCAATGCCAAGAGAAGAAGAAAGACAAGAAACTGAAGAATGGAGCGAAAGAGATGAGAGAGAAAAAGAGACAGAAGAGAGATTAGAGACTATGACCACATGTGGTCAATTTATCTTTAAGCTTTTGGAGCCTGGGAACTTAAATTTATCTTTAAGCTTTTCCATTTCTTTACAATCTATCATCCAAGACTATGAAACAAAATCTATTTGCATACAATCTAGTAATTCATTACATTCAGCTGTCGACACATTCTCACAACAGCCTACATTTACACTCACACAACAAGATGTAGCAGATTATTTTTTTTACAAATTTTAAATAATTTACAAGTTAATCAATCCACATTACAAAATCTTTTCTCTGTTTCACACGCAACTTTGTATAAGTGTTTACATTGCTTAAATGTTCACCAACAACACATTCCAGTAGAGTGACTTCTCTACTTATATGCACCACGACAAAATTATTGCAACTTTAAAAATTTGTTTTCATCACAACTACACCAAAATCTGTGCACGCACTGCAATTCTATTACAAAACGTAGTATTCTAATTACATGTTCTCCAAAGTATCTCTTTCTTGTAAGATGTGCTTTTGATAATTCTCAACAAAAAAGAGATTTTGAAATAAGTAGGGATGAGAGAACAGACCGCGGTTCGGGTTCGGCCGTTCGGTTCAGCTGCGTTCAGTTCCTGCGTTCGGGTTTGTGCATTCGGCGATTCACCGGGTTCAGGTTCGGCCATTTGGTTTGCCCATTTGGTTCAGATTCAACCGTTCCCCTGAAAAAATAATACGAGAGCTGGACATCGCGCTGGAAACCAGAAATTTGAGTGCGTGCAGAGCTGTGTGGCGAGTGAGTGTGTGTTTGACTTGGTGGCTGCTTGGTTTGTGTGTTTTGGTTGTGATTGTGTTGGGTTTGCCTGTGCTGTGTGTTTGGGTGGTTGGTGTGTGTTGTGGGTGACTGTTTTGGGTGTGAATGACTGAGTGTTTGTTTAAAAATAATTTTAAAAAATGAAGAAGGCTGTAGTGCTGATCCCCCAGCGGAGGGCCAACTTGCCACTTGAGGAGGAGGAGGAGGAGGAAGCGGTCGAGGCCGCTGCCCCTATTACTGCACCTCCTGTGGCACTGGTGACTTACTCCTCAGATGAGGAGGAAGCAGCGGGCTCTGGAGGTGCTGCCAGGTTTGTAAACTTTTTTTTTATTTTGAGTACAAGAAAGGCTCTTTCCGTTAGAGCGAGCTCACTGACGGGTGGGTGGGTGGTGGGCATCAGTAAGACACAAACAGTGGGCATCAGTAGGTGGAAGTGGATGTCTGCCACAGAGAGAGAGGGTACTGTAGTGTGGGGGTCTCTGGAACGAGCAGCACCCCCACCCAAACATGTGCCAGGTTAGTAAGGGTCTCCACTCTCCAGTTGCCATCCCATTACCTACGTACAGGTCAGGGTCTTTCCTTCAGCCACGGTCACATCTCCCATCGCCATCCCTAGCACCCCAATTAGGGCAGGATTTGCATGTGCCAGTCACGACCTTCCTAGTTGCAATTCCAAACACCCCAAGGAGGACAGGATTTGCACGTGCAAACCATCCAGGTTCTCTTCATTGTCATCCCAAGCAGCACACCAGGGAGCGCAGGATTTTCACGTGCCAACCAGGGGCTTTCTAGTTGAAATATCTAGCATCCCCTAGCACCCCTGGGATGGCAGGATTTGCATGTGCTTGCAAGGGTTGGCTTTCTAGTTGTTCTATCTAGCATCCCCTAGCACCCCTGGGATGGCAGGATTTTCACGTGCTTTACTGCTTTCTAGTTGCCATCCCTAGCATCCCAAGGAGGGAGGAGTAGAGGCATCATCATAAATGCATGATATTACTTTGGTGTTCTTAATGTGTTCCCATTTCAGAGAGGAATCAGATGCCAGCCCCAGAATTGCTGCCAGGACCATGCCAAGGAGGAGGACCACCCCTAGGCATAGGCAGAGGTTGCTGCCACAGCCAGCCACACCCCCAGATATCCGACGCCAGACGTCGAATGTCTGGAGGTTCTACCACAAGGGCGACGGAACTGCCACATGCAAGGCATGGCATGGGGACTGGAACAACAGGGAATGAATTGCCCTATGACCTGATAGGAATGGAAATCCACTGAAGAGAGAGATTGGATGGCCACCCCAGTCCACCTACTTGTGGAGACAGAATGCAGGCAGGGATTGACAGACGATTGGTCTGACACAGTATAGAACTTCTTATGTTCCTATCTTTTTCTCCTCCTTTTAGATCTGCCAAAAAATAGTCTGGCGCCAGAGAGAGGGGACCACGTTGGTGCTAATAAACCACATTGAGCAGAGGCATGGACTCAGAGTGAGGCGGCTGGGTGAGGAGGAGTCTGGAGTGGCGCCCGTGGAGCCTCAGTGCCAGAAGAAGGGGTTGAAGGCAACCTGAAAATGGAGGCATATAAGCCCTTCCCCTTCCCCCCCTCCAGCCCCGACATGGAGACTCGCATGCCCCTGGAGGATGCACAGGTCAAGGCCCTTTGGGGCAAGTTGCGGTGGGCCACTATTGGCCATTTTGAGGCAGTCAAGCGCTCCTCTGCCGACCTGGAGAACTGCCTGGTGGATCCGCTGCAGGCGGTCCAGGTAGGGCTGTAGTGGAATATTGCAGTGGTAGCTATTTCCACTGGAAACAGTGTTTCCGCAATTAGTGGTATGGTGTGGCAAAGGCTTTAATTCTGCTAGTTTCATTCCGCTACTTCCTCAGTTCCGCTAATTTCATTCCGCTACTTCCACAGGCTTCGAAAAATAGCGGAAACATGACATTTTTACTACTTCCGCCATTCCAACAGCACCACAAAATAGGAGAACAGCAGTTTCCTGACAGTTTCCACAATTTTTCTGCAATTCCGCAATTTGCGGAATGCCGGCGGAATTAGCGGAATGTCTGCAGAAAAGCCGTGGTGTGGCGCGAGCAATTTCAAAATGGCAGAATGGAATCGTGGCGTAGTAACAGCTGCTGCTGCATCAGCCCTAGGTCCAGGCGGAGCAGCAGAAGGTGGAGGCATACGGCCAGTATGTTTCCGCCGAGCTACGCCGCATGCAGCTGTACCACCGGGCGGTTCCAGGTGGCATAGTGAGCTGAATGTTTTTATATTTATTGTTATGAGCTTTGTTTAACCTGTCCAATCTTTATCTACACTAAATCTAACTGCTATTAACTATTCTAAATGCAATGAACTAAATGGATTATCTAATAACTACAAAGGCCTACTCCTACAAACACTAAAACTAAATCACTAAACACTATATCCCTAAGCTAACTCCTACAACTGTCTACTATCTCTAATCTCTCTCTCTCTCTCTCTCTCTCTCTCTCTCTCTCTCTCTATATATATATATATATATATATATATATATATATATATATATATATATATATATATATATATGGGGGAATTACAAAAAACACAAGGAGGGGTACAAAACTGAAATGAAACCTAAATCAATCTAATAATAATCCTGCTCTAAATGAATAAAAAAACAGGGGAAGGGAAGGGAAGGGAATCAGGGATCAAATATATGGGAGAGGGAAAATATTCAATGGAGGGGAAGGAGGGAGGAAGGAAGATTGAACACAGGAAACACAGGGAGGGATAAAAACAAAAAATAACCACTAAATCTATCTAAGCTAAGCTAAATAAATGAGAATATGGAGGTAGATGGGTTGGATGGGTGAAATAGGAGGAGGATGGCAATGAATCCATTGAAGGAATAGGAAGGAACAAAAACTGCTGGGAGAGTGGGAGCCTTCTAAAATGCCTGCTGTTCAGGAATAGTGACTAGCTTACAAGGTGTTGGGAAGGGGGGAGGCAATCAGTTTTGTTTCTTGCTGAGTCCACCTCACCACAAGCCCCATTGGCTCCGTGCAGCCTAGCCCGTGGCAATCGCAAACTGCGAAGCCAGTGGTCTTAGGCGAAAAGTGATAGCGATTGAGCAGACTGGCTCCTACTCCAAGCCTCTCCACCCTCCACCCCTGGTGCCTGGAAGTCTGCTCCTCAGCTGACTCCCCTCCCTACCATGTTTGGCCTTCCAGTGGCACCACATTTTAGCCACCTGAACTCACCCGAACGCCATCTGAACTGACCAAACTGTTCGGTCATTTCGGCATTCAGAATTGAGTTTTGGTTTTTGTGTCACCCCCCCAGTTATATCCTCTTTGCTAATCGGTATGATGTTATAAAAGCAAGCCATGAATTTTTGCCTCTCATTACCCTACATCATTCCTGTTATATGATTCAGATCAGGTAATTGCAAACATCTTGTTCCATACAACACTTCACTAAGTTGCTGAGAGTAATCTCAGTGAGCCTATTCAGACACAACTTTTCATCCCTGCTTCATGCTGCAGCAGCCCCCATGTACAACCTTGCTTTGTACTGTGGGATAAAAGTTGACCCCTTCCTTTACATTCTCCTCTGACTTTTGATTTAAATTACATGAGACTCTAACTTAACCTATTTAGTCCAGAATAGCATTATGCCAAATTCAGCTTGGCATTACAAAATAATATATACTTTCCCTTTGTTATTTATCTGCCTTTTTATTTAGTTTCCCTTAAACCTTTTTGCTACAGCTCTAAGAATCAGTATACAATGGGTATTTTCAGATGTTACGAGATCACAGTCAACCACAGTGAATCTGCACAGGGTGCAAGTGATTCCGTAATGTCTGATGGGGGGAATGGAAGTTCCCCCCCAGATGTTCACCCCCATGAATCACGGGGAGGGAATCAGATTCACCGTGCAATTGGAGGCCCTGCCCTGCCCATCCCGGATCGCATGGTGAATGAGATTCCCTCCCGTGATGAAGGGGACAGAAACGTCTGTCCCCTGACCACAGGCTGGAATCTGCGCTGGGATTCCAGTCTGTGGTCAATGCCGGGGGGGCAGCCGGGCGCTGCAGCCGCATTGGCCATGGCACCCGCCCATCTCCTGGTGGGCGGGCAGCCGGGGAAGTGGGGGGGCAGGACTGTGTGTCCGCACGTTGCACTGCGCAGCCTCGCCCCCTTCCCGGATTCCCCGCCAGGATCAGCCACCCCGTCTGTTAGCCCATGACATGTTGGCCCGGGTGGGGAAAGGGTTGTTTCCATGCTGTGGCCAATTGGGCCCGTCACGTCTGAAAATACCCAACCTTAACATCCAAACAGCAAATAAACTTGTTAATGAAAGTCTTTTTCCTTTTGTTTAAAGAATAGACTAGTCTCACCCCATTTGTAAACAGATCTCACAGAACTTTCTGCTTGTGGGAAACCAGGGAATCAGCGTACGGACCCTTCCTTCGTCTGCAACACATTTCTCAGGTTTTTGTTGATGTACTCCTCCAGATCTGCCACCTGATCAAAGAAAAGCCTCTGATCTTGGTGGATAAATGAAAACCTGGCCGGGTGTTTTATCTGCACTTTAATCCCCACTTTGTAGAATGCTGCTGTAAACTTAGGTATTTTCAGACGTTACAAGATCACGCTCAACCATGCTGAACCCCGCGGTGGGGCCAAAGGGCCATGAGCGTCTGTTCGACGCGCGCCAGATGTTCATCATGCTCAATACCCACATGGGTTCAATTTCAACCCCGCTTCCCGGGCTCCCCGGGGGAATATCCCAGGAAGCGTGGTCAAATGGACCCCCACCGGGAACCAAGGAAAAGTAACGTCTGGATGCCAATCCCTGGGCGGAACCAAAGGAAACGATCCCCAGCTGGGGACAAGGCACGCAGCATCGCTGCCGGGCAACCAGCAACAACAGAACCACCGGAGGGAGATTTAAAGCGAAATCCGCAGCAGGCAAGCATGATGGGATGGAGCGAGGAGGTAGGCGGAAGAGAGCGGAGGGAGAGAAAGCGACACAGGTGGTGGAGGAGGCGAAGGAGGTGGAGGCAGGGGCAGCGATGGAGGTGGAGGGGGCACAGGCAGAGGAGGGGGCACAGGGGTGCACCCAACCAGGGAGGTGGCTAAGGGACAACACCNTCTCTCTCTCTCTCTCTCTCTCTCTCTCTCTCTATATATATATATATATCTATATATATATATATATATATATATATATATATATATATATATGGGGGAATTACAAAAAACACAAGGAGGGGTACAAAACTGAAATGAAACCTAAATCAATCTAATAATAATCCTGCTCTAAATGAATAAAAAAACAGGGGAAGGGAAGGGAAGGGAATCAGGGATCAAATATATGGGAGAGGGAAAATATTCAATGGAGGGGAAGGAGGGAGGAAGGAAGATTGAACACAGGAAACACAGGGAGGGATAAAAACAAAAAATAACCACTAAATCTATCTAAGCTAAGCTAAATAAATGAGAATATGGAGGTAGATGGGTTGGATGGGTGAAATAGGAGGAGGATGGCAATGAATCCATTGAAGGAATAGGAAGGAACAAAAACTGCTGGGAGAGTGGGAGCCTTCTAAAATGCCTGCTGTTCAGGAATAGTGACTAGCTTACAAGGTGTTGGGAAGGGGGGAGGCAATCAGTTTTGTTTCTTGCTGAGTCCACCTCACCACAAGCCCCATTGGCTCCGTGCAGCCTAGCCCGTGGCAATCGCAAACTGCGAAGCCAGTGGTCTTAGGCGAAAAGTGATAGCGATTGAGCAGACTGGCTCCTACTCCAAGCCTCTCCACCCTCCACCCCTGGTGCCTGGAAGTCTGCTCCTCAGCTGACTCCCCTCCCTACCATGTTTGGCCTTCCAGTGGCACCACATTTTAGCCACCTGAACTCACCCGAACGCCATCTGAACTGACCAAACTGTTCGGTCATTTCGGCATTCAGAATTGAGTTTTGGTTTTTGTGTCACCCCCCCAGTTATATCCTCTTTGCTAATCGGTATGATGTTATAAAAGCAAGCCATGAATTTTTGCCTCTCATTACCCTACATCATTCCTGTTATATGATTCAGATCAGGTAATTGCAAACATCTTGTTCCATACAACACTTCACTAAGTTGCTGAGAGTAATCTCAGTGAGCCTATTCAGACACAACTTTTCATCCCTGCTTCATGCTGCAGCAGCCCCCATGTACAACCTTGCTTTGTACTGTGGGATAAAAGTTGACCCCTTCCTTTACATTCTCCTCTGACTTTTGATTTAAATTACATGAGACTCTAACTTAACCTATTTAGTCCAGAATAGCATTATGCCAAATTCAGCTTGGCATTACAAAATAATATATACTTTCCCTTTGTTATTTATCTGCCTTTTTATTTAGTTTCCCTTAAACCTTTTTGCTACAGCTCTAAGAATCAGTATACAATGGGTATTTTCAGATGTTACGAGATCACAGTCAACCACAGTGAATCTGCACAGGGTGCAAGTGATTCCGTAATGTCTGATGGGGGGAATGGAAGTTCCCCCCCAGATGTTCACCCCCATGAATCACGGGGAGGGAATCAGATTCACCGTGCAATTGGAGGCCCTGCCCTGCCCATCCCGGATCGCATGGTGAATGAGATTCCCTCCCGTGATGAAGGGGACAGAAACGTCTGTCCCCTGACCACAGGCTGGAATCTGCGCTGGGATTCCAGTCTGTGGTCAATGCCGGGGGGGCAGCCGGGCGCTGCAGCCGCATTGGCCATGGCACCCGCCCATCTCCTGGTGGGCGGGCAGCCGGGGAAGTGGGGGGGCAGGACTGTGTGTCCGCACGTTGCACTGCGCAGCCTCGCCCCCTTCCCGGATTCCCCGCCAGGATCAGCCACCCCGTCTGTTAGCCCATGACATGTTGGCCCGGGTGGGGAAAGGGTTGTTTCCATGCTGTGGCCAATTGGGCCCGTCACGTCTGAAAATACCCAACCTTAACATCCAAACAGCAAATAAACTTGTTAATGAAAGTCTTTTTCCTTTTGTTTAAAGAATAGACTAGTCTCACCCCATTTGTAAACAGATCTCACAGAACTTTCTGCTTGTGGGAAACCAGGGAATCAGCGTACGGACCCTTCCTTCGTCTGCAACACATTTCTCAGGTTTTTGTTGATGTACTCCTCCAGATCTGCCACCTGATCAAAGAAAAGCCTCTGATTTTGGTGGATAAATGAAAACCTGGCCGGGTGTTTTATCTGCACTTTAATCCCCACTTTGTAGAATGCTGCTGTAAACTTAGGTATTTTCAGACGTTACAAGATCACGCTCAACCATGCTGAACCCCGCGGTGGGGCCAAAGGGCCATGAGCGTCTGTTCGACGCGCGCCAGATGTTCATCATGCTCAATACCCACATGGGTTCAATTTCAACCCCGCTTCCCGGGCTCCCCGGGGGAATATCCCAGGAAGCGTGGTCAAATGGACCCCCACCGGGAACCAAGGAAAAGTAACGTCTGGATGCCAATCCCTGGGCGGAACCAAAGGAAACGATCCCCAGCTGGGGACAAGGCACGCAGCATCNTCTCTCTCTCTCTCTCTCTCTCTCTCTCTCTCTATATATATATATATATCTATATATATATATATATATATATATATATATATATATATATATGGGGGAATTACAAAAAACACAAGGAGGGGTACAAAACTGAAATGAAACCTAAATCAATCTAATAATAATCCTGCTCTAAATGAATAAAAAAACAGGGGAAGGGAAGGGAAGGGAATCAGGGATCAAATATATGGGAGAGGGAAAATATTCAATGGAGGGGAAGGAGGGAGGAAGGAAGATTGAACACAGGAAACACAGGGAGGGATAAAAACAAAAAATAACCACTAAATCTATCTAAGCTAAGCTAAATAAATGAGAATATGGAGGTAGATGGGTTGGATGGGTGAAATAGGAGGAGGATGGCAATGAATCCATTGAAGGAATAGGAAGGAACAAAAACTGCTGGGAGAGTGGGAGCCTTCTAAAATGCCTGCTGTTCAGGAATAGTGACTAGCTTACAAGGTGTTGGGAAGGGGGGAGGCAATCAGTTTTGTTTCTTGCTGAGTCCACCTCACCACAAGCCCCATTGGCTCCGTGCAGCCTAGCCCGTGGCAATCGCAAACTGCGAAGCCAGTGGTCTTAGGCGAAAAGTGATAGCGATTGAGCAGACTGGCTCCTACTCCAAGCCTCTCCACCCTCCACCCCTGGTGCCTGGAAGTCTGCTCCTCAGCTGACTCCCCTCCCTACCATGTTTGGCCTTCCAGTGGCACCACATTTTAGCCACCTGAACTCACCCGAACGCCATCTGAACTGACCAAACTGTTCGGTCATTTCGGCATTCAGAATTGAGTTTTGGTTTTTGTGTCACCCCCCCAGTTATATCCTCTTTGCTAATCGGTATGATGTTATAAAAGCAAGCCATGAATTTTTGCCTCTCATTACCCTACATCATTCCTGTTATATGATTCAGATCAGGTAATTGCAAACATCTTGTTCCATACAACACTTCACTAAGTTGCTGAGAGTAATCTCAGTGAGCCTATTCAGACACAACTTTTCATCCCTGCTTCATGCTGCAGCAGCCCCCATGTACAACCTTGCTTTGTACTGTGGGATAAAAGTTGACCCCTTCCTTTACATTCTCCTCTGACTTTTGATTTAAATTACATGAGACTCTAACTTAACCTATTTAGTCCAGAATAGCATTATGCCAAATTCAGCTTGGCATTACAAAATAATATATACTTTCCCTTTGTTATTTATCTGCCTTTTTATTTAGTTTCCCTTAAACCTTTTTGCTACAGCTCTAAGAATCAGTATACAATGGGTATTTTCAGATGTTACGAGATCACAGTCAACCACAGTGAATCTGCACAGGGTGCAAGTGATTCCGTAATGTCTGATGGGGGGAATGGAAGTTCCCCCCCAGATGTTCACCCCCATGAATCACGGGGAGGGAATCAGATTCACCGTGCAATTGGAGGCCCTGCCCTGCCCATCCCGGATCGCATGGTGAATGAGATTCCCTCCCGTGATGAAGGGGACAGAAACGTCTGTCCCCTGACCACAGGCTGGAATCTGCGCTGGGATTCCAGTCTGTGGTCAATGCCGGGGGGGCAGCCGGGCGCTGCAGCCGCATTGGCCATGGCACCCGCCCATCTCCTGGTGGGCGGGCAGCCGGGGAAGTGGGGGGGCAGGACTGTGTGTCCGCACGTTGCACTGCGCAGCCTCGCCCCCTTCCCGGATTCCCCGCCAGGATCAGCCACCCCGTCTGTTAGCCCATGACATGTTGGCCCGGGTGGGGAAAGGGTTGTTTCCATGCTGTGGCCAATTGGGCCCGTCACGTCTGAAAATACCCAACCTTAACATCCAAACAGCAAATAAACTTGTTAATGAAAGTCTTTTTCCTTTTGTTTAAAGAATAGACTAGTCTCACCCCATTTGTAAACAGATCTCACAGAACTTTCTGCTTGTGGGAAACCAGGGAATCAGCGTACGGACCCTTCCTTCGTCTGCAACACATTTCTCAGGTTTTTGTTGATGTACTCCTCCAGATCTGCCACCTGATCAAAGAAAAGCCTCTGATCTTGGTGGATAAATGAAAACCTGGCCGGGTGTTTTATCTGCACTTTAATCCCCACTTTGTAGAATGCTGCTGTAAACTTAGGTATTTTCAGACGTTACAAGATCACGCTCAACCATGCTGAACCCCGCGGTGGGGCCAAAGGGCCATGAGCGTCTGTTCGACGCGCGCCAGATGTTCATCATGCTCAATACCCACATGGGTTCAATTTCAACCCCGCTTCCCGGGCTCCCCGGGGGAATATCCCAGGAAGCGTGGTCAAATGGACCCCCACCGGGAACCAAGGAAAAGTAACGTCTGGATGCCAATCCCTGGGCGGAACCAAAGGAAACGATCCCCAGCTGGGGACAAGGCACGCAGCATCGCTGCCGGGCAACCAGCAACAACAGAACCACCGGAGGGAGATTTAAAGCGAAATCCGCAGCAGGCAAGCATGATGGGATGGAGCGAGGAGGTAGGCGGAAGAGAGCGGAGGGAGAGAAAGCGACACAGGTGGTGGAGGAGGCGAAGGAGGTGGAGGCAGGGGCAGCGATGGAGGTGGAGGGGGCACAGGCAGAGGAGGGGGCACAGGGGTGCACCCAACCAGGGAGGTGGCTAAGGGACAACACCCACAGCAGCAGGCATGCCCCAGGGACAGCAGCCGGAACGGGCCAGGAGGAGGCACCCAGGAAAAGGGTAAGGGGAACCAAGGGGAGGGGAGCAGGGGGCACAGGAGCCCCCACGGGTGGCCAGGGCAACCCCGGGGAACCGGGAGGGGGGCAGGGGTGCCCCGCGAGGGGGCCCCACCAGCACCCAAACAACTTCTCCCCTCCTACCCTCCCCACAGACATGGAAAATGGCCCGGGCAGAGGAGCCCCAGGAGGAGCCTGGCCCTGCGTGCCCGGAGGCGCACCCGGCGGATGAGGGGGAGGAGGAGGAGCAGGACCAGGAACAGGACCAGGAGGAGGAACAGCCATGGGGACGTCGGAGGAAGGAGTACCACCGAGGGGGCCAGTGGGGCCTACAGGAGACCCGGGACTTCATCCGGATCTGGGGGACCCTGGAGTACCAGCTGGAGCTTGCCTTGAACCAGCGGAATGATCACGTGTACCGGGACATTGTGCAGGACATGGAGGCAGCAGGGCATCAGCGCACAGTCGCACAGTGTAGATTGAAGGCCAAGGAACTCAAGAGGGGGTACAAGGCCATCAGAGACAACAACAGGTGCTCCGGACACAGGGCCCGCACCACTCCCTACTATGATGCCCTGGACAGCATCCTTCATATGAAGGGCTCCATACTTGCCCCATGGCTCATGGGCAGCGCTGTGGTACAGGGAAGGGAGCATGCCGAGGTACCCCCACCCCTCGCCGCCCGCCCGCTAGACATGAGCGCCGGGGCCCTAGACCCCCAGGAAGACCGCAGGAACCTGCAGGCCCCCTCCAGCAGCAGCCCGGAGAGCACCCAACCCCGGGACGGCCAAGCGGAGTCAGAGGCCGGCACCCTCACCACCCACAGCCAGTGGTCCCTGGGGGCGTACTCCGAAGTCGAGGCGCAGGCCTCCGAGGGCTCCAAGATGGAGATCGAGTGGCTCCGCCCCCCATGAGGCAGGAGGGGGCCCCATAGCAGGGCCCACATACACCCCCATCACCCACTGGCCCCTCCCTCACCCGCAGGACAAGAGGCAACCCGGGAACGGACCACAGAGATGGAGAAGGTGGCTGTGGATGGGACCAGGGAACAGGTGCCGGCACCAGGTGAGGCGGATGGTGCAGGAGGGAGGGCACCCTGGGGAGCAGCGCAAGGGTCCCTGGGTGTGTGGTGGGGAAGGGAGGGGCTGAGATCAATGGGTGGGGAGGACAGGGGGGTGGGACCCGGGGGCCAGAAGGCCCATGCCCCACCCTGGGCAGGGGACAGGGGCTGGCTTTGACCCACCCTCCCATTCCTGCAGGCCAACCCCCGCACACGCTGTCTCCACGGCCCATGGCCCCAGCGCAACACATGCGGGAGTACCGGGCACGGGTCCTGAGGTGCAGGGAGGAACAGGCATAGGACATCGTCCGGAAAGTGGAGGAGCATGGGGAGCAAATAATCAAGGCCATGGCCCGCATGGAGGTGGCCATCGAGCGGTCCCTGGAGCGGGCCGAGGAGAGGGACAGGAGGCTACAGGCC
>QEPC01004091.1:125590-138126 GCA_003113815.1 Sphenodon punctatus
ATGTTTTGTTGCAATGTATGAAGTGGAAGGTGTTTTGAATTGTAATTGTACTGAATTGTGTTTTTGTGTGTATTTTAAGAAAACTCTTGTACATTTAAGTGTCTTTTTAAACTGTTAAGTTTTTTGTTTTAGTGAATTTCTTATTAATTTAGCCAGATAACAGTGATGATTTGACCTATGGGATGCAGGAACTCAGGGTCTGCTTTTATTGTTTTAGGTCATAGAGTAGAGATGCAGTACAAAAATGTAGGATAGATTTGTTGTTAATTTCAGGCATATAATAGGGATGATAAGACCTAGGAGATACAAGAACCCAGGGCCTATCTATATTGGTTTAGGTCATATAGTAGAGATGCAGTACACAAATTCAGGAACTACTTGTTATTAATTTAAGCTATAGAACAGAGATGTGATGACCTGTGGGATGTAAGAATTTAGGGCTAGCTTTTATTGTATTGCGTCAGTTAGTTGAGATGTCATGATCTAAGGTAGTATAAACATGCAGGGATTCATCATTATTAATTTAAGCCATGTATCAGAGAAGATATGACCTACAGTTATTCTAGAAGACAGGGCGTACCTTTGGGGAGTCAAACCAATTTAGCAGTGATGATGTAACTCAGAGATATATAAGAAATCAGGAAGGAATTTTATTAATTTAGGTATATGGCAGCAAGGTTAGGAGATATATAAATACTAAAAATTATTATAAAGAAGGAAAAGGAATGAAGGTGATGATGATACAAAGAAAAACAAGCTTCAGAACACAAAAAGGATGAGGGCTAGGGATGGAGCCAATGCTACCACAGACACGTCACCGTTGGTTTATTCCTCCAAGTTCTCAGTGTGTATATATTGGTTATTATGTATGTTGGTGTGGTTATGTGGTATTTGAGCAGATGTTCTGCTGATGTTGTTTGTGTTCAGTTAATGACACCAAGATCTTACCAGTTTAAAAGGGTAGAGAAACTAAAGATGATCCAAAAAAAGATGGCAACTATAAAGAAGAGAAGGGAACTTTATACTATGTCAGACTGGCCAGGGCCCTATGTGGGTCAAAATGGGTGACTTTAAAGTGGTAAGTTTAAATGTGTGTGGACTATATAATCCCATAAAGAAAAAGAGGGTTTGGAACTATCTTTATTAACCCAAAAATTATACATCTACAGGAAACACATCTTTTGAGACAGGACAACAACAGATTCAAAAACCAATGGTTTAACCTAGTATATGGGAATGCTAAGAAAAAAAGAGTGGGGTAATAATTTGATGGTCTACGCAGCTGAAATTCATACAAACCAAAAAATTACAAGATAAGGAAGGTAGATTCTTGATGTTAGTGGGACAAATAGGTGACAACAAGATTACAGTAGCTAACATTTATGCCCCAAACGGGAATTCCCTACCTTTTTTTCAAAAGGTCATACAAAAAATTAAAGAGGAAATGGAAGGAACATTAATACTGGGAGGAGACTTTAATTGTCTGCTAACTGTATTAGATAAATTGAATGGTCTACAATTGGAACCCCACCAAAAGAAAATCAAAGAACTGCTAGAAAAAAATGGGTTGATAAACGTATGGCGGACATTACACCCAAATGAGACTGACTTCTCCTTCTATTCAAATAGACATCAGACTAGCTCCATGATTGATCATTTCATGACCTCAGGGGAAGGGATGGGAAGTATAGCAGGATGTGTAACTAGGCTGGCAGCCATTATGGATCACAGTGCGCTAGTGTTAAAGATTAAATGGGAAGGAAAAAAAAAAGAACAGCTCCAGTTTGGAGACTCCTCAAAACTTGTCTTTCCAATCAAGTAATAATAGACAAAATTAAGGAAGAATTCAAAGACTTTATTAAAAATAACATGGCGGAAGAGACATCCCCACACGATATACCAAACGATTTTATTTTAACAAAAACAACAAAGCAGATAAGGTATTGGCATGGCAAGTAAAGAAGAAAAGACAAAAATCCATAATACCTTTCATTAGATCAGAAAAAGAGAAAGAGGTTTTAACAGGAGAGGCCATGTTAAAATACTTTGCACAATATTATGGCACAGTGTATAAGTCACAGAACCCAGCGGAAGATAAGATACAGGCATTCTTAAAAGCAGTTGAGTTAAGCTATCTGAAAAACAAAAACAAAAATTTGAAAGCCCCAATCACAGTGGAGGAGACAGCTCAGGTGATCAAGAATTTGCCAAAAAACAAAGCATGTGGCCCTGATGGTTACCCAGCTGAATTCTTTCAAAGATTCTCAGTTGAGCTGGCTCCAATCCTAACCCAGGTATATAACTCATGTTGCACAGAAGATAAAATGCCTGAAACATTTTACGAGGCCAACATTGCACTCTGTCCAAAACCGGGGTGTGACCAGAGTGCTGCGGAGCATGCAGACCAATCTCACTTCTTAATTTGGATTTTAAGATATTTTCAAAAATCCTGGCCAACAGGTTATTTAGTATAATATACTGCCTAGTTGGAACAGACCAGTCTGGATTTTTACCAGGCAGACTGGGAATAGACAATATAAGAAAGTAATTAACATTATCTATCTAATCCAAAAAGAAAAGATACCTGCAGCCATTATATCGCTCGATGTTGAAAAGGCATTTGATTTTATAGAACATAAATATCTGTTTGCAACACTAGAAAAAAATGGGAATAGAAGGATCATTTCTAGAACTTAATCAAAAAATATACAAAGCACCTAAAGCCTCGCTGATAGTGAATGGAAAGAAAACACCATTTTTTGATTTAAATAGAGGAACAAGACAGGGGTGTCCTCTCTCCCCTTTACTATTTGTCTTGGCATTAGAACGCCTACTGTCAGCAATCAGACAAACGCAGGACATTAGAGGAGTTCAGGCAGATAAGGACCAATATAAAGTGTCAGCTTATCCTGATGACACGATTGTGTTTATGACTGAAATAAAAAGAACAGTTCCTGTCTTTCTACAACTCATAGAGGATTTTGGACAAATATCAGGTTATAAAATTAACAAAGATAAATCCCACATGTTACTATTTATTCAGCATCATATGCCTAAAGAAGACCTGGAGAAGCTTAGCCCACTTAGATTTTAAAAACACAATATTAAATACTTAGGAGTAAACATCCCTAAAAATTTAAAACAGCTATACAAAATAAATTACCTGAACCTGTATGAAGAATACAAACATAGAATCCAGTCATGGCAGAATCTACATATATCTTGGGTGGGCCGTATAAACCTAATTAAGATGATACTTCTTCCAAGGTTTCTATATGTAGTATTGGCACTGCCTATAGAACTCCCAAAACAATTCTATAATATGTTTAATAAAATGATAACGGGCTTCATCTGGAAAAACCACCGCCTTAGAATTAGAAAATCCATAATGTTTTCCCAGAAAGAAAAAAGGTGGACTGAGTCTGCCAGACATTAAGCTGTACCACTGGGCATCAGGCTTAAGGGCAGTTAAGATGTGGATAAAGGAGGTGGACATTCTAATCCAAATTGGGTACAGTTGGAGAAATTCCTACATCAGGAAGTAAACCTAAAAAAATGGATAATGGAGGGTGTAAAACCCATGCAGGTCACAGATAAGGAACACCCATTTGCGGGCTGGGCCCTGAGAATCTGGTCTAACTGTATTAAAAGACTAGATATTATGCAGGGGAAATCGCCATACACTCCGATATTTGGAGATATCACAAAAAGCTGCAGATTCAAGAAAGATATGAAAGATAAATGGCATAAGAAGGGATTAGTAAGAGCAGCGCATCTCTTTAATAATGAGCTGTTTAAAACACAGGAGGAGTTAGAGAACACTCTAAAAGAGAAAATCCCTTTCCTCGACTATATGAAATTAACATCAGTATTTTACAAGATGGAGGATAAGGTACACTTTAGTAGAGAAAGATCAGGCTTAGAAAAAATAATCATGGACAATACAAATGAGAGCAAAGTTATGTCAAGAATTTATAGAGAGTTATACAAGTTTTACCACCCACCGGACAAGTTATTTGGCCCAATGGGGACAGTACCTGGGAAGGATCATGGCTGAAGAGGAGGAACAAAAAATATGGTATACAATGAATAAATGCTCATGGGCTCTCTCAATAAAAGAACAACAAATCAAACTGAGCCTAAGCATGTACATGACTCCTCAGAGTCTGAACCAAATCAATAAAAACTACCCCAACTTATGTTGGAGAGGGTGTGGTGAGGTGGGCTTATACCTACACTGTTGGTGGGAATGTCAGAGGGTAAATAAGTTATGGCATATGATATGGTCACATCTCATCCAGGTGGCTGGGATGGAGGTACCTTTCTCTGCAGAGTTGGCCTTACTAGGGGTATTCCCAGAAACGGGGGTACTCAGCCACCGACAGAAGGCTTGCCATGAGTTGGGGCTGGCTGTGATCCATAGAATAGCTTGTTCGTGGAAGTCAGCTCAAGACCTTACGAGAACAAAAGGGAGGAATAGACTATGGTATATAATCATGATGGAGAGGGTTATGGCGGAAATTGAGGGCAAAATGGATTATTTCTATCTTGTCTGGAATCCATGCTGGGACATTATTACGACCTTACGTGAAGGCAGAAGCAAAGCCCCTACAATTTGTCTGACAGACAGTTAAACATCCACAAGTCAAAAAAAAAAAAGGAGATGGTGCTGAACTTGGTGTCATGAGTTATGGTTATAAAGGTTTGTATTGTTATGTGTTTGTATTTATGGTTTTGGTGTACGTGTATATAATTAAAAAAATTAATAAAAAAATAATAAAAAGAAAAGAATTGAGTTTGGTTCGGTTGGTTCATGTTCAGTTTCAGGTTCGGGTTCGGTCATCCGAACAGACCGAGTTCGGGCCGAACTCTGAACTTCCAAACCGCATTCGCCTATCCCTAGTACAAGCACACACACACCCCGAACCAAACCATTTGTTAATTAATTTTAAAGGATTCTGCTTAGGAATTAATATAGTTGTACCTCTGCTTCATTAATTAGGTGGAGAGAGACATACAGATCCTACTAATAACATTTTTAGTGTATAATCTTCAGCTTTTAAATGTGTTTCTTGTATCAAAGCAATCAGACTGTTAATAGATTTTAAATGTTTCAGCACTCTTTGTTTTGGTGGGCTCGTTCAACCCTTTCACATTTCATAAAATAATATTAATTAACACAAGTTATGCACATAATTTATATTTGAATAAAATTATCAAGCTCCAGGGAACAAAGAAGGGGGAGGGTAAACAAACCAATAGTATCTCAGTAGTTTGGCACACTTGCTGGCTTTTACTAATACAATTAAGCTCCCTACCCTACACTACATAGTTAAAACAGATTGTTATTGTATCAACCATAAGTTAATTTTACTACTTTATTTAAGATATTAAAATCCACTAACAAAAGCAGTGAAGAAAGTGATATGTTTCCCAAGTACCTTCATTGATACATATACTGGTAAAAAAAAATACCACAACGTTACTATATACAGCCACTGATCACTTCAACATTTCTTAAACTTTTTGTTTTGATGACCGTTGTAACATTTGACTATTAATATACATATGCAACACCTATTACTACAGTTTGTAACATTACTAATATATTCTATTATTAACTAATTGTTTTCCTTGCTTTTAAGGAAAGCAATACACTGATATTCCACAATTAGAGGATAATCCTTATTAGACATACAACAAAAATTCATATAAAGCACCGTATTTAAATGATCTAACTACTAACTGTATATTATAAATTGTGTGTTAAGGATTTACAATTTGTCTTCGGTGTAAGTATAATAGAGTTATGACAACTAATAAAATATTACTTCTGTAATTAAAGTAAAAAAATCTTGGATCCAGCTTCTGAGGCAATTAGTTCAATAGTCCACTTCTTCAATGACAGATATTGTGAAGACTTCTCAAATGAAGGGAAACCTTCCTCTCAATGCAGCGTAAAATGGAGGGAAATCTGTACCCTCAGTACCTCACAAATTGCCCCCACAGTACAAAAGAAGGTGACAGATTCACGTTTTCTTAGATGAGACCACAGCTCTTTAGTAAACTTAAATTTGGTCTGTGCAATGAGGGAGAAAACCCAAAACCCAATCATGAAATGTAGGAGAAGGAGAAGCTGGCTGGATTCATGTCTTCAAGACAAGGCAAACACAGATGGAAGAATAAGTGGTCAGTTTACAAGGGAGAAAGATGTGTGTGAATGCACTCTATAGTTGTAAATAAGATCTCATGTTCAGATGCTTGGGGTGACAATCAAAATCTCACCTGAGTGATATCTGATGAACCTAGATTTATTTAGATACACAAAACGGAATCTAATCTGGAAAGGGAGCTGATATTCCCTCATTTTAGAGTTGGAGTTTCAGAGTCAGAGTTTGGAGTTGAGGAGGCCTGGTCTTGTCTGGTTTATTTAGAATCATAGAATGTTAGAGTTGGAAGTGACATCAAAGGCAATCTAGTCCAACCCCCTGCTCAATGCAGGAAACCCATAGCTACAGCATACCTGACAGATGGCCGTCTAGCCTTTGTTTGAAAACCTCCAGCAAAAGAGAACCCACTACTGCTCTAGGCATTCTGTTCCACTTTCAAACAGCTCTTACCATTAAGAAGTTCTTCCTAATGTTTAGCCAAAATCTGCTTTCTTGTAATTTGAGTGCATTGGTTCTAGTTTTGCCCTCAGGTGTAACAAAGTACAAGTCTCTTCCATCTTCTGTGTGACAGCCCTTCAGATATTTGAAGATGGCTATCATGTCTCCCCTTAGTCTTCTCTTCTCCAGGCTAAACGTACCCAGCTCCTTCAATCTTTCCTCATAGGACTTGGTTTCCAGACCCCTTAACCATCTTTGTTGCTCTCCTCTGAACCCGTTTCAATTTGTCAATGTCCTTTTTAAAATGTGGTGCCCAGAAGTGGACACAATACTCCTGATGAGGTCTGACTAGCATAGAATATAGTGGAACTATTACTCCTCGTGACCTGGACACTATGCTTCCGTTAATGCATCCTAAAATTGCATTAGCCTTTTTAGAAGCTGCATCACACTGCTGACTCATGTTCAGCTTGTGATCAATTACAACCCCTAGCTCCTTTTCACATGTACTACTGTTAAGTCAGGTATCACCCATCCTATACTTGTGCATTTGATTTTTCTTACTAAATGCAAAACTTACATTTATCTCTGTTGAATATCATTTTGTTAGTTTTGGCCCAGCTTTCCATCCTATCAAGATCCTTTTGAATCTTGTTTCTGTCTTCTTAGGTGAAAAGCTATCCCTCTCAGTTTTGTGTCATCTGCAAATCTGATAATCCCTGAGCCATCCCACTTAATACTTCTCTCCATATTGATGAGGAGCCATTTATGAATACTGTAAATCCACCTAACAGTAAGTAGTATCATCTAGCCCATATTTTACCAGCTTCTCAAGAAGGATATCATGTGGAACTTTGTCAAATGCATTGCTGAAATCAAGATATATTACATCCACAGCATTCCCATGATCTACTAAACTAGTAACTTAATCAAAAAAGGAAATAAGATTAGTCTAGCATTACTTGTTCTTGACAAACCAAGGCTCAATCCTAATCACAGCATTGTTTTCTAAATGGTTTCAGACTGACTGCTTTATAATATGTTCTAGAATCTTTCCATGTATTGATCTCAGACTGACCGGTCTGTAGTTTTGTGGATCCTCCCCCCCACTTTGAAGATAGGGACAACATTTGCCCGTCTCTAGTATCAGATCACTTGAATCAGCTTCAATCAGTCTTGCCCACCAATCACACATCCACCTTGCAGAGGATGTGCTTGGAGGGGTGAGGGTGACCATTTGTGAACTAGATCCATGCCTGCCCTGGTTGGTGAAAGTCAGCCAGGAGACACTGTGGGTGTTGCTGGCTGGGGTTGTCAATGCCTACCATAGGAAGGTCAGGTTGCCTGATGACCTCAAGGCTGTGGTCATCCACCCCCTACTCAAGAAATAATCTCTTGAAGTTGACTCCCCTTCACCCTGTCTCTAATCTCCCCTTTTTAGGGAAGGTTATTGAACGGGTGGTTGTCTTGCAGCTCTGGGTGCATCCTGATACTATTGGTTTTTTGGACCCATGCATGTCAAGTTTTCATCCTGGGCATGGCACTGAGACTGCACTTGTAGCCTTGGTTGATGATCTTTACTTGGAAATCAACAGGGAAATCATATCCGTTTGATTTTGATAGATCTTTTGGCGGTCTTTGATACCGTTGACCATGGGGTGTTGTTCACATGGTGGCAGGACCTGGCTCGGGTACATAGGACTGCTCTTGCATAGTTTTGCTCATTTCTGGATGGGAGAACCCAGAGGATGGTGATGTGTGGTGGCTCGTCATCCCGTCAGGAACTCTCTTTTGGGATCCTCTGTGGTTCCATTTTGGTCCTACTCCTGTTCAATGTGTATCTGAGGCTGCTGGGTGAGATCATTTAGAGGTTTGGAGTGAAGTGCCATCAATATGCGGATGATACCTACCTTTATCTCTCCTTTTCTTCTGACCCAACTCTTGCAATCTGGGTGCCGTTGGGGTGCCTTATCTGGTGCCTGGTTGCCCTTGGGGACTGGATGTGGGCGAGTTGATTGAAACTGAATCCAGACAAGGCTGAGGTGATATGGTTGGTCAGCTTGTGACCTGAGGGATGTGTGTACCCCTGTTATTGATGGGGTGTGGCCTCCTTTTCATCACTCAGGTTTGCAGTCTTGTGGTACTCTTGGATCCACTGCTCAACCTGAATTGTCAAGTTGCGGCAGTGGTCAGAAGCACTTTTTATCAACTTCATCCGGTGAGAAGATTGCGACCTTTTCTATAAGATTCAGATCTGGCCAACATCTTCAAGGGTAGATTAATGCAATGTGCTCTACGTGGGACTGCCCTCAAAGATTATTCAGAAGCTGCAGTTGGTGAAGAACATGGTGGCCTGACTTCTGTTGGGGCCAGGCTGTCAGGAGCACATTATACTGGTGCTCTGGACTCTGAACTGGCTGCCAATAGCTTTCTGGGTACAATTCGAGGTGCTGTTTTTAAACTAAAAAGTCCTAAATGACTTCAGCCCTAGGTATATGAAAGACCACCATTTCCCCTGCGTACTGTCAGGGCCACTGAGGTCAGCTGACAGTACCCTCTTGCGAGAGCCAACTGCCCATGAAGTTGCTACAATGAAGTCATGCAGGGGGGGTCGTTCTGCTGCCCCACAATTATGGAACTCCCTCCCCTTGGAGGTCAGCCTGAGCCTGTTCGTCTTCCAGAGAGGATGTAAGAACTTTTTCTTTGGCCAGGCATTTGGCAGGCAGGAATACGGTTCATTGGGATTGGGTAGAGGAGTTTGTGGAGGAGGACTGGTGGGTGGTAGGTGGGAATAAAGGATGGAATGATGAGATTTTAATTCATTTGTTTGTATTTGGTATTTTAAATTTTTATGTTGTATGCCACCCTGAGTCTCCAGAGAAGGGCGGGGTCAAAATGTAAAAAGAATAAATAAAATAAATAAATAAATTTTCTAGGACTGTTGCTAGGAAGGATGTTACAATAAAAGCAGCACTTACCTTAGATATACATGCTATAAACATTACAAATGTCATTGAAGAATAATGCAACAAAAATTGGTACCGATGAGAGAATAAGATACATTTAAATACCTAAGTAGTTGCAATGTAGTTGTTTCTCCATTGAGTGTGATTAATAAGAACTCAAGGTCTAATCCTCAAAATGATTCACCAGTGCATTTAGGATCACACTGTTATAAAGTGTAAACTACCTGAGTGAATTGTTTAGACACACTGCTAAATTGTCTCCTGAAATCCCAGTCTTAATGCAGTGATGCCAAGGGGCTGTTGCTGGGATGTGGCTCAGGGTCAAACACCTGGGCATCCATATAAACCTAACCAAACATCAAGATCAGAGGAGAAAGCTAGAAGTAAGGTCAGAGGGCAAGTGATGGTCTATAGCAAGGGAGATTAATAATTTCCAGGTATTGAGTCCAAAAGGATTTCCTATAGCAGCGTCAAGTTGATAGCAGAGGAAACAAGGCAAGACAGGCTCAGGCACCGTTTAAGTGCTCATGACTGTATATTGACCATGACTCAGGGAGTAAATAAATAAATAAATAAATAAACTTTATTCGGGCACTAGCTAGAGCCATGGCCCTACATGAAACCAACATAAAATCATCGAAATTCCTGCGTTTGCAGGCTTTAAAGCACAAGTCAAATACAGTGGTTACAAAACAAAGTTGAATCCGGGTCGATAAAAATCAGCAGGAACATAGATTCTGTTTAACATACAAGAGTCCTATGAGTGTCAGGTTCATCTAAGCATCTAAACATCCAAATTTTCATTACGCATAATAATGTTATCCCGGGCCATTTTTGCCATCCCGAAAGACCCAGGGAGTATACACATGGCCTTCAGACATTTATTTATCTATTTATTTATTTAGAAATAATTTTATCTCTCACCCTCATGCAAAATAGCCCGCACTCTTCTGCAATCAGGGGCAGGGCCCCACTAGCCAGTCATGACCCTGAGCCAGTAGCTCATAAGGGATGGTGTGCCTTCAGTTGTTCCTGAGCTCCTGTGTTTCAACTACCTTGTTAGCCCTGAGGGCATGGGTTCTAGACCCTTAGGCATAAAGTCCTGATATTGCGTGGCTCCTTCCCCAGCACAAATGTTTATGTAACTAGGAAATGAAAATGGAGATTGTTTGTGAACTCTGAAATCATGTGTCTGCCCTGATAACCCAGAAAACAAGTCTATGAATTTCTGTGTGTGGTCTGCAACACATTAGGGCTGGACTTAGGATTTGTGGGGACTAGGGCTGTAGCGGAAAGTCGCAGGGGTAGCTATTTCCACCAGAAACATCATTTCCGCAATTAATGGTACGGCATGGCAGAGGCTTTCATTCCGCTAGTTTCATTCCGCTACTTCTGCAGTTCCACTAATTTCATTCCGCTACTTCCACAGGCTTCACAAATAGTGGAAACATGCAATTTTCGCTACTTCCGCCATTCCGCAAGTGCGACAAAATAGCAGAACAGCAGTTTTCCAACAGTTTCTGACAATTCTGCAATTTTTCCAATAGTTTCCGAATTTGCAGAATGCCGGCGGAATTAGTGGAATATCAGCAGAAAGGTTGCGGTGTGGCATGGGCAAATCCGAAATGGAGGAATGGAATCGTGGCGTGGTAAAAGCTGCTGCCGCTTCAGCCCTAGTGGGGACCAGGGTGGAGATAAAATGTGGGGACCCTAGTGGCCCCTCTCCCTTGGATGCAACCTCTGCGGTGCCCTGAAGGTGGTCATGTTTGAGTCTCACTGAGAGGGGGTGGTGCCCCCACATCATATCCTGGTGAAAATAGAGTCCATTGCAGGGCCCCCAGAAAGAAGTGGGATCCAGGACAGTTTCCCCAAGTCGCCGTGTAGTAAGTCCAGCCCTGCAACACCTTTCAGGATCACTGAAAAAAGAACCCTTTCCATTAATGCAAAAGGACTATCTATATGGGGAAGTAATAATATGAATGTGTTTGTCCTGTCAATAACCCCTATGTGGTTAGGGAAGTTCATCTGTGCAAACTCCATGATCACTTTTTCTCAGTCTTACCACACAGCCAAGAAACTGTGCTTAGTCTTGTCCAGTGTCAATCTGTCCCAAAGAAGATTTGCCCATCCATACTGTAAGACCTCTAATTCACAGCATCCTAAACCTTCTAGGTTCCACAGTCCTCATAATGGCAGTGGGGATAAAGTTCACCATAGCAGCATGGGACAAGAAAGCAGAATGACAAGTAGAGCATACAAATGCACACAATGATTATGACCACAATCCAGATCACATTACAAAATACTGCCCATAATGCACCAGGGAGGAAACCCAAAACATGCTCTTGTTGACTGGATCCTTGAGTTGATAGGTTCAGGCTTGAGGCCTAGATAGATATTCACATATTTACACCTAGGGATGGGTGAACGCGGTTCAGAAGTTCGGAGTTCGGACCTAACTCAAATAGTTTGGTCGACCAAACTGAACGTGCAAACTGAACTTGAATTCGAACGTTCGGTTCGGATGCATTTGGTGAGTTCAGAATTGAATTTCCATTGGTTTCAATGGAAAACACATTATCAGCTGTAACATTTTTTTTTAATGCTATGTGGCTAAAATTGGGGTGTCTATACCTCCAGTAGAAAGCATTATGTGTACTGAATTTTTAAACGATCGGATAAAGGAATCCGATTTTAGAAGCGGTTGAATTATTGTATTTTGCAATATTCTACATATACATTCTTAGCTGTAACTTCTTTGCCTCACATCTAATGTAGGTGAAACTTGTCCAGTTTATACCCCTTCCCATATTTACTATCTTTACCAAATTTCAGAAGGATTAGAAACAGTGTCTTGGTGGTATAAGCAATTCACATATAAATGTATGTCTGACTATAACATCTTTGTAGTCCAACCAGTGTACATGAAATGTGGCAGGGCTATATATTATACTTTCATGAT
>QEPC01004091.1:182206-193025 GCA_003113815.1 Sphenodon punctatus
CCCAGCTCCTGTCTCTCAGATTGTAAGCCCTAGGGGCAGGGACCGTGTCTATTTTATTACTTTGTAAAGTGCCAGGTACACTGCTGGTGCTATATAAATGTTTGTTAATAATAATAATAATAATAATAATAATAATAATAATAATAATAATAATAAATTTTAAAAAAAACAGCCCATTTACCATCTCCCCCATCAATGCAGAAACATGTCTTTTCATCACATTAGTTTATTCCTATATGGGAAAGCCCTTTGTTATGAGATACTTTTGGTATGTGCTGACACACTCAGCATATTGGTGGGAGAAGGAGGCAGACCTAGTACAGACCAGACACAGCAGCACTCTCTTCCCTCTGATGTCTCCATCCCCCTTTGGCCAAAGGTGAAAAGGATGGTGCTGGAAGCCATGAAAGCAATGGATGAAAGTACCAAAAGGTTATTAAAAATACTGAAAAGCCACAGAAATTGATGAAAAATCCTGAAGGTTTATGGAGTTTGTGAAAAATAGTGCAAAATCACCACTTGCAATCCTGAAAGAAACAGAATTGCTAAACAGAATATATTCTAACAAATATTCAGCAATGCTCCATCCTTCCAGCCATGGTGTGTGTGGCTTTGGGGGGTTGCATCAGTCCGGGCGTGCATGCATGCCAGAGCGCACACATTCTGGCCTGAGCACTGTGCCAGTGGGCAGTGTATGCGGGCTATTGTATTCCACCCTATTTATTTATTTATTTATTTATATGCCACCTTTTCCACAGAGGCTCAGGGAAGCTTACAATAACTAATCATCATCATCATCATCATCATCATCATCATCATCATCATCATCATCATCATCCCCTTAGTGCCCCATTCAACCTTCCCGTACACCCCACACTCAATCATAGCCAGACCTAGCCAGTCAAAACCTAGCCAAATAGAAAGGCATAACATTGTTTCTGTAAGATGAACAGTCTTGGGCTTAGGCAGATACCCAGGGGGGAGTGTCATAAGCATGGAGAAGCCATCCAGAATGCCTCTGTGAATATCCTAGCTGTAAAAAAATCTCAAAGAGATGGCACCTACAAGAAGGTGCTCCTTGAATTGGGCCCGGAAGACTATTGGTAGCCAGTGCAGAGCATGGAGCACTGGTGTAATGTGCTCACAGTGGCCCATCTCTGTAAGAAGGTGGGCCGCCGTATTGTGCATCAGCTGCAATCTCTGAACCATCACCAAAGATAGCCCCACATAGATCGTGTTGCAATAGTCCAATCTCAAGGTAATGAAAGTGGAGGCAGCCATTTTGCGAGGCTCAGGTTATGAGGAAAGACTAGGATGGCTGTTGGGAGAGCTAGTGTATCTGGGATTCAGGCCCAGGGAGCCCAACTGTCAGTGGAGCTGCCCCTTCAGGTGATGCTGGGGTACTTACTGAGGGGCATGGCCCTGGAGGCTGTGAGCAGAAGGAGTGCCCTCTGTTTGCTGTTTGCTGTGTGCTGGGCTTAGACGGGAGAACTGCCAAAGGAGAGTTGTCCTGTCACTCACGCCTGCATCCTTCCCCACCCACAGGTACTTACTGAGAGGCGGGGCCCTGTGGGCTCAAGCCTGAAGTGCGACACCTAAAGGGTGTTGGTCGTTGGTCAGGCCATTTTTTTGACCTTTGTGGCTGTGGCCAGGAACTCTGCCAAATGGAAGAGAGGGGAGAGTGGACTGGATCTGGCATTGCAGTTCTGCTTTGCAAGGAATTTGCTGACAGCCAGCTCTGAGAAGAGCGAGGCAGAGACTTCCAGGGGCCAAGCTTCTTCAACAGCCAGCTCCGAGAAGAGCAAGGCAGAGTCCTTCAGGGGCCAATCTTTGCCATCAGCCAGCTCCGAGAAGAGTGAGGCAGAGACTTCCTAGGGACCAAGTTGTATCGACAGCTAGCTCTGTGAAGAACGAGTCAGAGATCTCTCTGGGGCCAAACTTTGCCAGAAGCTAGCTCCAAGAAGAGGGAGGCAGAGCTGCCTTAGGGGCCAAGCTTGCCTCTCAGCAAGCCTTAATAATTTCAAGGCAGAGTCCACTTAGGGGGTAGTTATTGTGGTAGGATGTGCAAAAGAAGAAGGAAGGGTATAGGTGGGCAATTGGATCTGCAACCCCTAAATAAACAATTGTGATTAGACTCCTTTATGGCCAAATCCAAGTCTACTCGAATTGGACAGCCCCCTTCTGTGTTAAGGCCACAAGTAGTTTGCCCTAAGGAGTCTATAGAGGATTTCCCCAAATTATCTGACTCCAGTGTTTTTAATTCATCGGAGGAAGGCTACTCCTTCTATAGTGATTCTGCAGCTAAGTCCTAGGGATGGGCGAACACAGTTCGGAAGTTCGGAGTTCGGCCCGAACTCGACCTGTTCAGACGACCGAACCGAACTGAACTTCCAAACATGAAGTTGCAGAACCAAACTCAATCCGAACGGCGAAAGAACAAACAGTTCGGTCAGTTCAGATCGCGTTCAGGTGAGTTCGGGTGGCAAAAAAAGGTTCACTGTAAGGTAAAACGTGACAGGGAGGGGTAGTACTAGTCACTGAGGAGCAGACTTCCAGGCACCAGGGGTGGAGAGGCTTGCAAGAAATGAAACTATCTGCCATCCCCCTTCCCAACACCTTCTGAGCTAGTCGTTGTTCCTGAACAGCAGGCATTGAGTAGGATTATTAGATTGCTTTAAGTTTCATTTCAGTTTTGTACTGAAATGAAACTTAAACCTTAAACTGAAACCTCGTGTTTGTGTTTCCCCCCCATCCCATATATAGAGAGATAGAGAGATATAGATATAGATATCTATCTAGATAGATAGGTTAGGGATAGTAGTTGTAGGAGCTAGCTTAGTGATAGAGATAGCGTTAGTGATTTAGTTTTAGTGTTTGTAGGAGTAGGCCTGTGTACTTATTAGATAATCCATTTAGTTCATAGCATTTAGAATAGTTAATAGCAGTTAGATTTAGTGTAGATAGATAGATATAATATTAGATTTAAGAAAAACATATAAAAACCAAAAAAACAAAAGAAAACCATATAAAACCCAATAAAAAAACAAAAAACCATATAAAAACAAAAAAAACACCCATAACAACATTTCCCGAATGGCCGAATGCAACAGAATCGAACGGCCAAACTGAACGGCCGAACCCGAACCTGGCAAACTAACCAAACTGCCGAACCGAACCAAACGCAGCCGAACCGAACGACCGAGCCAGAACCACGATCTGTTCGCCCATCCCTACTAAGTCCTCTAATTTCTATGAATTAATGGGCTCGCAATGCTTTATGATTGGGGATATGATGAAGCAACTTATTGCTTGGTTAGCTAAAATCACCAAATTGCTTGACAATCCAAAAGCCCAGTTTAAGGTTGTTACAGATTTTGTGTTGGCAGTTAGATATGGGGAGGTGAATCTGTGATCTGATCATGTCCCTGTAGCCATGCCAAAGGCATTAAACAACCTGCCTATTAAAAAGCACTCGGCTATTTCCACTGAGGTAGCCTCCTTAGACTCTAAAACTATTCAACATGGGAGTGAGATGTCCGGGGAGCATTTAGGCCTGAATTCCTTGCCCTTTGAAGTGGGAACCTTGCAGGTAAATGATAAGGCAGTTTCACTGAAAAATATTCCATTCCCTAATGTTTTTTTTCCCAGTTGGAACACTAAATATTTGATACAGAGACACTTGAGTGGCATATTAGGCATTAAAGTCCCTTTATGGCAAATTGCATATTTTCAAAGACTCCCAGCCCGTAACAGGATCCATCGACTGATTGTTTATTTTAAAGCCTCTGGGATAGTTAAGAGGATTTTAGAGGATTTTCCTTTATTACAATCATGGGGAGTTATCTGCAATGAGGTATATATTCACTCTAAAATTATACCATGATCCCCTGTGCAATATGCTTCCTCTATTTCTAGTGCCAGTCAGGTGGTCAATAAACATTCCTTTTGTAATCCTGATAGAAGAGTGGGGCAACATTTGCAGCGGCCAAGGGAGATAAAGATTAAGGGGATGAAGCAGCCCCAGTTTAATAGCCCTATTGCCAAGCCTTTCTTATTCAGTTCCGGCTAGGACTAGAGGTTGCCCAAGTGGGCGGGTGACTTGTTTTATTTCAGAGAATCTGATGGCAGAAGTCTTGGATTTGGTAGAACTTCCCCCTATAGCACAGGGAGTGGTGCTCAAAATCCAAGGTTACATCTTTGTAATTATTTCAGTTTATATTCCCCCAGTGAAAGCTGGTTCCTTTGATAAATCAATTTGGTCTAAATTGGAAATTTTTGTTGGACAACTATTGCTGGAGTATCCCAGGGCAGTCCTTATTATGGCAGGTAATTTTAATGCTAGGATGGGAGCTAGTGATGAGGCTCTTAGACTGTATTGTGATCTCCCCCAACCCAACAAAGTTAGAACCTCCCTGGATTCTCATATAAATGAGAGTGGTGTCACGCTGCCAGCTGTGCAAAAGAGGCCTAGCAGCGCCCCCCAGGTTGCCCGGCAACAGGCCGGGGGATGCAGGGGCCCGGGAGCACGCAGGCATGAGGGTGGGTCATCACGGGTTCATGTGACGTCTGGCACTCCGCCCAGGCGTAGTGCACGTCTGGCAGAGCGCCAGCTGAGTTGCATGCTGGTGCAATCAAGGGACCTATAAAGCATACCTGCGGGGCCGGAAGCTGCCACCGGTAATCAACTTTGAGAGGCTGGCCCCATCTAAGCATCTGATCAGGATCCTATCCTGGTTTTCTGGTTTGGATTTGTGTGTCTGGTCTCAGTGTCTCGTTCCCCCCCGCCCCCCAGAGCGTGTCAGTGTGAGTGTGTGAGTGCGTGAGTCTTTGTTTCCCTGTCGGGACCCTTGGAGTGTGTGCAGGTATGTGTAGTGTTCCACTTCCCTGTTCACAGTATTCATACCCTCTGTTCCCTTGTTTCCTCCCCCGTTTTCCTCACTTGATAAAGAGTGTGCCCTGGCCTCACCCTTCCCTGTGCCCCAGACTCTTTCCTTCCTTCCTCACCCCAGGTTCCCCCTCCCATTTCTCCCCCTCACTTCTCGACCCCCCACGGTGCCCTGGGTCCAGGATTTGTGGTGGTACTACTGTGTGTGTCCACTTCTCCCTCTACCCCTCCCCCTCTTGGGGCCATTGGTGCTCTCTCCTGTCCCTGTGATGAGCTTGGTTGCCTTCCAGATAGGAGGGAAAGCCTAAACAAGACCCTGAGGGACCATCCATTTCCCCAGAGAGACCTCGAATGGAGAGAGCTCGCCCCTTCCCCCTCCTTCCCTCCTAACTTCCTCAGTTCCTCTACCCCCTCTACCCCTGACAAGTGGTATCCGGCTGGCTAAATTAACAAGCCTAAATTTGCAAGTTTTAAATGCATCATGTTCAAATAATCAGGACGGTGCCTATACTTTTATTGGTCATCAGGGGGCGAGTGTCACCAATTATATAACAGTTACCCCAAATGCCTTTCCATGTATTGCAGATTTCTCAGTGAATTCTTTTTTATATAGTGACCACCTACCTTTATCACTATCTTTACTGCTGGGTGGGAAGCAGGTGACTTATATTACAGCAATCGATCAGATGATGTCTTCTAGCCCCTCCAGATTCTATAAAAAGAAAGCCTGGAATGAGGCCTTGGTTCAGTCATTGGAAATAGTATTAAAATCACACCAGTGTTGTGATTTGAGAACACAAGTTCTAACATCAGGGCCAGAGATAACAGTGGTAGAGGCTTTCATGCAGCTTACGTCATATCTGCATTCCTCACTAGCTAGAGAACCACAGGCAAGTGGAGCAAACAGATTTGCTAGGAAATCCAAGCTGTGGTATGATAATGACTGTAACGAACGGAAAAGGGAACTTCAGACTATTTACTGGGAATCTCGATTACAAGGCAAATTTGTTTTACCTCATAGCTTTTTTTAATTTAAAAGCCAATATAAAAAAATTATTTGAACTAAGAAATGGGCATTTGAGGATAAAAAATGGGTTAGGCTAGTTCAGGCTGTAGAGATAGGGGATTCAGCTTCATTCTGGAGAATTGTAAATGGATCTATCTGGCATGAAGTAAGTATGAGTGTTTTTCTGAACCCTGCTAAGACCTGGGAGGACTATTTTGCTAAGCTATTCCCCTATGTTCCACCGCCTAACAAAGAGGGGATATCCCCCATAGATGAAGCAGAGTGGCCCCTTGTTTCTGCTGAAGAGGTGAGCGGCATGATCCACTCATGTAAAAACAAAAAAGCACCGGGTTTTTATTTGATATCTATGGACTTTATCAAGAGATTTAAAGATTGGTGGGTGCCAATATTGGTGGACCTCTTTAATGCCATAAATAACAGAGGAATAATATCTACTGACTGGGGAAAGGCGATAGTTATTCCTGTTTTCAAAAAGGTGATCGGACGAATCCGAATAACTACCGACCTATTCGTTTGTTGTCTGTGGTGAGTAAATTATATGCCAAATTTCTGCTATCATGCTTGACAAACTGGATGTTAGACCATAAAATTATACATCCAGAACAAGCAGGTTTCCAAGCAGGTCGCTCGACTATCGACCATTGTTTAGTGCTTAGCCATTTAATTAACAAATATATCCATCTTAACCAGAAATTATTTGGAGCGTTCATTGATTTACGGTAAGCATTTGATCTAATTGATAGGAAGATTCTATGGGAGAAATTGGAGAAGGTACATATAGATCATCGGTTGCTTTATCTAATTAAAGCCTTGTATGTGAACTCCTTGATAGCAATTAGGTTCAATAACGCTGGTCTTTTGACTAAGGATATTCAAATAGCATCTGGCATTAGACAGGGTTGCCTCTTGGCCCCATCTCTCTTTAATATTTTCATCAATGATCTCATTGAGATCATCCGTGGGAGCCTTTTTGGAGGTTCCCGGTGCGAGGTGGGTGGCCACCGATGTTAGATCTTTTTCGGTGGTCGTCCCTGTGCTGTGGAATTCGCTCCCAGAGGAGGCTCGGTTGGCTTACACTCTCCTGCTGTTTCAGCGTATATGTAAGACCTGGCTGTTCCGTCAGGCTTTTGGCGAGGTTTAGGGGTGGGGTGGGGGCAGGGATGGGGACTTTCCCCACATATTGGGGTATTTTAAAATTGTAATTGTAAAGTGTTTTAGAATTTTATATTGTTTTAATGTTTTTATGAATGTTGTTCACCGCCCCGGGCTGTCCTGTAGGCAGGAGGGGCAAGATATAAATTTTGAATAAATAAATAAACTAAATTAAAAAATCCAGTTATGACTTCTATGAAATTTTTTCCACCCAAACTGGCTTTCCATCCTATTGGCTGCCTGCTTTATGCAGACGATTCAGTGCTGCTGTCACAGACCCAGCTGGGATTAAAGAGAGAGCTAGCAGCCGTAGCCAGTTATTGTGAAGCCAACCATTTATCTATAAATGATGATAAGTCCAAAATAGTGGTTTTTACAAATCCTCTCATAAATATCTGAGGCACATCAAGGACCATCTAATAGACCAAGGTAAAACATATTATTATTATTATTATTATTATTATTATTATTATTATTATTATTAGTGTAGCATCAGCTGTGTACCTGGCACTTTACAGAACAATAAGATAGATGTGGTCCCTGCCTATTGCTTACAATCTAATAGACACGGAGGGGGGAGAGAAGGAGAGACGACATAGGGAGAGACAAGGGATAAATAACATTCAAGCGGATGTGAGGTCTCAGGTGCATGTGCTTGGCTTGGTTGCAGTTAGGCAGGAATCTGCGGGGAGGACAGACAGTAAGAATTGAGTGGAAAGTTCTAACAGGCTTCAGGAAAGGCAGTGAGGAAGAGGAGGGTTTTGAGGAGGGATTTGAAGGTGTGGGGGGAGGGGGCAAGGCAGATGTGTGCAGGGAGGGAGATCCAGGCATGGGGGGCAGCAAGGGAGAAGGGACAAAGGCAGTTGGGGAGCAGGGTAGATGAGGGAGAGCGAGGGAGGGGGCAGAGGAGGAGGGGAGAGTGCATGCAGGAGTGTGTAAGGAGACTAGGGATGAGAGGTAAGGGGGAGCAAGTTTGTGAAGGCATTTATAAGTGAATACCAGGAGTTTGTGAAGGATGCGTTTGGGAAGGGGGAGCCAGTGAAGAGAGGAGAGGAGAGGCTGCATGTGGTTGAAGTAACGGGCTGAGTGGATGACCCTAGCAGCAGAGTTTTGGATGGAGATAAGGGGGGACAGGTGAGAGTGGGGGAGGCCAGTAAGGAGGAGGTTGCAGTAGTCAAGGCGAGAGATGACCATGGCGTGAACAAGGGTTTTGGCTGAGGAGACAGAGAGAAAGGGGTGAATCCAAGCAACGTTATGGAGGGCAAAGTGACAGGACTTGACAACAGAGTTGATGTAAGCTTTAAAGGAAAGGTGAGTGTCGAAGACGAAGCCTAAGCTATAGGCTTGGGGAATGGGACAGATGATGACCTCATCAATAAGAGGGAGTGGAAGGGGAGGAAATATAAGGTGCTCAGTCTAAAGCCATGTTGAGCTTGGACATCCAGGTGGAGATATCAGAGACACAATTGATGAGGCGAGCTTGCACAGAGGGGGAGAGAGAGGGGGTGGAGAGATGGAGTTGATTGTCATCAGCATAGAGGTGATATTGGAAGCCGTGGGAGGCAATGAGTTTGCCAAGGGACAGGGTGTAGCTAGAGAAGAGGAGAGGGCCCAGGACAGAGCCTTGGGGAACCCCAACTGAGAGAGGGAGGGAGGAAGAGTTGGAGTTGGGAAGAGACACATTAAAGGAGAGGTCACAGAGGTAGGAAGAGAACCAGTCAAGAACAGCCGCAGAAGCCTAGGGAGCAGAAAGAGTCCAGTCGGAGAGAGTGGTCAACAGTGTCAAAGGCAACAGAGAGGTCAAGGAGGACAAGAATGGAGTAAAGGTGCTTAGATTTAGCAACAAGTAGATCATTGGTGATCTTGGCAAGGGCAGTTCCAGTGGAGTGAAGGGGGTGGAAGCCAGATTGAAGAGGGTCCATGGAGGAGTTGGCAGAGAGGAGATCCAGGCAGCGGGAGTAGACAACACATTCAAGAAGCATAGAGGGGAAGGGAAGGAGGGAGACTGGCCAGTAGCTAGAGGGGTCAGTGGGGTCAAGGGTGGACTTTTTGAGGATGGGAGAGATCATGACATGTTTGAAGGCAGAGGGGAAGGAGCCAGTGGAGAGCGAGAGATTAATGGCATGTAAAAGGAGGGGGCAACCATGGGAGCGATGGAGGTCAGGAGGTGGGAAGGGATTGGGTCAAGAGGGCAGGTAGAAGGGTTGGAGGTAGAGAGCAAAGAGGAGATTTCCTCAAAGGAGGCAGGAGGGAAGTAGGAGAGGAGAGAGGGGGGAGGGGAAGGGGCGGCGAGGGAGTGGAGAGAGGAGACGGGTGGGAAGCAATGTCCCGGCGGCTCTTGTCAATTTTTGAAGTGAAGAATGATGTGAAATCCTGATCAGAAAGGGAAGAGGGTGGAGGGGGGCAAGGGGGCTTGAGAAGGGAGTCAAAGGTGGAGAAGAGGCAACGAGTGTCATGATAGTAGGATCCATCCTGAGAGGCATAGTAGTGTTGCCTCTCCAGGGAGATAGCGGAAGAGTGGGAGGAAAGGGAGAATTTATAGTGGAGGAAGTCAGGGTGGGAGAAGAATTTGCGCCAGAGGTGTTCAGCAGTCCGGGTGCAGGAGCGGAGATAGCGGATAGTAGGGGTGAGCCAAGGACGGGGGTTTCGGGGTCGAACGAGGCAGGAGGAGAGGGGGGCAAAAGAGTCTCGAGTGTCATGGTGAGAGGGGCGTTGAGAGAAGAGATGGCAGTGTCAGGGGAAGAAGAGGAGAAGACAAGAGGGAGGAGGGGGGAGAGAGAGGAGGCAAAATCTAAAGGGTTAATAGCCTGTAGATCACAGAAGGAGTGTGGAGCTGGGGAAGAGGATGGGGGTTGGTGGGAGAGGTTGAAGGAAGCGAGGTAATGGTCGGACATGGGACAAAGATCAAAGGAGAGGTCAGCAACAGGATAGTTGCTGGAGAAAATGAGGTCGAGAGAGTGGCCGTCGGTGTGGGTGGGGAAATTAGTCCAGAGGCGGAGATCAAAGGAGGAGGCTAGGGAAAGAAAGAAGGAGATGGAGGGCTGGGAAGGTGCATCAACACGGATGTTGAAGTCACCAAGAATGAGAGCGGGGATATCATCGGAGAGGAAGAAGGTAAACCAAGATTCAAAGTCCAGGAGAAAAGAGGAAAGGGGGCCAGGGGGGTGGTAGATGACAGCGACACGAAGCTGAAGGGGGGAGTAGAAATGCACAGAGTGAGCCTCAAAGGAAGGGAAGGAGAGGGAAGGGGAGGGGAAAGGGGCTGGAATCGACAGGGGTTGGCAAGGAGAAGGCTAATGCCACCACCCTGGCCTTTGGGGCGGGGTCAATGAGAGAAGGAAAGGCCTCCAGAGGAGCGGATGGCAGGGGTGACAGAGTCAGAGGGATTGATCCAGGTTTCAGTAAGTGCAAGGAGTTGAAAGCGATGAGAAAGGAAGAGGTTGTGAATGAAGGGGGCTTTGTTGACAGAGGAGCAGCAGTTCCAGAGGGAGCAGGAGAAGGGGAGTTGATCAGGGGCAAGGCAAGGAATGTGGATGAGGTTGGGGGATGTGGCGCAATGGGGCCTCTGTAAGGGAGGAGGGGACTTGCAGGGAATGGTTAAGGGGGGTGAGGAGGAGGAGAGGGAATAGGCAACGGGAAAAATAAGAGGCGGGGAGGTTGAAGAAAGAGGGTGATTTCAGATGTTACGGGCGCACGAATCACCACAGTGGATTCCCAGTGGTGGCGAGCTGACCAACCACACCCCATGGTCCAGG
>QEPC01004091.1:196818-226020 GCA_003113815.1 Sphenodon punctatus
GGGGGGGGATGCAGGGGAACTCCAAGGTCAAGCAATAAGGCCACAAGCTGCAACATTGCATGACTAACGGGCGAGGTCTGGTGTGCAGACCCAGCTCAGCTGCTGGAACTGAGCACACATACAGGACAGCCTACACACAGATAAGGTTGGCGAGGACAACAGGCAGCCAACACAGAGAGGTGGGAGGTGATGACAGCAGGATTGCAGCTACTACCATGTGCCACTCCCCGTGCAAGGATTGTAGGTGTGCACAATGGGGTGCCCACTGCCGTTCCACCCCAGTCGCCCTGCAGGAGGTGGCCCAGATGGTCGGGGGGGGGGCAGAGGCAAAGCGGGCCCCTCCCACCCAGTCACCCGGTCGTGAACTGGGGGCAGGGTGACACATGTCTCAGGCTATAAGGGGTGCGGCTCCAACCCATCTGGGGCACCATTCACCATGGAGCTGGGATGGTTGGGCACCTGCAGGATGCACCTAGCAGTCTGCGCAGAGTGGTACCACTCGCACACGGACCTCATGCGCATCCAGACCGCAGGGGTGCACCCAGCCACCCGGCTGTGGGTGTGCATGGCCAGTAGCGCTGCTAGAGCCCAGAGAGCCCACCATGGGCGCAAGTGCTCCCTGGCCCAGCTCAGGACCCAGAGGGCGTCCGGAACAGCCTTACAGGCCCTCATCCGCGCCCAGGAACAGGCTGCTGCACTCTATGAGACGGCCGGCTGGCTCCAGTGGCAAAGGGAGACCATGGGCCATGCTGCCCAGCTCAATATGCCCGTTGCCCAGAGGCTATGGGTCATGGAGCGGGAACAGGGGTGGTGGGCCAGGGTGCTGGCTCAGTGGGATGAGACCGCCTGGAGAGCGCACTTTCGGATGGACATGCGCATCCTCCTGCAATTCGCGGAGCTGTTAATGCCCTGGATGGAGTGGCAGCACACCCCCATGCGGGCCCCCATTCCCATGGTCCAGCGGGTGGCCATTGGGGTCTGGGCCCTAGCAACGCACAACTCCTGCCATTCCATCTCGCAGCACTTTGTCATCAGAGTGACCACTGTCGCCAGGATCCTGCGAGACATCTGCGAGGCAGTGAAGCGCATGCTCCTGGACCGAGCGATCCAGCTGGTGGACCAGGAGGCCGTGATGGCAGGATTTGTGGCTGGAGGGTTCCCCAACTGCATGGGTGCCGTGGACGGCACCCACATCAAGATCCTCCGCCCATCTGATGGGGAGGCCGCGGAATATGTCAACTGATATGGGTACCACTCCCTGCAGCTGCAGGCGGCCGTGGACCACTGGGGGAAGTTCACAGACATTTACACAGGCCACTCTGGGTGCAGCCACAACTCCAGGATCATGACCGTCTCTCCTTTCTATGCCCAGATGTACCGTGGGGACTTCGTGGACATAGGGATGACCCGGATTGAGGGGGTGCTGATGCCCCCCTGGATCCTGGGGGAAATGGCCTATCCACTCACTCGGTGGCTGATGAAGGCATACCCAGTTGCAAAGAACCCTATGGAGGTGCTGTACAATACCTGCCTGTGTGCAAGCAGGACCGTGGTCGAGAGGGCCTTCGGGGCCCTCAAGCAGCATGGGAGGAGCCTTGCGGGCCCGCTGGACTACACAGTGGAGACCTTGGCCCTGGTGATCGGAGCCTTATGTGTGCTTCACAATGTGTGCGAGACCAATGGGGTTGCCCTCGACTACCCTGAGCCCTGGCGCTGTTCTGGGCCCGTGCCTCTCTATGTGAACGCTGAGAACCCGCAGGAGTACCGGTACGCAAAATGCATCCATGCAGCCCTGGCCAGGCGGATCAGCCGGGAGGCTGAGGAGTGAGGCCACACACCACTATTGCCACCACCCCGGGGCCCCCACCAGCACCCTGGGCGTGCCCTTAGATGGCCACCCGCCCCCAGCCGCAGTCTCATGAACAGAAATACTGCTGCGACTGTGGTGCCTTTGCATTTATTGTGCATACCTCCTACAGGTCCCATCACCACCACCACCACCACCCATCTCCCAGTGCTGTATCCCCCCCAGGTCCCCTTTCCATGCTCTGGTGTACCAGGGGTTGCTGGGGTAGCCCCGTGCCT
Source organism: Sphenodon punctatus (assembly GCA_003113815.1). NCBI lineage: Eukaryota > Metazoa > Chordata > Lepidosauria > Sphenodontia > Sphenodontidae > Sphenodon > Sphenodon punctatus. The sequence continues at coordinate 198,904 of QEPC01004091.1, forward strand.
GGTGTGCCCCCCTCCCTCCCTCGGCCCATCCCCTCCGGGATGTCTCCCCTCCCACCCGCTGGTTTACCCTCTATGTAGGTCTCAGAGCCCTCCGAGGCTGGTCCCTCTCTGTTACTGGGGTCCCGCTGCATCCCCTGGCCGAGGGCGACCGGTGTGCCCTTGTGCTGCTGTCCCCCCTCCTCGCTCCCCTTACCCATTTCTGGGGTGCCTCATCCCCCAGGCCGGTTTCTGACTCTGGGGCAGCCTTTCCCGGCTGCTGCTGATGCTCTCCCTCCACCGCCTCCATGTACACCACGATCACCACCTCCGCCTGCGCCTCCTCCACCTCCACCTCCTCCTTCTCCCTTCCTCGCTCGCTCTCCGCTCTCCTCTCCCTTCTGCCTCGCTCCATCCCGCCATGTTCCCTTGTGGCTGTGTGCCTTTTAAATCTCCTTCCCCAGCCTTGCTCGTTGCCTGGCAGCGACACTGCGTGCTTTGTCCCTGGCTGGGAATCGTTTTGCTTGATTCCGGCTGGTGGTTGCCGTTCAGATGTTACGTTTTGTTGTTTCCTGTTGGGGATGGCTTTGACCACCCTTTTGGAGAAGGGTGGTTTAGTTTTGTTCCTTGCTGGGGATTGTCTGTGGTGAACATCTGGCGACCGCCAAACAGACCTTCCAGGCCCTTTGGCTCCGCCGCGGGGTTGTGTGTGGTTCACTGTGGTTGACTGTGATCTCATAACATCTGAAAACACCCAGGGTAATGGAGGAGGGAGTGGGAGAATCAGGGGAACCAGGAGCAGTGGGAGAAGGAGAGGAGAGATAGAGAATGAGGGAGTGGGGGAGAGAAGGGTAGGCATTTCAGTGGACAGTATTCATGGCTGCAGAGGGGATAACCAGGCCTGTGGATGGCATGGGAAGGTCTGAGGGAAGGTCAACGGTGATGAGAGCGATGGCTGGAAGAGGCTGTGTTGCATGGATGTCGTCACTGGAGCTGGGTCCTCGCCGGCCTCACTTCGGCCACACAAGGAGGGCAGGTGCCTTCTATGGGGTCAGGAAGAGAAGGGTCTCAGCTGTGTCTAGTTAGCTGCAGGAGAAGAAGCAGGACGCAGCCTGAGCAGGGGGCAGGGTCTCCAAGGGGTCTGAGTAGGCTTTCTTCCTACCTAGGGGAGGCCGGGTGCCTTCTATGGGGGCAGGGAGAGGAGGGTCCCAGCTGTGCCCAGTTACCTGGAGGAGAAGAAGCAGGCTGCAGCCTGAGCAGGGCGAAGGGCTTCCAAGGGATCTGTGCAGGCTCTCTTCCTACCCAGGGGAAGGCGGAAGCCTTCTATGGGGGCAGAGATGAGGATCCCAGCTGTGCCCAGTTACCTGCAAGAGAAGAAGCAGGCCGTAGCCTGAGTAGGTGGCAGGGCTTCTGCTCTAAGGGGGTATGTGTGTGTGGAATCTTCAACTTCAATTGGCACTTTTGTGAGCAAAGGGCCCCTCAGCAGTTATACTTCATTATTATTTTTTGTCATTGCAAAAGGGGAGCATTAGTTCCTGTATTGAGAGTATTTAACGCTAAAGTGGTGTCACAATTTCTTTATGGGGTGGCAGTTTGGGCTCCCTCTTTTGAAGACAAGCTTGGGGTGGTTCAAGCCAGATTTTTTCAGGCATTATTTAAAGCCCCAAATAGCATTCCAACTCTTAGCCTTAGGCTTGAGCTGGGTCAATACTCTATAAGATGCCAGATAAGGAAGCAGATACTCCAGCTGTGGTTGAAAACTGTGAAACCTGCTCCAGGAGGTTTGTTAGACTATCTTCAGCAAAATACTTACATGAGTCCATGGCAGAAGAATATTACAAACATATGAAATCATTTAGGTTTTTCTATTCTCTATTTTTTTAAACAGATCTCTGGAAGCATCTAACTCTGACATTTTGCTTAGGCTGGAGGATTTAGACAGACAGGAAGATTTAGTTTTGGCTGCAAAATTTCAATCCTTAAACAATTATCACTGTTTAGCCCTGACCAAAGGAATATGGCTACTTATCTCAAAAAACTTACCTCTTATAGATTAAGCTTTCTATTTTTTTTCCGCAAGGGTAAATACCTTATCATCAAAGCTTTTGGAAGGGTGCTTGTCTGCTGTACCTTTCCATTTGTGGTTATGCCCATTCGATCAATGTGAAACAGAAACCCTGGACCATATGTTGATACATTGTAGACTTTATGATAAGCTGAGATTGTGTTGGCTTGCCCATATTTTGCAGATGGTACCTGGTAGAACTACTTGTGAGCTGGAAAGGTTTTTATTGGCAGATTCTTCTAAAGAGATTACATTAGCGGTAGCAAGATTTTTACTCCAGGCTTTTGTTTTAAGAGATAATTTCCTTCAGTTCCGTGGAACTAACTGTGCTGATCTGAATAGTGAGGCAGAGTCTTTCTAGAGGTCAAGCTTTGCCGACAGCCAGCTCCGAGAAGAGTGAGGCAGAGATTCTCCAGGGGACAAGCTTTGCCAACAGACAGCTCCGAGAAGAGCAAGGCAGACATTTTCTAGGGGTCAACCCTCGCCAACAGCTTGCCCTGGGAAGAGTGAGACAAAAACTTCTCAAGGACTAAGCTCTGTTGATAGCTAGTTCCGGGAAGGATGAGCTGGAGATCCCCCAGGGGCCAAGCTCCGCTGGTAGCCAGCCCCATGTAAAGCGAGGCAGAGACTCTCCAGGGGCCAAGCTTTGCCATCAGCCAGCTCTGAGAAGAGTGAGGCAGAGACTTCCCAGGGGTCAAGCTCTGCCGACAGCCAGCTCCGAGAAGAGCAAGGCAGAGTTCTTCAGGGGCCAAGTTTTACTGTCAGCCAGCTCTGAGAAGAGTGAGGCAGAGACTTCTTAAGGGTCAAGCATTGTTGACAGCTGACTCTGGGAAGAGCAAGGTAGAGACTTTTCAGGGGCTAAGCTTTGCCGACAGCCAGCCCCGAGAAGAACGAGGTAGAGACTTTCTTGGGGCTAGGTTATGTGCCATTTGCGTTTTATATTTATTTGATGACTGTTGGTTATGGTCGGTATATATTCAATGTTTAGTATCTGAGTGGGAGAGCATTTAAAATGTATCTTTTATAATAATATTCGGGTCTGGTTTTTGAAGAATTTTTTGTATTTTGATGTGTGTATTGTGTACAGTTTGTGGTAAAGACCTATGGTCACACCTAATAAATATTTGATTTGATTTGAGGTAATGAAAGCATGGATGATGGTGACTAGGTTGGAGTCTGAGACATACAGCCTAAGTCATCACACCAGATGAAATAGGCAAAATGCCCCTCTCGCCACAGCCCCCACCTGGACATCCAGGTGGAGCTGTGGATAGAGAAGCACTCCTAAACTCTGAACCTGGGAAACCAGTGGAGGATGAACTCAATCAATGAGGGGGACACCACACCCACTTTACCCACCAGCATGACCTCCATCTTGTCAGAATTCAGCTTCAGTTGGCTCACCTACATCCAGTCCACCATGGCCGCCAAACACCAGGTAAGCACCAAGACTGCTGGGTTTGGGTCAGATGAAAAAGAGAGGTAAACCTGGATGTCATCAGCATATTGATGACACCAAACACCAAACCTTCTCATAACCTTGCCCAGCGGCTGTATATACACATTGAACAGGAGTGGTGAAAGAATAAAATCTTGCGGGACTCCACACGTGAGGTCCCGGGGAACTGCCGAACAGTCCCCGAGCAGCACACACTGAGTTGTCCCAGCCAGGAAGAAGCAGAACAATTTAAGAACAATCCTGCCCACCCCAGCATGGTCCCACAAGTGGGCCACCAACATCTCATGGTCAATGGTATCAAAAGCAGCCGACAGGTCTAACAGTATCAACAGGGTTGAATGACCCGGGTCCAATTCCTGGTGAAGGTCATAGATCAAAGGCACAAGTGGAGTCTCAGTTCCATAATCTGAACAGAAGCTGAACTGCAAAGGATTCAGAAAACTGACGGAGTCCAGATGCCCCTGCAGCTGCTAAGCCACCACCCATTCAAGGTGTTGTTTTTAACCTATGAAGCCCTAAACGGTCTGGGCCTTGCCTATCTGCGAGACCGCCTCACTCCCCGTGTCCTGGATCGGCCCCTGTGGTCATCCGGGAATGCCCTGCTCGAGGCCCCTCGGGTTTCTCAGGCGGCCATGCAGGAGGGGGCGTTCTTGGTGGCTGCACTGTGCCTATGGAACTCCCTTCCAGTGGGGACCCGGCTGGCCCCGGACCTCCCCTCTTTTCAGACACGTTGCAAGACCTGGCTGTTCTGCCAGGCGTTTTGACAGGAAGAGGGGGAGATGGGGGGACAGGGGGTAGTGGGTGGGGGGTTGTTTTCTCTACTTCCTCCCTTTATGATTGTTTTAATTGTTTTTTATTGTTGTAAACTGCTTCAATCTGCCTGTGGCAGGAGGGGCGAGGTAATAAGTTTTTAAAAATAAAATAAATAAATAAAAAATTACCTTCCCTAAAAAGGGGAGGTTAGAGACCGAATGATAATACACAAGAGAATCAATGTCAAGAGATGGTTTCTTGAGCAGGGGCCACACCACCACCTCCTTGAGGCAGCTTGTCACCCCACCCTCTCAAAGGGAGGCGTTGACCACTCCCACCAGCAAACGCCCCAGCGTCTCTTGGCTGGCCTTAACCAGCCAGGATGGGCATGGGTCAGTTTCACAAATAGTGGCTCTAATAGCTCCCAGGACATCCCCTGCCTCAGTGGTTGATACCCACTGAAACTGATCCGAGAAAACCAGACAAGATGAGACTTCCATAGCCTCTGGTTCTCATAATGCCAAAAATGTGGTGTCCAAGTCATGGTGAATTTGAGTGATTTTATCCGTGAAGTATTTAACAAACATGTCACAGAGGGCCACTGAGATTTCCAGTTCCAGGCGGAGGGAGGCCGGACTGACCAGACTCTGCACCACCTGGAAAAGCTCCACTGGACGTGACTTGGCATATGCTGTCAAAGCAGCAAAAAAACTCCTTTTTTGCTGCCTTGACAGCCATGGCATAGGCTCACAAACTGGCTCTACGTTGCAATCTGTTGACTTCAGCATGAGACCGATGCCATCATTGCTCTAACTGCTTCAGCAGTCTCAGGCCTTCCGTAAACCACGGGAAGGTTGCGTGTGTATGTGTGTGTGTGTGTGTGTGGGGGGGGGTGTTTAAGGGAATTTTAATGTATTTTTATATGTTTTCATCTTGTAAGCCATGCTGAGTCTTAGGGGAAGGGCAGGGGTATCAAATATAAATAAATAAAACAAACTGTTAAGCCACATTTTTTCAACAGGGTCTTCATTACCGTTTTGTCTTGGCTAAGGCCAGTACAAATAAATTTACTTTACTTTACTTTACTTTACTTTATTACAATCTGAATCCCTCTTAAGCTTTTATCATGTACTACTCAAATATATTCAGTTAAGCTTGTTGGTAAGTTTCTGCAAGAGCAGGGCCTTGCCTTGAACAATAAATATCCAGAGTCTTATGCCTTTATTCTCATGTTTATCTGCCAGGATAAGACCCAGTACTGAATATGATGTATCCACAGAACACTTAGACAAAAGTGCTGCTATTCTTTCCTTTTCTTCCTCCAACATTGGAAGTGTGACAGCAAATACTCTGACCTGTGTACTGGCTTCCTTCCAAAGTCTGTCATCAGACTGGTATTCAACTTAATGTTTCAGGTTATAGTCATTACAATTAATCATCTTGTAAATGTAGAAAGATACCCTGTCCCTATGCATTATTTAGATTTTTAGTTCCATAGTGAAGGGACCAGGGAAAAGCTTAATTAAGTCAAACACTTTGGAGTCTATTTTCCCATTGATGTCCAGGGGATTTACATGCATAACTCACATTAGAAGTAATAGAAGTTCCTTGCATAAATCACCTAGACATCCATGGGACAAATAAAACCTTTAGTGAATTTCTTCCAAGAGTTCTCTAAATTACTTTTGCTCAAAGTACTATTTCTATATTTTTATTAATGATCACTTATTTCATTCTATAGCTTTATATAAATGAAATAAAATGGATATTACATTGTAATTTTAGTCAATTAGTGAAGATACTCACCACTTTGTACATAAGCATTTATATTTGTTGACAAGTAGCATTTTTAGAGTGACCAAATCTAGACTAAATGTTAGAATCTGCAAGATAAGTTAATTGAATAATGTATGACAGATAATTTTTTTTGCTTTTTAATTTTTTTTAAGAAATTGTTTTTAAAGACTCTGTGACTGAAGTTTACAAAAAAATTATATCAAATGAAATCAAATTTCATTTATGATGGCGTAGCCCAAAGCCATTGCCAAACTAAAGTTACAAACTTAAAATACTGTTAGAATCCATCATAAAACAAAGATTATACATAATCAACAAAATAGGAGAAAATCACTCCCATAGTTATCCAAGAGCAGATAACACTAAGACATAGACAGTAAAACTAGTTCATTATATATAACCAAGAGTACATAAACTCACAGAGTGAAAAGCCAACCACAAAAAGATCCGACACAAGATCAACCAGTCTTAAACTCAAAAAAAAGTTGTCGATGCACCCCGCCCCCCAAAGAAGACGAGGGCATAAAATATGGGTTTGAATGGCCACACTCTTTATTAGTAGCCAAAAAGGGGGAAGGGGTAACCCTCCCGCTTCCCCCTTTGAACTGGGGTCCTTTCAATCTTTGTTCCTAACTGTTAACCGTCCCCACAGGAGGTTCCCATCCTGTACCAGGTGCTATCCTGTTTGCCCGGTGCCCCTCTTCTACTGTCTTCAGGTTAAGCTTGAGGGGAATTCTCCTGTGCCCTGCCTTAACCAACTTCTTCAACTTACACCCTACCCCGACCACCGGTTTCCCCGGGCCAGAGTGGGTTGTTCGCACCTATCCCTTCTCGCCCACCGAGGCGGGGGTTTAAACAACAAGGATGAGGACACCATAACTTACTGTTTGGTCCACCCAGCAGGTTCGGCCGCTCTTCTCTCACCCTTGGGCTGACCATACAGTGGGTCGCACTGAGTGTCTATGTTTGGCCTATACCCATCTCTTAAGGAGATGTTGCTACCCTATGCTATGCTAAACCTTTCAACTTTTAACCATTGGCCTGAACTCAGCCTACCGCCACCAGAACCGCCAGCTTTGCTTGGCTGGTTCACCGCCATAAATTCAACTTCAAAGGATTTTTGTTAGGCTGTGTTTCAGGGCTCCGAGATATGTGCTACATCCAGCATCCGATAAATGGACCCCATCGCTCCAATATAGACCTGGACCGAGAATTTAGCCACCATAGAAGTGAGTTCGGGGGATGTATTGGCCACAAATATTACCAGAAGTTCCGACCGGCTTCTCCTAGGATATTTGTCCAACCAAGGAGATAAAAACTGCAATCTGAGAGTCTGATATAACTGGCACTCAAAAAGTACATGCCCAACTGTTTCGGCCTCAATGAGATTGAAAGGACACAAATGAGCACTAAATGGTATGACTAAACGCCTCCCCTCAAGAATCATTGTGGGGAGGGGATTAAGTCTTGCTAACAGAAATAATTGACTTTGCCTGAAGGTTAGATGGTGATGCCAGTAATCTGCCATAATCCCTTGGGGGGGGTGATAAAATTATATAGATAAACTAATTGTATTCTGTTGGGAATCCTCAGATGAACAAAGTTACTCATATTGTTCACAAGTTCTGGTGAACAATATGAGAAAAAAGTCTGGCAGCATGAATCTGATGATACTCACCACTAGTCCCTTTTTATTAGGGCTGCACCAAATATATATATATATATATATATATAAAAAAATTGCGAGTGTCTGAGGATGGGTCCCAAGTGCTCGGGGTGCTCTGAGGACCCTTGATGAATACTCAGGAATTCTGAGGGCAGGGGCCATAGGAAAGATGGAGCCAGGGTGGGAGCAAGGAAATAAGTCAGGGAAGAGGGGAATGGGGGCCTAGTGGGGGATGAGGGGTAGTGCAACGTGTGACTTCCTCCGGGCCTTCCTTCCTCCGGTAAGTTTTTAAAAAGTAAGGGGAAAGCTGGGCATGTGCAGAAGGGCCAAATCACCCCTTTTTAGCATGCTCAGAACTTTCCAAGATAGTATCCACAGGATGCTGACACTGCCAGCACCATCTTGGAAAGGTCTGAGCATGCTCAGAATCTGAGCATGCACAGCTCTTTTTTCTTCTTTTTTAACCTTCCCTGTTCGGAGGAAGCCATGCGTTGCTGGAGCCCCTCTAGAGGGTGAGTACTATACCCTTCAGTACCTGCTAGTCCCCCACCCTCTTAAGCACCCCACCCCTGAGCCCCCACTTGGCTCCCCCTTCACTGGCCCTCACCGACCTATTCTCTCCCTGGCCAGTGGGGGCCATGGAAAGGGGGGAGAAGGGCCTAGCACCAGACTCCGGCTCTCTTCCCTGTGCTTGGCCAAGGATTTTCTGAGTTCTGAAGTTTTGGGGGCCATTCCTTGAAACTTCAGAACTCAGAAAATCGATCTGAGAACCTCGGTCCTCAATGTTTTCCAAGGAAAACTGAAGACCGAGTTTCACCACTACTTTTTTATTAGTGTCGGTCCCATTTATTACAGAGATTTGAGAATCATATTTTGAAATTAAAGTGGAATTTTTCATAAAATGTTATATTCTACAAATTCGCTTAGCTGAATTCAGATCCAACAAAGTGGATATTTTAACTTGGCTGTTTTGATATTTCACTTATATTGATTCAATCAATTTGGTGTTTTGGTCACTTCATTTTCACACAATTACACATGCATAAATAAATAAATAAATAAAAAACCTAAAATACAGAAAAGACCGAAGTAATCAAACCAAACTAACAAAAGAATACCAAAATAAAAGAAGTATCTGAAATCAAATAATTGACTATGTACAGAAGCAAATATCCAATCCAGTTGTAGATATCATTTGGATAACTGGAGGGCTATCCAAAAAAATGCAAGTAACCATAAATTCAAAATCTACTATTTGTTTCTGCTCTGCTTGAAATGAGTGATAGACATTTTCAGTGTCACAGCCCAGCACAGGTCATGGGTGGGTTCACAGGAAGATTCAGAACAAGACCCGTCCGAGCTGAATCAGGTCCAAACAGGGAGGAAGAGCGAAGCAAGTCCAGAGGGGTCCAGAAACAAGGTTATCTACAAAGAAAGAAGCAATACACAGGTTATAGTGCAAAAAGAGGCATTTCTCTGCTCGGGTTCAACCTTCTGCTGAGAAATCTCTTTTACTACCAGTAATTAATCCCATGCACAAGGGGAGTGACATAATTGCAGCACAAAGACAGGCATAAGACGTAGAATCAACCCAATCACCTAGAGGCCATGGTAGCACCATGGGTCAAGCTTTTATCCTGGGAACCCCATAGTCACTGCGTGATTTCAAACGTTATGGCTGGCATCATTGACCCCGGGCTGTGGGGTGGTTCGGACCACGGGCAGGGGTGAAGGGGTGCGCCAACAGACGTTCGCCCCTTTGTCCCCAGCCATGGGGACCACCAAACCACGGCCCAGGGGCAATGCTGCCGGCCGTAACGTCTGTTGTGCCATGCACGCCCCGGACGGGGCGGGGCTGTGCAACACAGTGTGCGGCCGCATGGTCCTGCCCCCTACGCTCCCCGGCCACCCGCCCTCCCTGAGACAGGCAGCCACAGCAGCCTATCTGGCTGCTTTGGCCGCCCGCCGCCCACCACCAGGACTCCAGAACGCGGTGAAGGTAAGGTAACAGACATTACTTTTCCTTCACCGCGTTCCAGATTCCCCCTAACCATGCTTCGTTCGCCGCCATGGTGCGAGAGAACAAAGCGTAGTTAGGTTCACCACAGGGGATGGTTGTCTGAGATTAACATCTGAATGCGAGCAAACAGACGTTCACCTCCGTTCACACACACCCCCGGCGCGGTTGACTGTGGTGATTTCAGACAAACATAATGTCTGAAATCACCCACTGATTCAGGACCAGCAGAGTTCTTCTGACATTTTCTCTGTCATCCAAACTTTTTAGAAAGTATTTAGTTTGCTATGCTTCTCCTTCTATCAACTTGTGGGTCTATTTCACTCTACTCAGGCCCTTTTTGGTGGGGGGGGCGGTGTATCCTTCTTGTACATGACAACTTATGTTATTTGTATCCACTTTGTCCAGATGAAACTGAATTTATTGGATGGATTTGTTTTTCATATTCTTTATTTTGGCTCTAGTTTTGACATGTTCAAAGTATTCTTATTCATTTCCCTTTCCTACTAACTGTTCCTTGAACCTCATTTTCACAAATTCAATTTAGGATTATTTCTTCTTTTTATTCTTCTTCTTCTTCTTCTTCTTCTTCTTCTTCTTCTTATTATTATTATTATTATTATTATTATTATTATTATTATTATATGTTGTACACTGCCCAGGGCTGCCATTGGGTGGGGGGCAGTATAAAAATGTTTTATAAATAAAAAAAATAGTGTTATCAATGGGTATTTTCAGATGTAATGGGCCTGGAGGTCCGCCACGCTGAACGCCAGACTCTCTCAGATCCCAGTCCATGATGAAGCCGGCCATCCTTCAGATGTGCAGGCTCCATCACTGTGGGGAATCTGGGAGGGGGCGGGGCTGTGCAGTGCAACGTGCAGCTGCACGGCCCTGCCCCCCCTGCGCTCCCTCGGCTGGCCACCCTCGGGGAGATGGGTGGGCGCAGTGGCCAATGCTGCCGCTGCACCCGATCCCGTATCACAGTTGGGGCCATGATCCGGGATTGGCCAAAGGTAACACACATTACTTTTGACCCATCCTGGATCGTGGCCAATCTAACCATGGTACTCGACCTCCAGCTGGCCGGAGGTCGAGAACCATGGTTAATTTGACCCCCAACAGAGATTCACTGTGGTGAACATCTGGCGGGAGTCAAACAGACGTTCACGGAAATGCCACCACCACAGGGAAACCACTGGGTTTCACTGTGGTGCAAGGCGTTTTCATAACGTCTGAAATTACCCAATGACATTGAAGCAGTACAGGCGCTCTGTGGTCCCCTGGGTATAATGTAATGACTGCTGAAGTTATAACTCTATTTTAAATCCTCTGGTCCATCATTTAGACTGTTCTTCCTCAAACAATAGGTAGGCCTGAGATGAGAGCAAGTGTTCCTATTTTACAGGGAAATATCAGCTTTTCAGGAGCTCTTGTGACTATTTGTTGGTACTTTGTCAGTCTCCAGTGATTCCATGCTTCTGCCATTGTTGATGTCGGTACATGTGATTTTTTTTGGGGGGGTGTATCATTTTTCATCATTTTCATCCGTTTTGAGGACTTTTGGTTACTTGTATGACAGTTTTACAGTACTTTTACAGCACTTTTATGTCAATTTCCAGTACTTCCCCAGCATTTAGCTGGCACTTTTGCATCTCCACAGCTGCCAGGGATATGCGAGGGGCAGACAGGTGTATTGGAATTGGCCCTGTAACAGCTCTGTTCTACTTTTAAAAAATCACAACAAATGGCGAAACAGCAGAAAAACTTGTAGGTTTTCATGTTGCATGAATGAAGGTGGATGACCTGTTTTTGATGGAAACAGCATTCGCTGTGATTTTTCATTTCCTGCCTACCAATAGGCCTACAGAGAGACAAGTGGCTCTGTCTCCACCTCCAGTAATAACTATATTGATGGCTTTATGTGGTATAAATGGTCTGCTGAGCTAAGTAAATTCCAGCATATTTTTCTTTGGTTTGGAATCAGAATTAAACTGAATGAAAATATCTTTCAAATGAGATGTTCTGTTTGCATAAATTACCCCCTAAGCGTGCAATCCAACATCCTATGATAAAATGCTCCTACACCAGGCACAGATAACCAATGCTGGCACATGTGTCTCTCCCCCTGCCCCTCGCATGCAGCAAGCTGTTGGGTGCAACAGGATGCCACTGCCGATATAACCCCCCGAGGTCATATACCCTGCAGCCCGGCAGATGGAACATGAGATGTGCCTGTTGGATTACACCCTAAGGCTGAAACTAGGAGCAATTTTGCTGCTTGCAAAAATGCTCACAATTGCAAACACATGGACCAGGTTCTCACCTGGTATGATTTCTTGGGGCGCGCTGGTAGGTTTCAAGGGATGGCTGAGTGCTTTCCACCTCTACACACCACCAACAGCTGTTTGACTGTATGTGTGGGGGGGGGGAAGCGCCCTTTGAACACCACCCAACGGATTGCTTGAAGATGCCCCCCCCCCGCGCCTCTTATTTGAGAATTGCTGCGGGGGGGAGGGGTGCCTTCAAGTGAGTGCTGAAATGGCAAGCTGCTGCGGTAGCTTTTTCTAATGGAAAAAGCTCTTCCGCAATGAGCAGCACGGTGTGATAGAGATGTTCATTCCGCTACTTTCATTCTGCAACTTCCGCCATTCAGCTACTTTCATTCCACTACTTCCACTGGCTGCAAAAATAACAGAACAATGTTTGTTACAACAGTTTCAATCTTCTGCAATTTCTGCCGGCACTGAGAAGTAGTGGAACAATATTTGTTCTGACAGTTACCGAAATTGTTCCGACAGTTTCTGAATTAGCGGAATGAGCAAAATGCCCGTGGAAAACTTGCAGAAAGTCTCTGGCAATTCTGAAATGGTGGAATAAAATAGTGGAGCGAAAAAAGGTGTTTCTGCTTCAGCCCTACTTCAAGCCCCCTGCTCTCTGCACCTGCAGTCCCTGTGCTGACTCACCTCACTGCCAGACTAAGGCATCTACTCTCCCAGTTGCCGCTGGCTGGTCCCTGATCCTCCTCCTGCCTGTGAACCTCAAAGCTGATCCTGGAGACTTTTCTGCTCATTTTTTCTGAGAGGGGAGGGGAGCGGGAAGGCCTCTTCCCATCTACGTGCAATTCCTTAATGGGTCCCCGTTCCCAGGGAACCAATATCAGAGGTGTGCGCAAGACCTGTGCCTGGATTGGCAGCTGCGAGCTGTACCCCACACTGCCAAACAGATATTTGGGGTGGAGTGGATAAGCAGGATTTGAAATTGACACGTTCATCTCGAAGCACTGGGGAAAGCTCCCCACCAGTGCTTGTCAGCTTTGGGGGGGATTTTAAGTCATTTTTTATTCACCAAAAACTTTCAGCCTTATTACGCATTCATCAGTTCGTCCCAGTACAGAACAAGAACCAGGATTTTGACAAGATTATACACCCATCACATCCCTGTAAAAGACTGTTCTTGCCAGTAGGTAATGATCACCCTCACTATGACTTTCTTCTGTGTGACTATTTCTGCTATTAAAAGTCACAACATACCTGAAGAATAGCTGCTTAACAGTCCTGCACTAAAATGAATCTATTTATATGGCTCATTACCGTGGATGTATGTGTTTGTGTTGTTGGAAATATTCTTGCAGGTAATTCATTAATTATACCACCAGGAGTTTCATTTTCTGACTGTCTGGTGCATATTTTGATTATATTTCAGAGGCAAGTAACTTTCTTGAATGAAAATGCACAAATGAAATATTATAAACCATTAAAACAAAAGTGATTATTATGCAAAGTGAAACAAATGTCTTGATATTAGAGATGTACACTTTGCATGAATTGCATGCTGAATTGGGTTGGGAATTGTATCAATGCAGTAATGAATGCAAAGTGGGGAATCATCTGAAAAAGTTAGCCAGTTTGAAAGATGCATGATAGCAATTATCATACGCAATGACTGACTGTATACATCTCCACATCCTCTTTTTCTTTTCTTTTCTTTTTTTGCAACATCCACTCCAGATATTCATTTGCAGAATGTTAGCATCTCTCAACACTCTAGAAGTTCTGTGGTGCTGTAAAACTCCCAAGAAGCAATTGTACCTTCTAGGGATGTGCAAAGACCAGGGTGGTGGTGGTGTTTGGCTCATTCGGGGTTCGGACGAACCCAAAACCATTTGGGTTCAGCCTGTTCAGCCCAAATGGGTTCGGGGGGGGGCAGTTTCCCTTCTCCCTCCAGGCTGTGCGGGTGGAAGAGGCACCAGGGAGCACCTCCCCCCCACCCTGCCCAGCCTCATTAAAACATTTTTTTTAACCCTCCACCCCAGGGATCACCCTAGCTAGTGGTTTCAGGGCTCTGGCCCAGGGTCCGGTGGCGGCACTGCTCTGGAGCACTTCAGGCCACTACTAGGCATTTTGGGTCAAACCGTAAGGCCTATTATTGGCCTGAAATGCTCCAGAGTGCTGCCGCCGCCGGACCCACCACTGCTACCACTTCCGGACCCAGGGACAGAGCCCCAGCACCACCAGATAGGGCGATCTCTGGGGCGGGGTGGTTTAATATTATTATTTTTTTACAAGGCTGGGCATGGTGGTCGGGGAGGTGCTCCCTGGCACCCCTTCCACCTGTGCAGCCTGGAGTGGGGAGGGAAAAACAGGTTCCTCCCTTCCCCCTGCCTGAACTTTGTTTGGCCGGTTCAGGCAGGGGGGCGGTTCGGATTCGGGGTGTTTGTGAATGGGCCGAACACCCCAAGTTCAGGTCAGACCCTGAACTTCCTAACCACGTTCACACATCCCTAGTACCTTCTAAAAGTCAGTGAATGTCAAATCAGTTGTTTAACATGCTGATAATAGTTTGCACCCTCGTTGTCAACTAGTACAGAATTACATTTCTCATTATGATATTTTGGGGGGCATTAGAGCTATTTTAACTGTTTATTTTCATGACTCTCAACCCTTATTTAAAAGGAATGTATGCATCAAAGAAGTCAAAATTTTTGCCCATAAATGTCTAAGCCTACATTTTGGTATTTGCTCCTGGCATGTTATTCTCCTCCTAGTCACACATTTATAAAAACAGGAAAGGAATATAAATTGGTCCATTTTAATTCAAACATAGTAAAGAAGAAGCAAGAAAAATTCAGTTCCCCTCACACAAGAAAAACACATCTTGTTCATTCTAGCTGTCAGCATGTAAATGCGTTAGCATAGCAAATTCTCTCACTTAACTATAACCTTGCCAACCTTACCATGTCTATGTGAATAAGGTTTAAAACACAGCTTCCCAAATTATCTTTCAGGTTAGACAGGGCTGTGGTTCTGATTATTATTTTACATATTTTGCATGTTTCTGGGGTCATTTAAGACTCAAAATGGGGTCACATGTGCAAAATGTTTGGGAACTGCTACAATCAGGGACTCTTCTTCACTGTGTTTTCTGACAGTTGGGAACACAGGGTCGACGGCTGCAATAACAGAAAGAAACAGTCTAAGCCAGGGGAGACGGTTCTCATTCCATATTCTTTCTCCTACTAATACAAATATAGGAAAGACAAAATGAGGAGGAAATAGTATGAAGAAAGGAAGGGGAAACAAAAATATTGATCTTGTTTTTCCCATAGAAGCTCCCTGTTGTTCAGGATCCCTGTTCTGGGAGGTGTATCCAAATTGGGTTGGCACATGACTGAGCAGGGAAATATAATAGCTCATCTCAAAGCCAAAGGGATTTGTTCTCTGAAAGAAATGTAAGCTGGGATATGAAAACTGAAATAAAAATGGTGGTGATTATAGGTTGATATGTCTGCTAGTGGCATGAGCTAAGATAGGACGGTCTTTTAACTTAGTAGAAGCTGATAGGTCCTAGATGTCTGAAGTGAAAATTTCACCCTGGTCCTGATTCTGTCTCCTTTTTGAAACAGCTTTACCATGACCAGAACTCCCCACCTCCATTTCTGCTGCCAATGAGCCATTCAGGATTACACAGAAAGGAGGAAAGGAAATGTTCTACGGCAGTGGTTCCCAAATTTTTCAAGCATGTGCCACTATTTTTAGTCCCTGAACTATGGCATGACAACTTAATGACTGACCACCAGCCCCTGCTTCTTGGCCCCAACCTGATTCCCCATCCAGCCACTTGTCTTTACCCAAATCTCTGGCCTCAGTCCATCTCCCACCTGGCTCTAACTCCAGTCCACTTGTTCCCATTCCAAACTTCTGTTGGATTAGCAACAAGCTCCAATTCAAGGAGCCCTGTGTGCCATTACATTCTGAGGAAAAGAAAATGAAAGAAAAATCTTGTGGATAAAACATCTATGAAATACAGTTATTATGAAATAGGGAAGGGAATTTTGAAGAAAGATTAACATTTAGATGATATTCCATGTTAGGAGCAAGACTGTGCAAAAAGAAAAATACAAGGAAAGTGAAATGGAGGTAGCAATGGAAACCAGAGGAAGGTTGTGACAGAAGGCTAAGAAAATGAAAATTTAGAGACAGCAAGTTGAAGAGACATCAAGGAAATAAAATTAAAATAATAGAAAAAAAATGTGAAATGAAAGTGGAGAAAAGAAAGGGAGGTATTGCAAAGGGAAAGAAGCAATGAACCCATAGAACTTTAATTTAAATACAATACAATTGTAGGAGTGTGCATGTTGTTTTTGTTATTACAAAAACAATAATGAAAATTGTCTTTTTCATTTTTGTTATTGCAATAACAAAAACAACAACCGAGAATAACGACAACGATAACAAAAATGACAACCGAGAATACCAATACCGATAACGATATTGATACCAATATCAAAAACAATACCAAAAATGATAACAAAAATAACAAAAATGATAACAAGAAACAAAAACAACAATGTCGTTATCATTGTTGTTGTTCTTAGTGCTGTGGCAGTTGGGTTTTGGAGGGGGGGAAATGTAGAGAGGGGAGGAGGGACCAGACATCTCAGAGTCTTAACAGGGTTCAACTCTTGAACTATGCCTGTGTTGGGAAGGGTGAGAAGCTCAGCAGTATCTGATGGATGTATCCCTGGCCAATGAGTAGCACAAGCAGGCCCCAGCAGTCTTATTGGAATCTGTGATTGCTCAATGCTTGCTGCTTTCCACAACCAATCAGAGGAGCTCTGGGGGAGGGCACTGCAATCCTTTATAATTGGAGGGCCAGGTTTTTTCTCTCTGTTGTGTGAGAGCTCTAGGTTGCGTTTACAGGACTGTGGTTCTTGCACATAAAAAATCCTCCCTAGCCCTCATTGTATTATTTATTTATTTATTTATTAGGTATTCACACCAATGCCTTTCCTTCCTCATACCCTACATTTTACCTTCTCCCTTTCCCTGCCCTTCTCCCACTTGTATATTCTATAGAGATAGGTAATATAGATTAGATATAGATATATATTATAGACATATAGATTAGATTAGAATAGTTATATAGATAATGATTAGGTTATAGATAGTTTTCCTTTCCCCTTCCCCTGTCTCCCTTAGATTTAGATAAATATTAGTTGTTGTTGTTGTTGTTTTATTTATTATTATTATTATTATTATAAACATTTATATAGCGCAAGCACAGGAATCAATAATTAAACTGATACCAAAAATAAATCTTTGTTTGAAATGCTACAGATATCAACGATATCAATAACAATAGCGAATATCGATACCAATAACAAAAATGATACCGATACTGATATCAATACCGATAATGAAAATGATATAAAAACAATGCCAAAAAGGGTTAAAATGATAACGATAATGAAAACAAAAATGACGTTGTCGTTAATAAAAATAACAAAAATGACATTTTTTAATAACAAAAACAAAAAAACAAAACAAAAATGACATGGGGGCCTGGTGCACACCGCTACAATTTAGCATTTTTCATTTTAATCTTTATCCAAAGCTCAATGTAGTCAACCAGACTCATTGGGACAAATCCCATTTATTTCAACAGGGCTTTGTTTTGGCCATTGTGCCAACTATGAATAGAGTACATACTGCACATATTTATATGCAGAGATGATCAGAGAAACCTAGTTAGGCAACCTGTTATGAATTCATCAATTTCAGAAACACATTAAAGTGTGTGTTATAGTGGGGCATAGGGGCCAGTTAGATGGGGGATGTAGTAAGAGGTAGTCTCTTTGAGGGAGGGACCAATGGTATGGAATACTACTTGAAAACTTCATTTTCCATATGCACTGTTTAAACCTTGGATGGGACCTCATTCACATCCACATACTGGTTTGGTTATTTCTTACACCAGGTGAAACAGTGGACAGCAAACAGCACTGATATATGAAAGAATGAATGAGAACAGAAAGATGAGTCAGCTGTAGGTGAACATTTGGTATCTGGATCATATCAATATGCTCTTGGGACTTTTTTTTGGCTTTATACCTTGGATCCATTTCTGGCTGGTCCTTCAGCTTTGAGAGTTGTTTACCTTTATAAACTTGGAGTCTTTATAATGTTTGTATAAGGTGTAGTCTTTAGGGATGTGCAAACGCAGTTCAGATGTTTGGAGTTCGGACTGAACTCAGTCTGTTCGGATGACCGAACCGAACAACCGAACCGAACTCGAACTGACTGAACAGTTCGGTATCTTTCGGGTGAGTTCGGATGAGTTCAGGCAGGAAAAACGTGACTGGAAGGCGCAAGGATGGAGGGGCAGCTGAAGAGCAGACTTCCTGGCACCAGGGGTGGAGAGGCTTGGAGTAGCAGCCAGCCTGCCTGAACACCATCCCTTTTTTCCCTCAAACCACTGGCTTCGCAGTCTGCAATTGGACATGGGGGACATGGGGCTAGGCTGCACAGAGCCAATGGGGATTGTGGTAAGGCGGGTGCAGCTAGTAGCAAAAGTCATTGCCCTCCCCCCTTCCAACACCTTCTGAGCTAGCCACTGTTCCTGACGCAGACATTTTCAGAAGTCTCCCTCAACCAGCAGTTTGTGTTCCTATTCCTAATCCATTGCCATCCTCCTTTTATTTCACCCATCCCACACATTTACCTCCCTAGTTTCGTTTATTTAGATTTGATTAGATAGATTTAGGTGTTATTTTTATTTTTTACCCCTCCCTGTGTCCTTTCTCTCTACCCTCCATTGAATCCTCCCCTCCTCCCTGTATCTATTCCTTTCCTGATTTCCTTCCCCTGTTTTTGGATTTATTTAGAGCAGGATTAGATTGATTTAGGTTTCATTTCAGTTTTGTACCCCTCCCTGTGTTGTTTGTTGTGAGCTGTCTGTGTCCCTCCCCCCCCCATCCTTTGTGGATAGATAGATAGATAGATAGATAGATAGATAGATAGATGTAGGAGTTAGCTTAGTTAGATGTACCAAAACAAAAAACTTTACAGTTTAAAAAAAGTTAAATGTACAACAGTTTTTAAAACAAAAACTTTCCTCTTCAAAAACCTTACAAAATCATTGTGACTCTAGCTTAAACTCCAAAAAAACATACACATTCATTACAATTACAATTTAAAAAAACATTCAACTCCATACATTGCAATAAGACATAAACGCCAAAAAACATGGGAATTATTTCAGGATTTGAGGAATATTTAATATTTTATCCTCATCAACATAAATGTAATATATGCAGTTAATTCCTTACCATACATACTTTTATTCATTTTTATCAATAACTAAACTTTCACATTTTTTTATTATTAAACTTTCATTTATTATCATAATTAGACAATGAACAACTTTTTCAGAGTGCATTAACTCTGTTTCAAAACTGCAAACAATACTGATACCGATAACAAAAATAAAATCTTCGCAATTGGTATCGCTATCGATATCGATATCAACATTAACGAAAATGTCTTTGCCAGCCTATCTGAGTGCCCTGCCTTCCCTACTGCCTCTCATGCCATGCCGCCTGTCTGCCCACCCAGGTTGCAAAGCTCAAAGCCTGCCTCAGCCTGCCTGCCTTCTGCTCATGCCATGCTGCCTGTCTACTCACCCTGTGAGCAAAGCTCAAGCCTGCCTCAGTCTGCTTGCCGTCTGCAAATGCCATGCTGCCTGTCCACCCACCCTTTGGGCAAAACTCAAAGCCTGCCTCAGTCTGCCTGCCTCTCATACCACTGGTCTGGTAATTACGCTGCTGCTGTCTGCTGGTCCATGGGTGCTCTGCCCGAGAACTCCTGCTGCTACCGTCTGCCCCAGTATGGGAGCTCTTCCCTTACAAATCCTACCATCTTTGCTCCATGGGTGCTGCACACAGGCAAATCCTGCTGCTGCCGTCTCTGCTGTTACACAGGTTCTGTGCCTGGGTAATCAAATGTCCACTGCTGCTGCCAATTGTGCCTCTGCTGTCTTAGCCAAGGGTTCTGTTGCCGGGCAATCCAATGTCCGCTGATGCTGCCAATGCCGTCTGTGCCATGGGTTCTGTGCCCTGGCAATCCAATGTCTGCTACTGGGTGTCACTGTCCACGTGATTCACCACCGGGCAAGTCTTGATCAATTGGCAGAAGAGCTTCTTTAGTTCTGTTGAATACAAGCCAAGTATGCAATGCCCTGGCAACCCAGGGTGCCAAGCACCAAGCCTTTGCAGTCTCTGCTGCTGCTGGGTCTTTGTTGACCTGCCATGCTGCCATGGGCACCCCTGGGGGACCCTGGAGCGCCCCAAGCCTTGTGGCGGGTCCGAATGTTCTACCAAACTGAACTCAACCGAACCGAATGACTGAACCTGAACTCGGTTTTCAAACCAAATGACCGAATGGCCAAACCTCTGAACCCCGTTCTGTTTGCACATCCCTAGTAGTCTTTGTTGTGGTTGCCTTTGCTGTATTTGTACTGCACCATATAGCCTTTTTTGTTGTTGTTTCTGGTTCTTTTTTATGCCAGGTGAAACAGTGGACAGCAGACAGCACTGTTATATGAAAGAATGAAGGAGAACAGAAAGATGAGTCAGCTATAGGTGAACATCCATGCATGGAACCCTCTTATGAGGGCAGATACCATTTCATAACTACTAAAGATGGTCAAGCGGAACTCTGTCTATCTTAGAAAGAAGTGGGTACCTTCTAAACTCTCCTGAATCTCTTCAGGACCTGGATCTGTCTTTAGATATGGTTTCTCTAAAGCACCTTGTAATGTGGTGGCTGTTCTACAGCAATAGTAGCGATTATATTTTTAACAAAGCCAAACTGAATTCCATTTCTGGCTTTGTATTAATTACTTCTTTAATCAATCCCTAAATGTGTAACACTTAAAGCAGCCCATTTAGATTAGAAATTAGCTTTACACAAACACCACGATCCTCAAGTTGCTGTTGTTGATAATATTTAGCAGACTAACATAAACAGCAAGGAGTTTCTTTCAGAAACGACTTTCTTTGTGTGGATATGGGAACAGAGTGAAATACAGCAAATGTAACATAGATAAACTATTGATTGAGAGCTTAGAATTTAATTAAGTCCACCCCCCCTAAAAAAAACCACCCCATCTTCAGTAAAGACACAAGCATCTCCAACATAAGCATCTCCTAGACTTCTGAATTGTTCCCAAAGCTCGGATGCTTGGAAAACTGTGAATTAACTGAGAAATAGAAATATTATTGGAAAATGTGTTTCCCTAGACACTTGACTCATTTCTATTTTATTTCTATTTTTATACAGCCACTTTGGTGTATAAACTTATAAACGTATAATGATTTCCATAGGAAGCAAAGCATTTGCCAAGATTTGCACAATGTGGAAACTTACTGTCTTTCCTGCTGTTTTGACAATGTTCTATTACTTTTTGCAAGTTGAACAGGGCTGCTATAGGCCAGTCCCAAGACTCATGTGTGTCCAGTGTACACTAGGTTTGTACAATTCATATTTGTTTGTAAAGTTACTAAAACGAATAAAACTCCATTCATTTTAGTAAATAAGGACATGAAAATGAATGAATTTGTTTTTGTTATTGTAGAAAAATAATTCTTTTAAAAAAAATAATCACTGTACATGTGCAAAATGGTTGCCAGACCATTCTATGCATGTGCGTTCTTTTCCAAAATGGCAGTGGTAGTCTTGCCACCATTTTGGAAAAGTCAGCCAGTTTGCACATGAACAGTGACTAGTTTGCGTATGTGTAGAGTGGCTGCCCTTTTCCTAAAAGGTGGTAGCGCTACTGCTGCTATTTTGGAAAAGGGTGCAAATGCTCAGAAGAGTGCGGTCACCCTATCATATAATTATTATTATTTAAAAACAAAAATACTGTGCATGTGGAAAATGGCCACGACACCATTCTGCACAGACACACTCCTTTTCAAAAGGGTGACGGCAACATCAGGACATGTGTTCAACGGGTGGTCAAATTAGTGTTAGGATTGTTATGGTACTTACACACTATGGATAAACAAGTGCTTAGGAGTTTTGACATGCAATATTTGTTATGTCTAAAGACACCCAATACCCAATCCATAACCCCCGGGAAACCAGCCCAGGCTGCCCTTCCTCAGGATTGGGGTTTTGTGTGCATATGTCTTCTCTCTCTCTCTCTCTCTCTCTCTCTCTCACACACACAGACACACGCACACACTTATCTTCCCTTGATCCCTCTCCCATCTGGAGATTGTGATGACTCAGAGCACTTCGTCCCTGTTCCCCTACGCATGCCTCGTTCCACCAGTACCATGGTGGCAGCAGCATTATTTGCTGTTTTTCAAGTTGCTTTCCATCACATACAAAACAACAGTGGGCAGCAGCTCCAGGCAAACAACCCACTTGCTGGACTTACAACTCCACTCAGGTTCAAGTCCCATGACTTGGGAGCTACAGGCACAAGAGAATCATGCCAGCACTTTCCAAGAAGAATGGAAGTTCTAAAGCAACTAGAAGGCTTTTCCTGTGCTAGAAGCCCTGTGCATGGCAATCCTTGCATAGGTTGCTCTCCCAGCAAGACCTTTTTGATAATACATAACCCACAGGAAAAGGTTGTTCATCCCCCAGGATCTGTCTTTTGCATGATTCTGCCTGGAGTATAGTCCAGGTGTCTGAAGGACTACCTCTTTCCTTATCTTCCATCATGGCCTTTGAGGTCGGCCAAGGGCATCCTCCTGAGAGTACCAACTGCCCATGAATTTTTTACAACAGGGGCATGCAGAAAGGCATTTTTGGTGGCAGCTCCACAATTATGGAACTCCCTCCTCTTCGAGGTCCACCTAAGCCCAAGGCTGCTTATCTTTTGGAAAAGATTTAAGACCTTCTTTTTTGGCCAGGCGTTTGGTAGGCTGGGATAGGGTTGGCAGGGGAGGGTTAGGGAGAGGGTTGGTGGGTAGGGGGGTTTAGGGTCCTTTAACAGAACGTATATGTTTATTTATGTATGTTTCTATGATTTTATATTTTGTATATCTTTGTAAGCCACCCTGAGCCTTTGTGGGGAGGGTGGGGTAAAAATAAATAAATAAAAAAAAATAAGAACAAATAAATGAATACATAAACAGATGAGTGTGTGTAAGAGATGGGGAAGAGAGATAAAGGGTGCAGGCCTCCAGCCTTTAAAATGGGTCCGCTCAACTCCCATTGATTTTGATGATGGAGGATTGTGCCCCAAGTGTCAGTGTAACAAGTGTGAGTACAATAAAAATGTACTAACTTGAATGTCTTGGCTCTTTGCAGGCACAGTAGTCTTTGATGTGCAGGGTCATGGAAAAAATGAAGTGCAAAAATGGGGTGACTCAAGCAAAAGGTTTGGACATCAGTGTTCCATGCCCTCTGCCTTTTAATCCAGCCACATTTTCCTTTTGTTTTAAGAAAAGGGAAGATTCATTGCTCAAAGAGAGATACAAATTGCTTTTCTTCATCCCCTCATGAGAGAGTCCTTTCACTCTTACATTTTCTTTCTTTCTTTGTATGCTTCCAATTTGCTGGCTTTATTTTCACTGCTGTTCTGTGTGCTGATTTTCTGTCTCTGTTGATTCAGTTTACAGGACAGTGATCTGTCCTTCTGTATCTTAGGCAACTTCTTCTATCTCTGCAATCGAGCTTTTCAATTTTTCCTCGTAATTTATTGTCTACTTTAGCTTCCAGCTTGGTTAAGTTTTGACTCTAAAATAATTGTAGGGTTAACTGTAATTTCTGCTACAATTTTCCTGGCCATCTAGGATGTAAGTGGTTCATTCTTAATGGATTTTGACTCTTGTGGAGTCAAACTTTTTTCTACCAATTCTTCAAATGTCTTTTCTTTCCACTTTCATGTTACCTCTAGCATTTGACTAGAATTAAATTCCAATCCACAGCCAAACAGCAAATAGTACACTCTATGCAAGTGAGGGGGAATAGCCTTTTCTGTCTATAATTTAAGAGAGTTCTTTATTTTATTTTATTTTTTATTTTTATTGATTTATTTATTTATTTATTTTATTTTAAAAAGAGTTTTACTTTTATTCTTTTTCAAGGAACAACCTGCCTTGCTTCTTCAGCAGAGGAGTAATTTGTTCATACTCCCTTTACAGAAGACAAGAGAAGGAAGAGTAGATGGAGTGGGACTGTTGCTGCAGTGGTTAAACAAATAAATGTGAACCATTATGGCTGAGGCAAAAGTTCTGGGCCTAGGGAAGCAAACAGGGAACCTCCTTCCCAGGACTTTCAGACTTAGACCGTTTTTACATGAGACGCTACCATGCAGTTTCATCCTGTAGACACGTAAGCTAGCACCCGTGTAAAAGTGGCAGTGGGTGAGTGCATGCTCCTGAGACCCACCCGACCCGACCCATCTACCTCCACCCACCTACCGACACCATGCAACCCAGAAAATCACAGGTTTCACTGGGCATTTTTACACACACCTTAAAGTTCCGGATTTTTCAATCTTCTGGGTTTACAAGTCCACAAGTAGGTTCCGGATGCATTGTTCACACACACACACGCACGCATGCACGCACACACACACTGCCCTGAGGCAGCCTAAAGTAGCCACAGCTGTAGACGTGACAGGCTGCCATGGAAACCAAGTGACCACAGCTGCCTAGAGCAAAGCAGTTTACCAGGAGAACTCATTACACACAAACGTTCTGGGACAAGTTCTATGCAGAAGTTCAAAGATTCAGATGTTTAAGATCTGGGTGAGTGATTTAGATACACAGAAAGTTCAGGATGTAACAGCAAACATGCAGGAGAAATGTGTGTGTAAAAACACCCACTGTGTGGTGCGTGGGTGGATAGTGAGTAAAATAGTGTGCAAACCCATCTGCCGCCATTTAACCCACCGGAAGTGTGTGAGTGTCCCAGCACACACAGACCCCCCACACCTGTCCCCCCATTTTAAAACGGTGTTAGTCAGGGTCTTCTGAGTAGAACAAGCACCCACCCACTCTCAGGTATAAGAACTGTGCAGCTGGTTGATGTTTATTATGGGGATGGAAGGAATTTTTAACACCTGTTCTGATTGACTGATGCTGTATTTTCACCCTCTCACAGTGTCCACCCTCTGTAGTTGTTGCTATTTTATCAACCAAGAGTCCATCTGAGGTCTCAGTTGTTGTAAATAACGAGGTGGTTATTCTGACACAACTCTATGTGGGGTCCAGTGCAATAGGAAAAGAGGAAAGGAAACTTACGTGAGGCATATCCTTGTAAGAGTTGCTTTGTTGATATGCATGACCCACAGTTTTTCTTACTGCGGGAGACGTGTATGGAGAGGAGAGTGCGGAGAGGACTCCTATTAGGGGTCTGATGGGTGGGTCCAAGTGACTGGCCTGGGAAAGGCTGTGGCCTAGGAAAGAATGTCACTAGGAGTGTTTGGAGACCAAGCAAATTTCCTGTGCTGCTATGGTTGCATGGATAACAGTGGACCTGTAGGTTAGAGTAGAAACCCATAACTATTTGGGGTTTCTGTTTCGGTTTCTGTAGGCTAGAGCAGAATAAACCATAATTGTGAAAAAAAACCGCATAACTGTGCCTTTGCTGTCTTTTGTTGACACATCAGCAAATAAAGTTTTTGAATAGTGTAAACCATGGGTGTTTTCAGACGTTACGGGGCCACTTGGCCCCGTACCGAAAACAACCCATTCATTCCCCGCCGGGGTCACCCCGTCACGCCATATCAGACGTGCCGGGGGGATCCCGGTGGGGAATCTGGGAGGGGGCGGGGCCTCATGGCGCAACATGTGGCTGCACGGCCCCGCCCCCTCCACGCACCCCGCCGCCCACCCTCCAGGGAGACGGGTGGGCGGTGGGGCCAATGCAGCCACCGCATCGGGCTGGAGTCGCCACGGCCCGGGATCCCGCCGGTGATCCCGGGCCGTGGCGCCCGGCCAGACGTTACTTTTTGTTGGTCTCTGCTGGGGATCTTTTTGACCACGCTTCCCGGGACATTCCCCCGGCTAGCCCGGGAAGTGTGGTTCAAATTGATCCCATGTGTGGATTGACCGTGGCGAACATCTGGCGGCCGCCAAACAGACGTGCGAGACACATTGACCACAGGTGCGTATTCACTGTGGTTCACTGTGATCTCGTAACGTCTGAAAATACCCCATTATAACATTGAACTATACAACTGCGCAGCTGCCTTTGCAGAAAGAAAAGTCTTCATTTTTGGGTGTTCTTTTTTGTTTTAATAAACATAGGGAATAAACCTCCACCCGTTGAAGTCAGTGGCAAAACTCCCATTGACTTTAATGGTAGAAGATTGTGCCCTTACTGTGACCAACACTTCAGCAATAGAAACATGGGACTTTTGAAGCTAATAACATGGAATCAGGGGTTATTCAGTTAATTGATTCCAGTCTACTACGATGTTTAACAAGCTCAGATATAAGTAGGCTAATTTTTGAAAATTAGTCTATTAATTCCTGGGTAAAAATAAAAAAAGATTATACCGGTGGTACTCAAAGTATGTCCTGGGGCACAAAAAGCGCAGCACCTTTTTTGTTGTAGCTGCCTTCTAAACTTTGGTTTGATTGTAGGGAACCCTAGGAACCTATTATACTTTACAACACTGCAGATGTTTGCAATAATTGGATTAAGACAATATGTATCTCAGTGGTGGTGCCCTCCAATATATTTTGTGTTTTTAGCTATGGTATAAAAATATAAAGTTATATTATAAATACCAGCTATATATGATTATGAGTTAAAATGAGCAGTAAGACGGAAATTGTCTACTCTGATTAATTTAAGTTTGACATGTAATTTAGTTACAATTCAGGCTATATTCAGGGTATATATATTACAGAAATGTATATATGGTGATTTCAGACGTTACGGGCAGGCGGTTCACCACAGTGAACCCCCAGGGTGGGGTGAACAACACAACCATGGCCCGGGGTGGAAAAACGACCCAAACAGATGTGACGGGACTGGGACCATGGCCGGGAACCGGGCCGAACCATCACGGACCGGGGCAGCACAACAGACGTGCAGCCGAACCCCCACCATGGTCAAAACTCCCAGAAG
>QEPC01004092.1:23144-51625 GCA_003113815.1 Sphenodon punctatus
ATGGAGAGGGCATTCTTGGTGGCCACACCTTGGCTGTGGAACTCCATCCCAATGGAGGTCCAGCTATCCCCAGACCTCCCCTCTTTCTGAAGATATTGTAAGACCTGGTTTTTCAGCTGGGCCTTCATGTAGGGGGTGGGGAGAGTGGGGGGATTGACGGGAGGGTTTTTCTGCATTTTAGTTTTTCTGTTTTTGTATTTTTAATATTTTAAATATTTGTAGTGTTTTAAATGGATTTTATAGTTTATTATTATTGTGTTGTGTTGTTCGCCACCCCAAGCTGCCGATATGCAGTATGGTGTGGGATTAGGGATATAAATATTTGTAATAAATAAATAAAAGCAGTTGCACTGATGTCTGTGGGACGACTCTGAAGTAAATATGTAGTAGGGAGCAGGCTACCTGGGCTTCGGGCCCTTTAAGGAACTTAGTACCTGCATGGCAGCTGGTGCTAGCTGAGACTCAGGTGCTACATAGAATGGAGGACAGTGCCTGATGCCTCACAGCTGAGCTTGGGTGTAGCTGAGCCAGCCCAAAGCTTAAAAGCTTGAGTAAGGCTTGACTTGAATCTTGTCCTCAGTGGTCATGTGCAAGGCTGGCAGTTGAAGGAGGCAGGAGCTGGAGAGAACTCTGTCTCCAACCCCTAGGGAGAACTGAGGGGCTTGTCTGAGCTGAAGGGGTTGGCAGGTTGCAATAGGGAACCACGTCTAGCCTGCAGAGCCTAGGGAAAGTCTCTACTATTAAAAGAGAACCGTATATGGCCGTGGACTGTATGATATTGTATAGAGAGAAAGACTTGAGCTAAAGAATCCCTCGGTGCATGTGATTACAGGACCATATCCTCGTTCCCTGTTACAAAATAGTTTCATTCAGGATTGTGGTCTAGGGCTTGCTGTCATGAGCAAGGGCAGTACTCTAGAGTAACTACCTCTCTCCACCTCTCTACTCATGAGCAGGAGGAGACAGGTTTCCTCTCCCACTCTCACCACTTTCGAGCACACAAGGGAGCTGAGAGCAGGTGGGGCTGGAATAACAGTCAGTGAGGAAGCAAAAATACAAGGTAAGCACAAACATAGGAAATATCATTGCTTTCTGGGATGAGAGGTAGAGGTGACTATTTCCCTTCCATACAGAAAATCACTCTCCTTGGAACAATAGGTTTCCCTCCCACTTTAACACTAGGGCTGTAGCGGAATGTCGCAGCAATAGCTATTTCCGCCGGAAACACCGTTTCCGCAATTAGTGGCACGGCGTGGCAGAGGCTTTCATGCTGCTAGTTTCATTCCACTACTTCCGCAGTTCTGCTAATTTCATTCCGCTACTCCCACAGGCTTCGCAAAATAGTGGAAACATGACATTTTTGCTACTTCCACCATTCCGCCAGTGCCACAAAATAGTGGAACAGCAGTTTTCCTACAGTTTCTGCAATTTTTCTGCAATTCCGCAATTTTCAGAATGCCAGCGGAATTAGTGGAATGTCCACAGAAAAGCCGTGGTGTGGCGCGGGCAATTCTGAAATGGCGGAATGGAATCGTGGCGCGGTAACAACTGCTGCCACATCAGCCCTATTTAACACTACTTATCTGAAGAGCCGGACTGACCCCTTCTGAAATGAATTAGGAGATAGTTACCTCCCTCAAAAGGTTTGGGAGAAGAAGACCTATGTGGGGAAAAAACTGCATGAGCGCAGTGTTTCGATTAATTTACTAGCTGTTTTTCTCTTCTGTATTCAGTCTGAGCACTGCTTCTGTATATAATAAATTAATAGTTGTTTTACTTCTGTAAATTAGTGGCCTCTTCATGCCATCATCCACTTACTTGTTTTACAAAATTTAAAGAAAGTCATCCAAGCAATTGTCAGGATGGTTCTTTGACCTTGTTGCAGTAAAAGTAACTATATTTTTCCAAAGGAAGAAAGATCCCATATTCCCATTAGAAGTGTATAAGCTCACAGGGTGTCTATCTGCTCCCATAGCCATGGAATACAGTGCTTGGCTATTAATAAAGCTAAATGAATACATTTGCATTTGTATTTATTTGAAGACAGTCCTGAAATATCCTGAAGCAAGCAAACAGTTGGAGTGGCAGAAATAGAAATAAAGGTGACATTGGTATTTGAAGAAGTAATTTACTCTGAAAGGTGTCAAGTGCTAAGGGCAAATGCAAAAAACCCTAACATCTGTGCACTCTCCGAGCTGGAATGTGTACTGAGATGCTTGAGCAGATACGCCATCAAATACTACAGATGCTGGGGATCATCTCGGGAGAATTTTAAAATACATCTTGACTGCAATCCACCTAAGCGTCAGCATTGGGATAAGCTGTGCCAGCAGAAGGGAACGTGGTGCCAGCAGCCACTGCACCCCATCCAGCTGCAAGGTGCCTGGCGACTGAGGTTAGGAAAGGGGGGTGGGGCAGTGTCTCCTTAGAATCTGGGAAGGGGGCACAACTTTTCCAACCCATAAATTTACAGGGGCCGGATGCCCAACTAACCATGATCCCCCCACCAGCAGCTCTAGCAGCATTGGGCGAGTGAAGCTGCCTGCTGCCTCATGTGCCTGGCCAGCTGGCCAACCAACAAGGACACCAGCAGACTGCTCATCCTTGGCCGATGGCTCCAGCTCTCCACTCTGGCACAGGAGGGAGAGTGGGACCACAGATGAGGAGGGAAGGTGGGGTGGGGAGGGAATCAACCAAGCGGCCCGGGCCCCTTGTAACAGTCAGGGGTACAGCCTGCACCTGCCCCCACTGGGTGGGTGCTGGGCAGGCCAACAATGCAGCCCTCCTGAGGAATGGTGTGTGTGGAGGGGGTGTCTGTCCATGACCATGATCCCCCCCTGGAAAATGTTACTCAGCAGACACTGAGGTGGAGAGAGAGCAAGTGAATGGAGCAGCAGGGAGTCCCTGAGGCTGCTGTAGCCCTGCCTGCCCATCCTTGCCCATTCCACCCTGACCCCCATATCTCTCTGGGCAAGCGGAGGTGAGATGTCAGCATCCATGGAAGGTGATGTGGGGGTTGGGGAAGAACAGACAAGGATGGGCAGGTGGGGCTACAGCGGCCTCAGGGACTCCAGGTGGCAGGTGCCCTGTTCGACTGGGCTGTGCCAGCTGTTCACCTGCTCCAAGCAGGCATATATTGGCATTCTGTCTTGGAAATAGTTATTGCAAACAGCCTATCTATGTAAACTTTATCTTCTCTGTTCAACATTTCTCTTCCACCCTTTTTCATTTAACATACAGGTGTACGGATCTTTGTGACACTGAGGTTTTAGCTGTGCACCACTGGAAGTTGGAAGAGGTGAGGTGGTACCAAACCTCAATCAGCCAGATGGAATTTTACAAGGTCTGTGACCAGAGACAAGCTTGATGGAACCCAAATTGTGCAGAAAGCACCTCTTTCATTTTTGTTTGACAAAAAAAAATTGTTTTCAGGTTTTTATTGAAAACCCATTTCCCCCCCTTTTAATAAAATATTAAAAAAATAAAAATAAAATTAAAAATAGCACTGTGCATGTGCAATAGCCAGTGTGCGCATGAACACCCTTTTCCAAAATGGCGGCAGTAGCATCACTGCCATTTTGGAAAAGAGCAGCTGGTCTGTACATGCCCAAAATGGCCACATATGCAGACTGACTACCCTTTTCCAAAATGGCGGTGACACTGCCAGTGCCATTTTGAAAAAGGGCATGCATATGCAGAATGATCCTGAAGTCATTTTGCACATGTGTAGTGATGCATTTAATTTACTTTTTCAAACTAAAATGGCCGCACATGCACAATCCTTTTTTTAAAAAATA
Source organism: Sphenodon punctatus (assembly GCA_003113815.1). NCBI lineage: Eukaryota > Metazoa > Chordata > Lepidosauria > Sphenodontia > Sphenodontidae > Sphenodon > Sphenodon punctatus. Next base: position 26,942 of record QEPC01004092.1, read on the forward strand.
TTTTTTTTATTTTTAAACAAAAATGAATGAAAGCAAACATATGTCATTAGCTTATTCATTCATTTTGGAACTTTCATTTTTGGAACAGAGGGAGCCCCATTCATTTTAGTAAATGAATGAGGTTCATTTACTTCATTTTAGTAAATGAATGGGCCTCTGTTTGTTTTAGTAACTAATAAAAAACAAAACAAAGGCACACTCCTAGTCCCAACTGGCCCAAATCAGGTACTTTGTCTGTTTGAGCTCCTTGGACTCAGCATGGCATGGGACCCCCAGCTGCAGTAGACCCCACCCCCTCCACAGAGTGCTGTGACATCATGACACTCTGTTGGAGGGTATACATGGCTATGTGGGAAAGGAGCAGATGATACCTTAGTTCCACCCCTTTTCTAATGTAGCCCCATTTCTAATGGAATGCTATGATGTCTCAGCATACCTGAGTAGGCGGGACATTCAGACACATTGAGCCCAAGCTTAGAAAAGTTGACAGTATCAGGAATGGGTTTGGGACAGGTCCAGTGCAGTTGGGCTTGGGCTCGGCTCAGGCCCAAATTTCTGACCCACACTGGATATATGTTGATATTCATCAGTATCCACGCATTCATATTCTAATAGAGGTGTGCACCAGGGGGTCATGTCATTTTTGCTTTCATTTTTCATTTTTGTTATTTAAATCTGTTGTTTTTGTTTTCATAAATATCAATTTTTTGTTTTCATTTTCACTTTCGTTTTCCATTGGTTTCAATGGAAACACATTTTCAGCTGTAGCTGTTTTGTTTTTGATTATATATGGTTGAAACGTGGAGGAAGTGTACCTCCAATGGAAGGCATTAAGTGTTCCAAATTCCAAAATGATTGGATAAAGTAATCCAATGTTATAAGCAGTTAAATTATATTATTTTGCAAAAATATTCATATACATTATTAGGTGTAACTTCTTAACCTCATATTTAATGTAGATGAAACTTTGCAAGTTTACACTCCTTCCCATATTTACTATCTATGACAACTGTCAGAAGGATTGGATAAAGGGTCCTGGTGGTATAAGCAATTAACTTATAAATGTATGTCTGACCGTAACATCTTTGTAGTCCAACAAGGGTAAATGAAATTTGTCAGGGCTATATATCATACTTTCATTATCATCTCCACCAAATATCAGAAATATGTAATAAAAGGTCCCAATTTTATATGCCAGCATAGAATATGTAGAGAAGGAGCCTATGCTAGGGATTCTTATAGCACAATAAGATCAGTTTGTGATGCCAATTGGCCAGCAGAAATGTCAACCAAATATCCTCATTCTGTGCTGTAACTATCCCAGCATTCCTCCTCCACTTGTTACTGGGAAATCAGAAGCATCTGTTTAGGAAGGAGCCAATCAAGATTCTCTAATGTCCTCTGTCACAGTGCTGCAGAATGTGATTGTGATGATAATTGGCCAGCCTGGATGTATAAACCATATCTCCTGATTGCTGGGATGTTATCCCCAAAGTCCCAGTTATGTCCCTTCTATGCCCGCCTGAGGACCACCCCTTATCCCCGCCTCAAAGCCACCAACGATTGGTCCTGTAAAGCTGGAAGCATGAAGTAATTGGCCAGTGAATGTATCTGTAAGTCTTTTGGGTTGCTCCACATCCTCCCTCCTAAAGCATCCCTCTCCCTGCCACTGACAGGTGCCTGCCACTGACTGGCACTGCATGTGCTGCTGTTTATCTGAATAATGGTCTTCAAGGGAACAACTTCAATTGCTTATAAAATTGGGTCCCTTTATCAACTTGTCCTGTAGTTTGGCATAGATAACAGGGAACATATGGGATCCATTCCTGCCAAATGTCTTGTAAACAGGATGGAATATAAAAATGTTACAGCTGGAAATGTAGTTTCAAGTTAATGTCTTATACCATCAGAACCCATTATCCAAACTTTTTGAAAATTGGCAGGAGTATTAAGCTTGTGGAATGACATAATATTCATAGGGTACATGCAAAGTGGATGGAAGATAAAGAAATTGTAGCCATGAATGTGTATGGAGTTTTTCTCAAAATCACAACATTCAACTGCTTCTAAAATTTTAAAACTGGTTCCCTTTATCTAAGCATTTTGAACAGCAGTACACATAGTGTCCCCATTGGGGGTACAGTCACCCCAAGATCCATGAGAATTGAATAGGAAACAAAAAATTTATAGCTGGAAATACGTTTTTCTGTTTTTTCCCTTTATTTCAAACCAAAATGTCATTTTCTTTTCTATTTTTGTTATTATTTATCATTTTTGTTATTGCAATAACAATAATGAAAATGACAATTTTAATTATCGTTACTGGAATAATGAAAATGACATGCACACCCTACTGTGGGTGAAAGGATTACCGAGATACTCTTCACAGATCTCAGAGAGATATGAGGGGGTGGAAGGAGGTTGCAGTTGTTAATGTGTTTCTCAGCCAGGCCATTTTGAAAGTAATCAAGGATGCACTGTTTCTAGGCCACCTACAAAATCCATGAAGGACTTAAATCCTGTAAATGTGTTAATCATTAGGGAAGGAAGGTCCTTAGCATAAAGACAAGATGGATAGGTATAGGGTTTCAAGGAACACTGGAAAGAGGATGGCTTCTACCTTGCAGGAAGATTATAAAGGGTTTTATAAGATGGAGCTGAAATGGGTACCTGAATCAGTACCCAAATACCATTTGAGTAACTGAAAAAACAAAATACAAACATACCCATAACCGGTATACTGAAATACCAAAAAATATATGTCAAATTTGGGACAAATTGCACTGGATTTTTCTGGTTTTTGTAATACCCGTTGTTGGTATATTGGTAATACCTTGTTGGCATTTCAGTATTTTGGATACCTGATTGAAAACCAGTTTGGGTACCAAAAAATACCCTAAATATTTGTTTCAATTTGGGTTCTGGAAATCCGAAAGTATCCCCATTTTTGTGGGTATTCATTTCAGCTCTGGTAGTGGAAAGTCACAGACAATTCCTAAATGATGGAATGAAATAGTGGAAGGGAGAAAGAAGTTTCCGCTTCAGCCCTATGAGTCCCTGTTGCACACCCCTAATATAGACTTATTGGATCCAGGCTTAGAAGAACTTGGTTGTATTGGGCCTGATTTTGGGCCCAATGCAGTCTGGCTTGGGACTGCATAAAATGGCCCTGCCCATCTTAGATTAGGATACACCACCATGCTCAGTAGTACCATGCTCTTCCATCCTTCCTTTATACCAATAGCTTTTTGAATGGAATAGTTGGTGGAAGCCACAACTTTCATTGTCTTTCTAGCTGTTTAAAAGTAACTTTTATTTATTTAGTTGGCCTTTTTATTCTATCTTATTCTGAAAGCCACAAGCTCAGTTACAAGACAATAAAACCAGTTAAAATGTATCTCCACCTCCGCAGCCCTAGCCCATCCCCAACCACCAATGCCTACCTGTCCTAAACAGAATTGTGTTCTACAATTTCCAGAAGATGTGCATATTCAGGCTTTGGCAACCTTGGGGGGTTTCAAAGTTGGGGAGCAGTCACTGAGAATGGCTTCACCTGCGCTCTCGCCATGCCAATCTGATGGAGAGAGGGCACGGACAGCATAATCATTGCTTATAAAAATATTATGAATGAAATATTTCATACATTCATCTGACCAGACAACACCCAGTTCTGTGAAGGACAGTGGTAGCTCCCAATGAACTTAATGGAACCTGAGATTGCTCAAACCTTGTGAGTTACAAATATGTATCCTGATTTTTCAATAAAATGCATCTGAGCAGAGTCTTCCTTCATCTGCATGAATTTATGACATTTCTATTTCTGTGAAAAACAACGTGGTCCTCCAAGCACATGGTGTTGGTGCTAGGACTTAAGTGCAGGCACGAGTCCCATTATTTCAATGGGACATGTGCTAGCACGACCCACTCAGACAACTGCACCCTACATATCTTTTCACTCTGTTTTGGTCCTTTAATGGAGAGGATGGAATATTAAATAGAAACAGGTTTTTGTTAGTGTCTACAGCTGGGGTGGGAAATCTGCAGGGTAAACCTGGCAAATTGGCTTATTTATGTTTTACTTGGTCCCTTTCCAGTTCCTGGATCTAGCACAGGAATCCTCTTCCTCCCATCAAATGCTGAAGGAATAAGCTCAACAGAAGGCAGCAGAGATGAGGGCATGGACTGAAGGCAAAGGAATGATTTCATGGCATAGATTCACTCCCCACTTCTCTCCAGCCCACAAAGCTTCTTCTTATTTTCAAAGTAGCATGTGGGAGAGAAGCGGTACCCGTCCACTCCTGGGTCTGGGGTTAAATCTTACAAAGATCTCCCCTCTTTCAGTCGGGGGTTCTTCCTCTTTGCCATTAACAGAAGCATGTGGTAGATACCAGCAAGAGTCTTCCAGCAATTTACAGATATTAATGTTCTTCCTTGCATCATTCTTAAATCCACATTGCTCACACACACACGGTGTGCCTATTAGGTTTAATGAGTGTGGCAATGCGTGGGCTTGAAAAAAGTTTTCCTAGCACCAGGCTTGTATTCATGAATGGAGCCATTTAGTTTTGTAAACACAGATGGGAAACATTCAAAGCACATTTTTTTCAGAGGCAGAAATAAGAGAAATAAAATGCTGCAGGCTTTTGACATAGCTAGACAAGCTAGCTGGCTCTGTTTGCACATATACAGAGAATTCCATGGGTATTTTCAGATGTGACACTACTGCTGGTGGTCACGCTTACTCTGACGTGGCCATTGGTGGCGGTGTCATATCTGCTTCTGCCTGCCAGATGTTAACCATGGGTGGGAGCAGAGTACACCCCATTCCATGGCAGGGCTAGTCCAGGATGTGCGCTGGTCTCCCTACCAGTGCAAATCCCAGGTATGGCCCTGTCACAGTCTGGGGAAGCCTACCCTGGACTGTGGTAGAGTGGGCCATCACATCTGATGGCCCGGTTTACCTAACACCAGGCCGGTGGCCGGAACAGATCCGAGCCAGGATGGTGGCCCCTTAGGCTGCCGCACCCGGCGCCCACCTATCAGGGAGGAGGTGGGGCCGTGCTGAGCAGCTTGGAAAGTGGGGCCATGTGGACCCATGTCCACATGCCCCCTACCCTCTCCCCGCTCCCTCCCCAGCCTTGGACACTGGTACATTAGTTCAGAGGCCAGGCAGACTCCTGCCCGGGGTGACGGCTCTTATCCTGGACAGGATTTAAGCATGGCAGCTGAAAAGACATCGCGTGTGAAAATGCCCTTAGTCACCTGTCTGCATTCACAGCTCCCACCTTTGCCCTTCACTCAAGACTACTTTGCTTGTTGATTGTTTCATAATTTCTGCTCTTTAGGAAACCTCCATGTGCTTGGGAATAAGTGCATGTACAAACAATGCATATAATTACCTGCTACTATTTAAACTCTCTTTTCAAGAGGCAAGTGTCCAATTAAGCTAGCCATGCTGTTGCTGACAGATGGAGTTCTGTCAGTGTTACGGGGAAGTTCAAGTTATTTTCTCTGTCTCTCCTCTAGTCATTTGACTATGAAACCAAACTAGATTCTCATTTCTTCCCTCAAGCTTGCAGAGATATCGGTGGACCAAAAAGAAAGGCAACACAACAAAGGTGCAAGAACACAACCTAAATGCTGCATGTTTTTACTTTTCCCTCTCCTTTTTCTCTACCACATTCTTTTTTTCATGCTATCCTTGCTTCTCTTTTGTTTCAGACCATCCTTTTCTGCAATGTTTTCTTTACTTCTGAGGAGACGCCCTTTCTATCCGAATACAGACTCTACCCATTGCTTCTCCTTAGTTATCTTCATTTTTCTCCCTTGGCAATAATGTGCAGAGCACTAGGCCTGAAAATAAAATTTCAGCCTGGTTCTGATTCCATCAGCAGCCACCATCTTGTTGTACAGGAGCCGCCGTTTTGTGTATGTACAGAGTTGGGGCTTCCATTTTGCACATGTGCAAAAGTATCCAGTCCAAATTCTAACCAAAAATGATTTTGACTGAAATTCTGACTGGAATTTTGGTAAGCCATTCTGATTCGCAAAACGTTTCCATGAAATTGGAATGGCTTTTCTGAAGCAGCCCTACATGGCACCTCAGTAATTAGAAGATAAGGTGGCTCAGAATACCTGTTCCATTTTTGCAGAACATTTCTGCAAAAACGGAACAGCTATGCCTTTTTCAAATGGAATTCTGATACAAATATCTGTTCCAATTGGGATCCTGAAAAAATAAAATAGAATAAAAAAGCAATGTGCATGCACAAAACAGCCTGGTGGCCATTTTACACATGCTCTGGCATTTTAATTTTTTTTTAAAATATATATTTTATTTATTTTACTTATGCATTTAAATTTCTACTCCACCCTTCTCTGAAGGCTCAGGGTGACTTGCAATATTAAAAACACAGATTATTATAATCCCTTTAAAAATCCACCCATATTCCAAAACTCACCCACCCCAACACCTATCCCCACCTGCCAAACACTTTGACAAAAACAAAGGTTTTACACAGCTTCTGGGATATTCTTAGGTTTGGGCTCTAATGGACCTCCAAGGGCAGGAAGTTCCACAGTACTGGGGTAGCAACCAATAATGCCTCTCTGTTGGCCCTTCTTGTATGAACAAGGCTAGCAGGTGGTAGCTGTGAGACAGAGCTCCCAACCATCTTCAGGGCTTGCATTAGAAGCATGGTAGAACAGGCGGCCTTTCAGATATATGGGGCCCAGGCCATTTAGGGCTTTAAAGGTCAAAACCAACAAATTGAATTGTGCCCAGAAAGCTACAGGAAGCCAGTGCAGACTGTAAAGCTGAGGTGTAATGTGTTCATGGTGACCCACCACCAAAAGGAACCAGACCACCATGTTCTGTATCAACGGAGGCTTCCAAAAAATCAACAGGGGCAGCCCCATGAAGAGAACATTGCAGTAATCTAGCCTTGACATAATGAAGGAATGGCAATGAAAGCATTTTTGTCCAGTTCTGATCAGAATTGGATGAAATATTTATGGTTCCTAGGGATGTGTGAACGCGATTCGGATGTTCGGAGTTTGGGCCAAACTCAGCCTGTTCGGATGACCGAACCGAACGTCCAAACCGAACGTTCGAACAGCCGAACAGTTCAGAAAAGTTTGGATGAATTCGGGGGCGGGAAAAATCTGACTTTGAGCAGGAAACACGTGTCTGGAAGGGGGAGGCAGCTGAGGAGCAGACTTCCTGGCACCAGGGGTGGAGACCAGGGGTGGTTTCAGGGCCAAATTATGCCGATACTGAAACAAAAAATCTATTTTGGTATCAGTATCAATAGCGCTATTTTTGGATGTTCAGCCGACTTCGGCCGAACTGAACTTCGCCAGACCGAACAACTGAACCCGGACTCGGGTTTCGAACCAAATGACTGAACATCCGAACATCCAAACCGTGTTCTGTTTGCACATCCCTAATGGTTCCAGTTTTCTATCCGAATGGGTGTACTCCATTCCTATCAAAAATAAGAAATAGCAAAAATCCAAGTTCACCCCTACTAGGAGATCCTTGGGGTGTTCATAAATGAAAAAGGATATCGTAGCTGCTATAATAAAAATGTAGGGTTGGAGTCCAATGGAATACTTCCTTATGGGTTACTCTTTGCTGTATTGCTACAGAGGCAGAGAATGGCGCCATAAGATGCAACCTGCTATACACTTTCTTTCAAAGAGTCAGTAGTTTATTGCTTACTAGGGCTTGCAATAAATGATCATTTCAGGCACATAGGATCAGGGTCCATTACTAGGGGTGTGTAATTTGCTTTTGTTAAAATAGTAACTTTGTTAATTTTTTAAAAAGTAGTTTTAAAACTTTGTTTTCATTTTGCCTCCATTGGACTCTATACAGCCTGCTATGAGGCTGTGAAACACTCCGGGGAAGGCAGAGAGGGAGAGCAAGCCAGAGATAAGATTAGCATCCCCGCTGGCCATCTGGTTTTCCCTCCACTCTCCAGGTTGCGCGGGTGGAAGGGGAGCCGAGGAGCACCTCCCCCCCGCCCACCCTGCCCAGCCTCGTAATTTTTTTTAAACCCCCCCACCCGGCGAGCCCACCCCCCAGCACCAGCGGCCGCGGCAGACCCACTGCCACCGCCGCCGGACCCGGGGCCCAAGCCCTGGCACCACCAGGTAGGGCGATCCCTGGGATGGGGTGGGGTTAAAAAATGTTTTAACGAGGCTGGGCAGGGTGGTGGGGGGGTGCTTCCCGGTGCCCCTTCCATCCGTACAGCCAGGAGGGAGGAGGGAAAACCGGGTTCCTCCCTGCCCCCTGCTCCCGTCCAAACTGATTCGGAACCCAAACTTTGTTTGGCCAGTTCGGGCGGGGGTGGTTTGGATTCAAGGTGTTCATGAATGGGCCGAACCCCGAACTTCCAAACTGCGTTCGCACATCCTAATGCTTACCTATTAAACCCTATATGGCCTGGGAAGGACCCACCTATCTGCAGGGCCTCCTCACCCCCTGATTTCTGGATCAGCCCCTGTGGTCCATCAAGAGCACCTTTCTTGAAGTCCCCCAAGTGGCTCGGAAGGTGACTATGGAGAGGGTGTTCTTGGTGGCTGCACCTAGCTTATGGAACTCCCTTCCTGTGGAGGCACGGGTGACCCCGGACCACCCCTCCTTTTGATGGCAATGTAATACTTGGGGTATTTTCAGACATGATGGGGCCAATTGGTCCCTTCATGAAAACAATATATTCATCCCCCACCAGGATGTCCCCGTCACACCCTAACAGACGTGCCGGGGGATCCTGGCGGGGAATTGGGGAGGGGGCGGGGCCACGCGCCACAACGTGCGGCCGCATGGCCCTGCCCCTCCACGCTCCCCGCTGCCTGCCCTCTGGGGAGACGGGCGGCTGCCACAGCTAATGTGGCCACAGCGCTCGCCCGATTTGGCCACGGGCCGGAATCCCTGCGGGGATTCTGGGCTGTGGCCGCCATCCAGAAGTGACGGTGGGGTTCATCATGGTGGGGAATCGCATTCGCCACATGGCCGCTGCCGGTTTCAGCCGCTCGTGTGACAAAAGTGATTCCCTGCCGTGGTAACATCTGGGGGGGAACATTCGTTTCCCCCAACAGACATTCCGTGATCGCAGCCACCACAGGGAATTGACTGTGGTTGACTGTGATCTCGTAACATCTGAAAATACCCTTCGTTGTTCCTCCAGGCTTTCAGTGAGGAAGTTGGATAGTGTGGGGGGTTTATTTAATGTAATACCCCACCCCATCAGGCAGCCGCAGCGGCTTACAATATAAAAACACAAATAAAATCCAATATAAAATATTTTTTAAAACTGCCAAAAGGAGGGCAACATTTAGCACTCCCCACACCCTCCTCCATTTCACCCCTCTCCCACACCAAATGCCTGGTGGAACATCCAGGTCTTACAACTTTTCCGAAAAGAGGGGAGGTCCGGTGCCAGCTGCAACCCCACTGGAAGGGAGTTCCACAGCCACGGCACGGCCATCAAGAATGCCCTCTCCTGTGTGGCACCCAGAAGACTCGGGGACCTTGAGCAGCCCCCCCGGATGACTGCAGGGGTCAATCCAGCACCCAGGGGGGTGAGGCGGTCCTGCAGGTAGGCAGGGCCTAGACCGTTTAGGGTTTTATAGGTCAAAGCCAACACCTTGAAGTGGGCCCAGAATGCTAATCGTCAGCCAATGCAGAGCAAGGAGCAACAGTGTTATGTGCTCCTGGCAGCCCAATCCCACCAAGAGATGGGCCACCGTATTCTGTACTAGCTGCAGCCTCCAAGCCATTGTCATGGGTAGCCCCACATAAAGCGTGTTACCACAGTCTAGTCTAGAGGTGATGAAAGCATGGATGAGGGTGTCCAGGTCAGAGTCTTAGACAAATGGCCGAAGCTGACGCACCAGATGTAATTGGCAAAAGGCACTCCTCGCCACAGCCTCCACCTGTACATCCAGGCAGAGCTGTGCATCGAGGAGCACCCCCAGACTCTGCACCTGGGGAACCAATGGGGGACAGACCCCGTCCACAATGGGAGCCATTACCCCGATCGTCTTACCCACCAGCATCATCTCCATCTTGTTACGGTTGAGGGTAAGGGTGTGGTGTTTCTTTTGTTTATTATTTGACATCCCCCATTCATTGTTTTATTCTTTTATGTATTTTGTATTTATTATATTTGCATGTATTTTTATCTTTTTATACTTGTTAGCTGCCCCAAGCTGCTTTGGCAGGAGGGGTGGGTATAAATTTGTAAAATAAAATAAACAAACAAAATACATCAGGCAGCACTGGGATGGACACAGGACCCCTGGGATAGGTCTTTCTTCAGTGCTGTCAGCAGCTTGGCAATGCCAATCAGGTGGGCTGGGGGGAGGGCACTGGGCAACCTATATAATTCCTAGGAGTGACTGTCAGTGGCTGTTGCTTCTGTGCCCACCTGTTGCCTAGGGATGTGTGAACAGAATGCAGTTCGGACATTCGGAAGTTCTGTCATTTGGTTCAAAACCCGAGTTCGAGTTCGGTTCTTTGGTTTGGCAGAGTTTAGTTTGGCCGAACTTGGCCAAACATTTGAAAATAGTGCTATCGATACCGATACCGAATTAGAAGATTTTTTTGGTATCGGTATCATTTGGCCCTGAAACAACCCCTGGTCTACACCCCTGGTTCCAGGAAGTCTGCTCCTCAGCTGCCTCCCCCTTCCAATCATGTTTTTCCCACCCAAAGTCACGTTTTTCCCTCCCCCCAAGCTCATCCGAACTCACCCGAACATGACCGAACTGTTTGGCCATGTTCTAGTTCAGTTCGGATGTTTGGTTTGGACGTCCAAACAGACCAAGTTCGGTCCAAACTCTGAACATCCAAACCACATTCACACATCCCTACTATTGCCTGCTAGTCTCTTGCTTTCATATTCTGCCACCCTGTGGCGCTTGCTGTAAGCTGAAGCCCTGTCATACTTCGGGAGCCAATGCCTATGCCTGCTGCTCCTCTGCCTTCCTTCTGCCTGCTGGTGTCTCTGTCACCTGTGTCTGCTTGCTGCCTGCCAGTGCCTGCTTCTTCTGTGCCCACCTGCTGCCTGCCAGTCTCTCTCTCATATTCTGCCACCCTGGGGCACTTGTTGCAAGTTGTTGTCATGTCATACTTGGGCACCAGTGCCTGTGCCTGCTTCTCCTGTGCTCACCCACTGCCTGTCTCTGCCTGCTGCGTGCCAGTCTCTCTGTTATTCTGCCATCCTGGGGCACACTCTGCAAATCTGGGGATGGGAAGTGTCAGGGAGCCAAAGTAAAACTGCTAATGCAAGACCTGCAAAGTGATGCCCATTGATAATAATTTACAGAATTACTAAAATGAAGTTGAATTACAAACAAAACTGGAAACAAAAACAAATCCAAAAATGAAAACCAAAGTGGTAATTTCTGCACATCCCTAGTGAAGACAGCCAAGGTTACTTCCATTCCTCATTCCTCCAAGTCCATTTACTCCAGAGAAAGTGTGGGGAAGCAGATAAGATCCTCCTCTTACCCTTGGCTCCACTGTCTAGACAGAACCTGTACTAGGGAATAAGAATTCATCCCCCTGCAAACCCAGCCCAGAGATACAAAGCTGCTGTGATCCAAGCGGAGCTGGTTGTTGCAGCTTTATTTTTCTGTTATTGTTATATTATACAACATAGCAATTTATTGAAATCCTCTCTTATTAATATGCTTAATATATAAAATACTGAAGATCCACCTCCTTCTTTGATGTTCTTCAGACCCTAAATATACAAATCAGACTGATTTCTTTTCCTCAGTAGTTTTGCCTTTTTCAGTTAGGAGAAGCTGAACTGAATTTATGTTTTATTTGTCTTTTTATACTTTAGTCATAAATATCTGTAATAGAATTTGATCGCTTGCCAAGCATTCTGAAAGGTTGCTGGTGGGTACTGAGGTGATCTACAACAGTGGGGCTGGACAGATATTTGGAGGCTGGGACAACGTGACTTGAAGGAGGAGGATTGGAGATGTAGAAAGGTCCTTAGTACTTCTGGAACTGTTTGTCCATTCCAAGCAATCCTCCACAAATCATGTTCCTTCTGTTGAAAAAGGAGAAGGATTTATTTTATTCTGCACAGAAAATGAAATGAAACATCACAATTATCCAATTTAAATACAGTCATATTTCAAGGCTCCCATCTGTTCATTTTTATTACTTAAGACTTTTTCATTTAGTACAGTCATATTACTCAAAATAGTTCTGATTGCAAAATCAATCAAAGTAAATTGAAGCCCGTAGAATTTGAGCCTCTTGTATAATCTTCACTATCACTTCATTAATAAAAATGCCTTGGCAAAATTTTCAGTCCTGCACAATCTTCTCCTCTACAAGAGAAGGAAAGCAAGTTAAGTCCCATTTTTCCCCCCCTGAAGCAGCCTTCGATTTGGGGCCTGCAAATAATTGTGAATGTATTTTATATGTCTTGCTACATGATTACTCCTGTGAATCTGATCTCCCAGCATCCTAGTGCTATAAAACACACCTCAAACTTTATGTGTCTGTAAATCTGGTCCCAGAGTGTAAAGATCACTCCCATACAGAGCGAGCGTACAATTTCCAGGCTTTTTAGTCACTAAAAATAAATAGTGCAAGGGCCTTGAACTGATCTTCTAGGCCAGGGGTGGGGAAACTTTTTTGTCCCTGGGGCCACATTGAAAATTAGTACGAGGTTCGAGGGCCACACAGAGGTTGGGGGCAGGGGTGCTTAATGGGTGTATTCAAGAAAAGGAGGGCCTAGATCATGGTTCTGTGCTGTGGATCTGTCCCCTACCCTTGTGTGCATGCCCTCCTCTCTGCCCCATTATCATAAGCTCAGTTTTTCAGTGCTTTGGGATAGAGACAGGATCCAGGAGCCGGATCCAGGCACTGGAAAGGGGCCACATAAAAACTTGCTGAGGGCCGCATTTGGCTCCCCACCCCTGACTAGGCAGAGATGAATTTCTGTCTTAATTAAGCTGTTACACAGTAATTGTTAGGATCTGGGGCTTGAACCATCTCAACCCTAGGAGCAAGTTCCTGTCTCCACAATGCCACCGCAGCTGTCTGCCTCAGCTTGGTCCTATTCACCCTCTTCATTTATATAGCCCTTGCCATATCTGTCTTCTGTCTGTCTCCAGCCTATGGCCACATCTCTTACAAAGGAGGGTATTTGGGGGCTTATTAGTTATTATTGTTATTTTATATTTATACCCCACCCTATCTCAAAGGTTGCTCATAGTGGCTTACAATATTTTTTTTTAAAAAATCTTAATAAAAATACATATAAGAAACCCAATCCCACCCCTCTCCAGGCCAAATCACTCCCTCCCTTTCCCACTCCTCTGTCTCTCACCCAGAGTAATACCCTCTCCCATCCCCTCTCCAAGCTTGCCCATCCTCATGAAGGGGTGGTGATTAATCCCTAAACTTCCTGCTCCAACTACCACCTGGGTGCGTCTCACTCTAATCTTTCCATGTAGTTCACATCATTCCCTCCCATCCCTCACAAGTTCAAACTTCCACCCTTGCCTATTGTCCTCTCCCAGCCTTTAGCACCAGCCTCTGGCCACCTCCATATGGGCCAATTATGGGAGTAAGAAGCTCCTACAAACATTCTAGCAGGGTCCTCCTCATCCATCCAGCTAGGATAGATGCCTCCAATTATGGTAAGGGTGGTGGAGGAAGCAGCCAGCATTGTACAGAAAGTGAAACTGAAGCAGCTAGAGATGAAGTTGTATGGTCAATTACTCAAGCAGGTCAGTAGTAAAGTGACTACTACTTTACTAAATCTCTCAATCATCTGCACAGTGGCCAACATATGGTATTTCCTTCATGTGTCTATATATCTCAAATAATTTGGTGTGCTGATAAACCTTTTCAGTAGCAAGGTCTGATTAGAGACTGCAACAGGTACTAAAATTAGTATCCATGGGTAATGGCTGCATTTTCGGGCACCTGTCGTGTACCCAAGGACCAATTGGGTGCCCAATGCCTGAAAATGTGAGCATTACCAAGAGAAAATGACAGTCAGGACTTGTCAGTTTCAAAGACCAGCTGGCGGCCCGGCACTTTCCTTCCAACAGGGCCTCTCCGCAGAGAGCACCGTAGGGTGGAGGGGGTGGGGAAGCAGCCCTTCAAAGCGGCAGGACTTTCTCTGACCTGTGGCAGCTGGGCCAGTTTCTGTCACTTTCAAAGGCCGGCTGGCATGATCAAGCAGCACACTGGGTTCCATTCTGGCATCAATGGGGCCTGAACGGGGCCGGGTCAATTTGGTCACCCTGACTTGATGGGGGTGCCCTAATCTTCAGGTGCCCAGTTGCAGCTCTAGTTCTGATTGCATACTTCACTAGTATTGCCTTCCAGAGGTCTCTAGTCCAATGAAAGATGTGACAGCAGCATCAACTGTCCCTGCAGAACTACATCCACCATTTTATGTTGCTACCAAAGTACAGTACAAACCTCCCTGTTCCTGCACCATCAACCCTTTTATGTAACTATGAAAATACAGTATAAACCACGCATATTCAGATTGTTCTTTAACTTAAGCCACTTGTCCACATTACTGGGGCCTGCGATTCTCCCGGCAGGGAATCTTTCAGTCAGGAAACTTATGCTGAGCTCCGCAAGTGGGTGTGGGGCTGACAGCATCATCAACCACATCCAGCGGCTTTGTTTCCTCTGAATATCAGGGTTCAAAATCAAGTCCTACATTCGGAGGGGGAAAAGCCACTGGATGCAGCTGATGACCCATGCCCACGTGCAGAGCTCGGCCTAAGTTTCCCAGCCAGAAGATTCCCCGACAGGAGAATTACTGGCCCCGGTAATGTGGGCAAGTGGCCTTAGACATGCCTACACCTATGTCTCTCTTGTGTATTCTGGGCGTGCTATATTACCCTCTCAAGTCTGGACATACCTTTTATCTGGACAAAAGTCCAGCTAGCCACAGCATCACGATATTAGAGGTTCTACATTACAGCAAATTTGCCTAGAGTACAAGCTTTCCCACACTACTGAATTTTAACTCCAGTTTTATCAGAACTGCCTATATTCTTGTGGGACTGGAGTACCTGTTCTTAGAGTAGAACTCTAACTGGTGTCCAGATAGATCTCTACAGTAGATGTGAAATGAATGTATATGGTGAATTCTGTAGTCGTTGACTTCAATTTGGGTCTGACAAAGTGGCTCCAAAACACTGTTTGCACTGGCTTTACTTTTGGGGCTTGTCATCTGGTTTAACTTTTTTTTTTTCTCATTTCATTTGAGATATTTGGTCAAATAACCAATATTCAAAGTGCTATTAAAATTGAAAATAATACTCATGAATATTGAATCTGCTGGTTACCTCAGCACTACTCTATAATATCTTTCTTCTATAAAGAGGAAGCGTTTGGAGAGATTGAGGCATACAAACTGCTCAAAGGCATATATGGTTTCTAATGTTTTAGTATGTTCTCTGGTGCAGGGGGGGATGAGGACTTTAGGTCCAGGCCTGTGTATTTGACTGCATAACTTTGTAAGCTACCCTCAGCCTTTGGGGAAGGGCAGGATAAAAATGCTAAGAAATAAATAAAATAAGAAATAAATAAATAACTGTTCAATTGACTATTAAAGCTCTTCCCTGTTCAAATCCATGTGGAAGATGTTTTACCAAAGATGGAGGGTTGGATTTATTTTTAAAAAATATATATATAAATGCAAAATATATTAAAATTTGCCTTTCTAGCTGCCAAGTGCGATTATCCCATTTATACAGCTGGGTAAACTCCTGGAGTTAGGTTAAGTCACTTGCTCAAAGCTTCAGGAGAAGTCATTGTGAAAACTGACATTAGAATAGGAGAGATCAGGGCTCTCACTTCCGTGCTCATGGTAGGTCACAGCTCCGCTAAATCCCCCTTTTCTCTCTGAACATTTCTAGGCTTTCTGTCTAATGTAATTATGTTCTTTGCTTTAATCACCTTAAAAGGTGGCTTATCTCACATTTTTTATTATTCTTCACATGAAGCAACTCTGCTTGAGTTCACTCTTAAACTTGTATTATGTAGTTGTATTTTTTTCTTTCTTTCTTATACCATAGCCTTTACTTTTTAATCTTCTCACGTGTGTGGAAAATGTACCTCTAGTGGCTTTATTGAATTTTCTAAGTAACTTTGAAATCTTGTTTCATTTTACTTTTCAGGCTCTTCTTTTTCCATGAGAATAAGCATAACAGCCGTAGAGAGTTGAAAATTTCTGTAATCTTTGTTGCTGTAAGCATCATCTTTCTAACAACAATATATATATATTGTTGGTAGTTACGGACAGGTCTGTATGCTGTAGGGACTCAGGGGTTCAGAAGAAGCATCACACAAGACAAATGGAGTTCTATTTGGCCATCTTTAATAGTTATGAATAGGGATTCCTGTCATTGCAAGGAGGACCCATCTGTACAATCTTGGTCGCAGGTGGCTCAGTTAGTTTTGCTAGAACTAACAATTTTTTACTACTTGAAACTACTTATCTTGTTAAATCTTGCTATTATTTATTAT
Organism: Sphenodon punctatus; assembly: GCA_003113815.1. Taxonomy (NCBI): domain Eukaryota; kingdom Metazoa; phylum Chordata; class Lepidosauria; order Sphenodontia; family Sphenodontidae; genus Sphenodon; species Sphenodon punctatus. Next base: position 43,482 of record QEPC01004092.1, read on the forward strand.
TATTATTAGCAAACATTTATATATGTTTGATAATAATAACTTGTTGAGCTCTCATTTTTAAGTCAGTTAAAAACCTCTTGCTTTCATTCATATTTTCCCATGTGAGTGCTTTCTGGTGCCTACAATTCCACCATTGGGCAAAAAAGGACGACAGCCCTCCCCCCAATCTTTTTGATCTCAGTTTTTTTATCATCATATGAAACTGATGGACCAAGGATTCCATCCTGTGAGCAATCTTTACGCAGATCTCCCTACTGTTACTTAGTTACCTGAGAAAAGAATTGCAGTAGCAAGATTTAGTATTTCACTAGTGATCTAAGAAGTGTTTTTAATATAGTGGATTTGATCTTCACAAATATTATATTTCAGATAGTCATCCAAATATTCAAATCATAGGGTGCAAACAAATGAGACGGTAGCCCACATTATCCCACAATTCACCTGACTGTCTGTTAGATGGCCATTTGATGTTCACCCACTTCTGCCATGGTGTGGGTGACTGGTTGCTACCCAACGTATTGTCCGGAGAAGGTGGTTGATGCAGCATGCGCTAAGACAGGCCCAGGCAGGTCCACCTGAGCTAATTTGTACCCTCCTGTCTGCCAGGTCCCATGTAGCTCTGTGTGTGGTGAGGTCCACCAGCACAGCAGACAAGGCCCCAATGCTGGCAAGGATTGTGCCCAAGAGCAGTGGCCACCAGTTGGTTGTCAGCTGATGACGTTGGCTAGGAGTGAGCAACCTCCACCCCCCAGCTGCCTGTCAGCTGATGGCATGGGCTGGGAGTGAGCAGATTTCCCCCAGCCATCTGTCAGTCGATGGTATGGGTTGGAAGTGAGCAGACAGACCCCTCCCTACCCCCACCATCTCTCAGGTGATGGCATGGGCTGGCACAGCGAAAAGGAGTAACTGAGGGAGGTCGGAGCTCAACTGAGGCAAGCCCAGTCTCACACGGCCCCTCTCTCCTCATCTTTCACCCCACACAGCAACGGAACCTGCTCCTGGGGCAACAGAAGTTGAGATAAGTTGCTGCTGGTAGGAAGGGAAGGGTGATTGAGGGAGGTCACCCCTGCCCAGGCATTATGAATCCCAGAACCAAGCCAAGCCCAATCAAGCCCCAATCAGAACTTTCCACCCTCTTGGTTTTTTGTCCCGCGCAGCAGCAGGACCCACTCCTGAGGTAGCAGCAGTGGTGAGCCCAGGTGCACTATGTGTGGCATGGGTGCCACCTCTACTCATGTGCCAGGTTGAGACCTGCCACCCCCAGGCAAGGGGGACTGTAGGGTGCTATCTGGGTGAAGCTCTGCCAAATCATTGCAGAAATCATTTCCCTGCACTCTGACCACCAACCGGGGGAAACCAGGCTGGAATGATAGAACTTGGGCTGAGGATGGGACCATGTATGGTCCCCGGATGGGATTTCTCTGGCCTGGTGAGTTTAGGAGTGATCTGCTGCCACCAGCCACTTTTCATGGGCCCGATACAGCGTCTGGTGGCCAGTAGCCACTGCTCCTGGGCCCAAGTCCTGCCCATGTGTTTGGTTTCTTGGTCCAACCCTGGGTGAGGGGGCAGTGTGGTGTCTTCCAGGAGGCTGCATGTGTGTTTTGCTCTCTGCACTGGCCCAATGGGGGGGTGACTGCATTGCTGCTCTATTGGGCAGGGGATACGGCTGGCCCCGGACTTGTATCTCTTCACCCATATGCAGGGTGAATGGATATTCACATATCTGATGATTTATGCATTCCAATTCTGTTGGTATTTTAGTTATTTGGGTCAGTTTTTTCGGTGTTTCAGCAGCTTTGTTTTGGCTGTTGCACATACGCCTCAAAGACTTAGTACTGAAAATCACAGATGTATTGAAATAAACAAACTGAAACAATCAAAGCGGATATCTAACGAAGAAAGAGTAAATAGTGGTTTGTATTCACTTTGTTGAATCCACATGAAGTAGGTGAATAATACTGTATTTGCTGTGTAAGTTCATTTCAACTTGGTTATTTAATAAATATGTCCCCTGTTATTTGGTATTCTCTGCTGGTAGGAACACAACCTGATATCTTGCTTTTCTTTACAATTCCTGTTCAAAGGACTCATATTTATAGGGATGGGCGAATGAGGTTCGGAAGTTTGGCGTTCGGACTGAACTTGACCAGTTCGGTCAACCAAACCCAACTTCCGAACCGAACTCGATTTTCTAACCGAACTGAACCAAATTTTTAAACTCGGTTCTGTTTGCCCATCCCTATAAGATAATATTCCATTTAGTTCAATGGGGTTTGAATTTCTGAACTCTGTTTGGAAGTTCGGAGTTTGGACCGAACTCGAATAGTTCAGTCGACCGAACCAAACGTCCGAACCGAACTTGATTTTCGAACCAAACCAAACCGAATTTCTGAACTCGGTTCTGTTCGCCCATCCCTACATATTTCCCTTCTGGGATCCTTGAGGAAGGGTCCTGCGTGGCCCAAAGATTTGCATACACTCATCAGCAGAAAGCGATCCAATAAAAGAGGTCATCAGCATGACTTTGGGTGTTAACAAACAGCATAGTAATCACATCTGAGTGAGTCTGTGAGTGTGAGTGCTCCGCTCATCCACATGCTGTTAGTGCCAAACTTAACAAATGAATGGGGCTGGAGGGGAGGATATGCTCTGGGTTGCAGCAGGGAAGTGGGGGAGTCAGACAATTCCACTTTCCTCCCCTCCTCCTGAGACACTTTAGCAACTAAGGAAGCTCAGCTCCTTCTTTTTTGAGCCCTGTGCAGTCATTTCAAGGCAGAGAGAAAGAGGAAGAGGAATGTTGCACAGAGATTGAGAGAGAGAGAAATCTCCCAAGAACAAATCCAACCTGACCTGATTTGCTGATCAATTAACACCCACGCTGGGGCCAATCCCAAGCCTTGTGGACCGCTGCTCAGAGCACATGCAGTACACACGTACGTATGCATGTGGAAACCACATGCACCATGGCATGGGTCCTACTGTGCATGTGCAAACCACGTGCCAGCACAAACAGGGCTTCGGATCAGCCCCAGGAGCTTTATAACTCATTTCTTACCCCTTCCCAAACACACACAAACTCCTCTACAACCTAATAGACAGCACGCCTACTCGTGGGTGTATATTAGCTAGCATTAGCTCACACAGTGGGCTCCCCTTACTCTGAACCATCATTGCGGGTGGTGAGTGAGTGCTTGTTGTGTGGTGGCCACTTGTTGTGTGACCCTAACCATCTAATGAATAATCAAGCAAACACCCACGTATGTGTGTGATCGTGTTGTTTTCTAACACCCTTTGTCTCCATCTCTTACATTTAAGACCAACATAATAACACCCTTTTCTTTCTAGATTGCAGTGGAGGATTTTCAAGTTTTGTCTCACAACTGATGCTAGACTTGCTGGCTTAAACTTTGCTGTCTTATCTTTGACATCTCTAAAAGAAAGGGATTCATGTTTTCCATTTCCACTTTCCATCCCTCAAGAAAGACTTCTGCAGCTTGTGAAATTACAAATGTGTCCCTTTAAAGGTTCATCTGGTTTCTGGGTCACTTCCATTAACACTCCTAGATTTGTTATCCATAAATAAAACTTTGTCTGTTTTAAGTGCATCAAACTTTTTTTTTAAAAAAGAAGAGAACTGCTTCTGTTATCTGCTGTGTGTGCCACAGTCATCAATGTCATCCTGAATATTGATCCACTAACTTGGCAGTGCTCCATCTTCCTCTTTTGTGACGAGTCTAAGTCTAGCTACCAAAGAACTCTATAGTCTTTCTTTAAAACATATCATGGCAGACCAGTGCAATCCCTTTCTTTGATAAAGTAACTGACTTAGTAGACAAAGAGAATGCAGGAGACAGAGTATATCTCAGCTTACAACTTTTGAAATGGTTCTGTTAGGCGCTGAACAGGGCTGGGTCAAGTGGCATGAAGATATGGGGTAAGCAGAGTCAGAGCCAAGCAAACATCAGAATCCCAGGGGGTCAAACCAGTAACATAGTCAAGCCTAGCAGAAAGGTCAAGTCAGGGAATCAGTTCAGGTGAGCAGGTTGGACAGGGGACAGAAGGCTTAAGCATTGCTCTCCCTGCCTTCCACTTCCTGTTATGTACCTTTTTATGTTTGGGAGGCACACNAGTTTTTTGCCTGTCCCTCTCACTTCCCCCCAAGCAGGTGATGAAGTGGGTCATGATCAGAGGACCCCTGGCCTGAGTCTGATGCTGCTGAATGTGAGGTTGGTGGTGGTTAATAAATCCACTACAGTCCAGAAGTTAATCCTGGACCATGATGCTGACCTTGTGTGCATTACGGAGACCTGGCTGGACGATGAGTCAGGGCCTATTTTGGCTGACCTCGTGCCAGCCGGGTACTCCATGCAGCATCAGCATCAGTTGGAGGGACAGGGGGTGAAGGCATTATTTGTAAGGATTCATGGTCTGTCAGGAGGATCAGGTGCAGGTCATATTGGGGGTAGAGAGCCTCCATCTTGTGTTTTATTTGGCGAGGGACAGATTGGACATGCTGCTAGTATACCATGCATCTACCTGTATGGCAGCATCCCTACTCAATCTGATGGAGCTGGTATCAGATGTGGTGTTGCGCTCCACAAATACAGTCTTGAGGGACTTCAGCTTACATGCTGGCACCAGTATCAGTGATGCAGAGCATGAGTTCATGGCCTCCATGGCAACCACGTACCTGTTCCAAATTGTCAGCGGCCCAACGCATGATGGGGGCCATACCATGGACCTGATTTTTTGCACTGGCCTTGAGGTGGGGGAATAGTTGATGGGGGAGATGTTAGTAGAACCCTTGTCATGAATGGATCGTTACCTCCTGTGAGCACGTCTCCTGGTGCATATCTTCCCCCAAGGGGGTGTAGAACTGATTCCTATGGTTTGCCCCTGGAGACGAATGGAACCCGAGAGTTCCAGAAAGCTCTTGGGAAGTTACCCTCTGATCTTGATGACCACCTGTTTGATGACTTCATGGCTTTATGGAATACCTTGGTGTTGGAGGCCATCGACCGGACAGCTCTGAGACATTGGCTCCCTTGGCGACGGCTCCTCAGACCTCCCTTGTTTACGGAGGGCCTGGGGTTGCTGAAGTGGGAGGGAAGGTGGTTGGAGTGATGGTGGCGCCATTCCCATGCTGAAGCTTACAGATTGCAACATAGAGCCAGTTTATGTGCCTATGCTGTAGCTGTAAGGGCAGCAAAAAAGGAATTTTTTGCTGCCTGTATAGCCTCTGAAAAATCTCATCCAGTGGAGTTTTCCAGGTGGTGAGGGGGCTGGTCAGTCCTCCTTCTGTCCGTCTGGAATCAGAGTTATCTAATGCCCACTGTGACATGTTTGGTGATTATTTTGCAGAGAAAATAACTTTGCTTCACTACAACTTTGATGCCGCACTTATTTCAGTGGGTGAACCAGAAGTTGTGGAGTCCCGCCTTGTCCAGTTTCATGGGATCAAGTCCAGTCGGTGTCATCTGACAGAGAGGGGGATATCCTTGGGGCTTTTAGAGCCAACTCTTGTGAACTTGAACCATGCCCATCCTGGTTGGGAGATGGTGGATGGTGGTGGTGGTTAAGGCCAGACACTGCTGGTGGGGGTGATCAATGTCTCCCTTCAGGAGGACAGAGTACCAGGCTGCCTCAATGAGGCAGTGGTGATGGTGATTAAGGCCAGCTACTGCTGGTGGGGGTGATCAATGTCTCTCTTCAAGAGGGCAGAGTGCCTGGCTGCCTCAAAGAGGCAGTGGTGCGGTCTCTGCTCAAAAAAACCATCACTTGATGTTGATTCCTTTGCCAGTTACTGGCCAGTCTCTAACCTTCCCTTTTAGGGAAGGTTATTGAGCAGGTTGTGACCCAGCAGCTGCAGGGGCACCTACACTGCACTGGTTATCTGGATCCCTCTCAGTCCAGTTTTCGTCCAGGCTATGGCATGGAGACTGCACTTGTGGCCTTGGTCAATGACCTTCACTGTGATTTAGATCAGAGTCGATCGACCCTGCTAATTTTGTTAGATCTGTTGGCTGCTTTTGATACCATTGACCATGACATGTTGCTTGTGGGATTGAGCTGGAGTGGGCAGGATTGCCCTTGACTTGTTCTGCTCTTTCCTAGCCAGGAGGACTCAGTGTGTGGTGCTAGGGGATTGTTCTTCATCTCCACGGGACCTCACGTGTGGTGTCTTGCAAGGTTCTATGCTCTTGTTCAACGCTGTTCCTGTTCTTGTTCAGTGTCTATATGCAGCCACTCGGCGAGGTCGTGAGAGACCATGCATCTACCTGTATGGCAGCATCCCTAATCAATCTGATGAAGCTGGTATCAGATGTGGTGTTGCGCTCCACAAATACAGTCTTGAGGGACTTCAGCTTACATGCTGGCACCAGTATCAGTGATGCAGAGCATGAGTTCATGGCCTCCATGGCAACCATGTACCTGTTCCAAATTGTCAGTGGTCCAACGCATGATGGGGGCCATACCCTGGAGGCGGGGTTGTGAGACAGTATGGGGTGTGGTGTCATCAATATGCTGATGACACCCAACCCTACATCTCGTTTTCATCCAATCCAGACCTGGCAGTCTTGGTGTTAACCCAATGTCTGGCGGCTGTTGGGGATTAGATGAGGGTGAGCTGACTAAAGTTGAATCCCGAGAAGACGGACATAATGGTGGTGGGGAGGGCAGTGGATGTGGTGGCTCCCATAATTGATGGGATTCACCCTCCACTGGTATCCCAGGTCTGTAGTCTGGGTGTGCTCCTCGATCCACAGTTCTGCCTGGATTACTAGGTGGGGACTGTGGCAAGGAATGCGCTTTGCCAATTATATCTGGTGCGACAGCTTTGGCCGTATGTTTCAGACAGTGACCTGGCCATTATCATCCATGCTTTCATTACCTCGAGATTGGACTATTGCAATGTGCTGTATGTGGGGCTACCTATGGTGAAATTCTGGAGACTCTAGTTAATGCAGAATGCAGGGCCCATCTCCTTATGAGGATGGGTTGCCATGAGCACATTACACCAGTGANAGGCGTATGCCCAGTACATCTCCACTGAGATGGAACACCTGGAACTGTACCACCAGGCGGTCTCCAGGTGGCATCGGGACGTGGAAGGGGCCATGGAGTTTTCCGTCTCCCATGACTATGAGATGGAAGAGGACCAGGTGGCTACCCTTCAGTCCTGTGCTACGCCCCAATGTCTTCTGCCTTTCCCCCAAGTCCCGGGGGACAGGACCAGAGACTAATAGTTTTTCCTTTATAAGTTTCATTTACATTTTTGGTTTTGGTTTCATAATGTTGTTGTCATTTTGTGGTGGTTGTTGTAAATAGTTTTAATAAAAGTTGTTATATTTGTTGTTAAGAGCTTTGTTTGACCTTCCAATCTTTTATCCCTATGTGCTGAAGTTCTGGGAGGCAGGTGGTAGAATCTCATACAGCTTGTTGATCCCTACCAGCAGCATCAGGCTGGCTCCACATGTAGTGTAGTTAAGGTATTAACCAAAAGATGTGCCAGGCAGCATCAGGATCTCAACTTGAAAAGAGCCCTCCAGAAGGGGCAGGCCTTGTGTCTGTGTGGGTGTGCCAGAGAGAAAGAGAGACAGGCTCCTTGGCAGCAGGTGGTGGTTGCTGGTGGTTAGACAGTGGATTGCTGGTTGCCAGGGTACAGAACCCTTTGCACAGATAGCATTTGTATGGGCCCGGTGAGTGGGGTCTTTGGCAGCAGCAGGTTGCCAGGGTACAGAACCCTTTGCACAGACAGCATATAGGTCTGGGGGATAGGGGCCTTTGGCATCAGCAAACATGGGTTGCCGGGGCAGGCAGGCAGCATGGCATGAGCGGCATTCAGGCAGGATTTGAGCTTGGCAACCTGGGTGGGCAGGCAGTCAGGCAGTCACGGCAGCTGGGCATGAGAGGCAGGCAGGTAGGCAGGCGGGCTGAGGCAAGATTTGAGCTAGCAATGGCAACCTGGGTGGGCAGGCAGACAGTGTGGTATGATTGGGAGCATCAGCAGCCATTGAGTTTCCCAGGTACAGACCCCTTGGCTGGCACAGACAACATATAGGCCTGGGGTCCATTGGCACTAGCAGCAGCAGACTGTGGGTTGCCAGGGTACAGAACCCTTGGAACAGACAGCATATAGGCCT
>QEPC01004099.1:5844-21307 GCA_003113815.1 Sphenodon punctatus
TCAAGGTGTGGCCCTGTTGTTTTTCAGCTCAACGCTTCTAGGAAGGTGGCAACTCTAGCCTCACTGGATGACTTTTGGAAAGTCATCAACTGACGCCTCAGTTTCAACTCCTGGTCTGTAAAATGAGGAGACAGGACTAGGGAGGCAGTTTTGTATGACTTGAGTGTATTTTTCAGATTCTGCCAGGCCTTCCCTATCCGAGATAAATTGTGGACAATGTGTGTATGGCAAGAAAAGACAATGGTAAGTGACTGCACTATAATCAAAACTGTTTCTTTTAGTTCACTTCTAAATGCATACGATGAGCAAAAGAATGTATATTAGAAAACTGATTGTTTTAGGAAAGCCATGCTAACAAACAGTGAGCAGCGGGGCTCGCAAACCAGTGTGAAAAGGGTCACGTTATCATTAGAACGACCCAATCCCATAGTAGACACTCACACAAAGCTCCCACTGATTTTGCTATATATACTGAAGGGTCAGGACTTAAATGTTGCAGGAGGAACACTCACAACAGCAAGAGAGATGACAGCACAATATATCTAGGAAGATTTGATCTACAACATAGTATGTAGTGGAAGTTAAATATGGCATGATTCACAGTGGGGGGTGCAATAAACTCTAATCCTCCAGGTTTTTTCTCTTTTCCTGTACTCTCCTGCATGCCATATTTCTTTCTCTTACTCTCCACTACTCACCACTGCAAAACATTCTTCTTCACTATGCGTTCCTCTGTATGTATCCTGTTGCAGCATTCCATCTGATGGATACTAAGTAAAAGGTAAATTATATTGTTTTATATTGGAATGTAAGCCGCCCCGGGCTGCCTGAGGCAGGAGGAGCAGGCTATTAAATGTGAAAAATAAAATAAAATAAATTCCTCTTATGCAGTCAACAAAAGCCTATGCAACAAAGCAGACCCTCTTCTGGGGTCATCCACCATCTATTGTTATTCCAATTATGAGATTACATTCAATACTGATTTAACAGAAATACTTGGCTATGTCCTTGGACAGGCTGTTGATGTTGTTTGTATAATTCTTCATGTTTGGTGGGTTTTTTGGTTTCTTTTTTCAATATTCATTGATCATGTAACTTCTCTTTCTTTGGCTGTTATAAGTAGCACAAAANAGCAGAGAGGCTCTCCTGTCTTCACTGTAACCCTTGAGAAGTCCACCACGGTACCTTGTGCAATCTATCCGGCGTTGCTATCACAACAGCATCTGCAAATCTTTCTCTCTCACAGGCTGCTCTCCAGTCTGATGGGGAAAAGATTGAGAATGAATGTGCTAGTGTAAAACATAAGCCTTAGACATTTATGAAAGCAAATATAAAAGAAGGGAAACACCCTTCTGTACTAAGTACTGTAGAAAAAGCAATTTACTCAGATAGATGTATGTAACTCTTCTCAAACACGATGCATTCTAGGTGGAATTGAAAGGAGGCTGAGATAGTGAAACTGTAAGGTGGCCATATATGCAATTTTTAGAGGGCACATGAGAAATACAGGTTGCAGGGCTGCACTGGGTCTAGTGCAGCCCTGCAACCTGCATTTTTCATAAGTGTGCTCTAAAGATTTGCATATATGGCAACTCTAAACTGGTGCTGTAATTAAGTTTGATAGGATCTCTATATTTTAATGGTCTAACCCTTCTTTCAGATGCACAGAGATTTATGTCAAATATCTTTGATCAAGCATTGCCTTGAAATTGCAGCCACCCTTAAGTAATGGCCACAGACCGCTGCTGCATTGCCAATAGACACTGCCCCATAATAAACACCATGGCTTTTATTTAAAGAAGTGTGGTAGATCCCCTCTTAACTGCTGTGTGTGTTCATTCTCCATTCCCCAACGTGCTTTTCATTGACAGTGAAATCTCTAGCAGCTGATCTATTCCTCTTTTGATCGATGAGCTCCAAGGCTGTCAGCCAAAAAGCAAAGTTGCGAGACCTTTTAGTGGTATTCTTCTGTTTTGATGAACACCTTTGGCAGTTTCAACCCAGCGGCAACTGAGACCAGCCCCCTGTATGAATAAACCCCAGAATTGAATGCTAGCCACCCTTAATTAGTTGCTGCATTTGAGACTGGCCTTTTAAAAATAAGCATTGTGGCTTTTAATCAAAGAAATACAGTAATTTCTCTTGATTGATTGATTGATTGATTGATTTTATTGGTCAAAATTAAGATTAAACAGACCAGGCATGGCAACAGCCATTGCCTCAATTCAAAATATAAAACTAAGCAAACACCATAACTAGCTTGTTTTAACAGTAAATATGCTTAGAAGCTAAAAAATAATTAAATCATGAAGTAAAAATAAATAAAATATCACAACAGCAGTAACATAGACTCTCAGTGTCACAAGGCAAAGTCTATTCTGAATCAATTCCCAAGAACTACATGGGTAATATATTCATGTTACCTATTATTCAATGGGTGGAGATGTACTTTGGAAGTCCAGAAAAGCAACACGCATCCTAACGGCTTTACACAAAAATTGCGCTATGTTCTCAAAAAAAACCCGGTCCTTAGTTGACATAAAAATCTGAAGCAACTCCGAGTTAACTCGTCCTGGATATTTATCTAAATAAGGTTGTAGCAATTGATGTCTTAAATTAGCATACAAGTTGCATTCAAACATAATGTGGGTCAGCGTCTCAATCTGCTCATGGTCAAACGGACAGAGACATTCTTCCATGGGTGTTTTATCCATACGCCCCGCAAAAACGTTAGATGGAAAAACATGTAGACGTGCCATAAATAGGCTCCGTCCAAGAACAGAGGGGAAATCTAAATTCCAATAGTGAACCATACCCCCCTCAGCAGGTAATAGCTCCAAATAATTACCCAAGGAATGTAATTTCCTGATCTGAGCAATGTCTTCCTGCCGTACTACATCATTTGTTCTTACAAGAAGTTTGGTTTTAACCACCCCACCACCTTTTGAGGCAAAATACTCAGCTGAGAAGCCCAAATGGGCAATTCTCTCCTTCATCTTACCTCTCCAGACAGATTGAAAACTGTCCTTTACAAGAAAAAGGAACAGTTCTGTCTGGGGAGCCAGCTCAACTCGAATCCACAAAGAAAAGGCGTACTTCGAGATTTTCGTTTCCCAACTCGTTCCGGTCTCACACCTAATGGCCACCGAGGGAGACCCGGCAGGCAAATGTTTGCGCAAGAGTGTAGACTGTAGCCTGTTGAGATTGACAGGTCAAATCGTGGCCCAAACTGCTGCACCGTAAAGTAATTGGGAGGTGACTTTGGCTTCTAGCACTTTCAGAGCCATTATTTCTCTCCCTGTCCCTTTCCATTGGAAATAGCTCAGTATTGCCTGTCCTGTGCCCCTAGCCTTATTCATTGCCAGTTTGGCCTGCAGAGCCCAATTACTTCCTTTATCTAGCATGATTCCCAAATATTGAAAATTGCCTACTTGCTCCATCTTTTGCTGACCTATTGACCACGTGTATTGTTTCCTGCTCTTCCCGAAGACCATTATTTTGGTTTTGCTATAATTGATCTGAAGGTCACTTTTGGAGCAAAAGTTTGCAGCAGCTCTAAGCTGCTTCGCCAATCCTACTCTCGTCTGGGCTAGTAACACCACATCATTGGCGTACAACAGGGCTCCAATTGCCCTAGTTGCCAGCCGAGGGGGAATAAAGTCGTTGGAGGAGACTATGGAGACCAAAACATTTAGGTAGTAGTTAAATAGGCTGGGGGCAAACGTACATCTCTGCCTTACCCCGACACGCACGGGTATTTCGAATGTGAGTTCACTAGTTAAGGGGTCAAATTTAATCTTTAATGAGTTATTAGTATGGAGAGCCCTGATCAAATAATACAGTCTTCTGTCCATCGTAGATGCTTCCATTTTTTCCCAAAGGCTATTACGGTTAACTGAATTGAACGCAGCCTTTATATCTATAAATGCTGCAAACAATTTACCATTCCGTCTGACGTACTTCTCCACAAGGTGTGTCAGTGCCAGTACCTGGTCAACCGCTGAACGCCCCCCTTGAAACTCTGCCTGTTCAATAGCTAGAATCCTCTCCTTTTGTAACCAGGCTTCGAATCGTTTTGCCAGATATTTTCCATATAGTTTCCCTATAACTGATAATAGGCTGATTGGCCTATAATTTGCCACATCAGTTTTGTCGCCTTTTTTATATATTGGCACTACTATAGCAGTCCGCCAGTTGTTGGGTATAACGCCCTCCTCATTAATCCTTGTAAATATCACTGCCAAAAAGGGGGCCCACCAGTCTTTCTCGGTTTTCAAAAAGTTGATGGGGATATAATCAGGCCCCGGGACTTTGCCCGGTGACAGATTTTCTCTCATTTCCTTTACTTCACCTGGGTCTACTGCCGGCCAACTAGGAGTATCGTGAATGCTAAATGGAATATCCTGATGATAGGCAAACTTCAACGTAAAAAAGGACTCCCATGTTTCTTTAGGAATTACAGCTCTAGTAAATACCTTTCTACCGCCCAATGATCTATTCAAAATTTTCCAGAAGCCCCGAGAATCTTCCTTCAAAGCAGCCTGATACAATGACCAATCCTGCTCATCCTCATACTTCCTCTTCTTTTCTCTAATCATTTCTTTGTATTCCTTTTTCTGCTTAGGATAAGTCTCAAAAAAATCAGGCATCTTCCCTTCTCTATACCTAAAGTACATCTTCCTTAAATTAATTTTTGCTGTTTTACACTCCTTATCGAACCATCTGTGACTAGATGGTTTGCTGGAATTATCCCCAGGAGTACATTCCTTAGTTAGGGAATCAGCACATCCATCTATCAGGTCCTCAAACGGGGCTAAGAAGTACCAGCCCCCCCTTGAACCAGCCGCAACCAAGGGCTCGACTGGCAAAGGACCCTCACCTCATTAGCTATTTCCTCATTCCAAATATTCTTTCGGAGACGGAGTTTGTGGGTCGAGTAAAGATTGCCAGGCCCACTGTTAGAATAGCCCATCAGTTCTTCATCATCACTGGGGTGGGTCACCAATGGTAAATGGTCACTCATGGGGCAACCCCCCACCTGAAAGCTATCTGCCAAATGCAGGAGGTCACAGGTCACAATCATATAGTCTACTACACTTGCTCCAATATGCGAGAGAAATGTAAATTCCCCTTCCCTATCTCTTTCAGAAGAGCCATTTAGTATAAACAAGTCTAAATTTATTATCAAATTTGCCATTGCTAGGCCTGAACTGTTTATTTTTATGTCTTTAGATTGTCTTTCTAACAGGGGAGTGGGGTGGATTTGGCCTACCTGCCAGGGCTGAGAACTGAGAAAGTGCATCATTATCCTTACCAATCCTGGCATTGAAATCTCCTGTAATAATCATGGCTACAGATGGAGCCTTTGTTCTTAATTCCTGTAAGAAGGTTTCAAGTCTAGTCCAGTAATCTCCCTGAAATGAACTAACATTGACAGGTGGGATATAAAATGCCACCAAGATAAATTTAGTGTCCTGATAGCCGATTTCTATACATAAGGCTATCGGGGGGAGAAGCTTAAGCTTGCCCACCCTTAGTTGGGCTTTGAGTGATATCAAATAAGCTATACCCCCTTTAGCTCTTCCTTTTCCTGCCTTGATTGCTGGAATTTCAAAGGTCTGATAGCCATCCATTTCTATCGGGTACCTAGCCCATGTTTCAAGGAGTACAATTATCTGGAAGCGGTGCAAAAAGTCTCTCAATTCTCAATTCCCTGTACTTTGACCGCCACCCCGCAATGTTCCAAGAACATATTCTGTTGTTATAAAGGGGGGGGGGGGTCAGCCTCTGGTCAGGTCACACATACCTGACACCCGATAGATTGCACCTGCACCCCCACCTCCCCAAAAGATTCCATTGGGGAAGCTTGTAGTCCATCTATTGCTGTTTCATCCCCTTCTAGGAGCCCCAGGGGCACTGACTGCTGGTTCCCCTCATCTTGCTTTGAAGGATCCTGGTCTTCCCTTTCAGATGCCCTTTCATGGGTATCAAGCATCGCCTTTCCTGTCTTTCTTTTGCGGTCTTCCTGGACCAAGAACCTACCACTTAAGCTAGTTGATGACGCAGCCCCACAACTGCCCATGGGCCCTGATTCTGCCACCATCCCCATTCCAAGGGAGCCCAAACTGTCCTTCAGGGGCTTCACTACATTAGCCACACCAGCTCTTGGAAGACAGAAGTCCTCTTGTTTACAGATCTACCTACCCCGGAGGTTAAGGCCACCCCAATATTCCCACCCCACAAAGTACAAGGAGACCTTTGCAAGGTGGATTCCCTGGGGGTTTGGGCCCCCAAAACTATCCCCTGAAGCCTTCCACTGCTGTTCATTACTTGTACGTTTGCAGATCCTGTAGGGTTATCTTTAAATCTGGACTGACGCTGCATTGCAACTAGCAGTCAAAGTTCCTGCAGCCAAAACAGTAAAAGGTGATAGTTTGTGTTTTTCACCTTAGGGATGAGACAAGAGAATTTCTATCTGGATCTTTCTGCAAGCCCCATGCTGCTGCTGCTGCTTCTTTCTTTTTTAGAGTGGTCCCTCCAAGTAGTCTTACTGAGGATAGTCTCCCATGTCATGTTTGTACTTGAAAAATGGAAAACTGCACATTTTCCTCATCACTGGGGGATCTTATGTATGGGATGAAATATATGCTACACCAGTTTGTAGCTGCATAGTTAGCCAGTGTGTCTGAAAGATAGCCTCCTTCCTCATACTCCATCAGAATTCTTACAGCCAACCAAAATGACCTCTTGCAAGTTCTTTCAGTGCACCAAATCCACATGACAAAGGCACATAGAGAGGTATTCTCAGTGGCTTCCCCACAACTTTGGAACTCCCACCCCCCTGAGGTGTTCCAGAATCCAGGCCTGAGCATTTGATGGAGGTGATGTAAGACATTTTTATTTGCATTTGGTGGGAAGGGATAGGGTTTAGTGGATTGCAATGGGTTTTAGTTTATACTTACTTTATGCATTTTATATGCTGTTACCTGCACTTAGAGTTTGGGATATGACACAATGCAAATTTAAATAAATAAGACACCAGAAGACAGAATAGTAAGAGAAGATGTAAATGATGGTTTAAAACTAAAGATCTTCTCTATGCTGTGAGCAAAAGCAAACAAACAGCAATCGTAGAGCCTAAGGCCCCAGTCCTAGACACATTTGTGAATGAGCAAGGGTACTTTTAAATGTGACGATGCTACCACCATGGGTGGCCACACTTACCCCAGCATAGCCCCCCATGGTGGTGTTACGTTTGTTCCCACCCACCAGGTGTTTACTGCAGGTGGGAGCAAACACTCCCCAGACCATGGCAAGATTAACTCCGAGTTGTGAGTTCAGCTCCCTGCCACCTCACAACCCGGAGTTAATCCTGCCATAGTCTGGGGAAGCCATCCTTGGACCGTGACAGAGCAGGCCATCACATATGATGGCCTGCTCTACCTAATTCCAGTCAGCGGCCAAAGCTTTTCCGGGTGGGCACAGTGGCCTCATAGGCTGCCACAACCACCCATCAGGGAGGAAGCATGGCCATGCTGAGAAGTATGGGGGGTGGGGCCATAGGGAGGGCGGGGCCTGCTTTCACCCTAGGCAGGATCAAAGCATGGTGACAATTAGCGCCATCACATCTAACAATGCCCCAAGTCTCATTGGAATCAATGGGATTTGCTCATGCACAAGAGTGTTTAGGACTGAGGTCCAAACACATAAAATGCTGAGCTCTCTGGACTCCCATTGACTTCAATGGGGGTCAGAAAAACTCAGCATCTTGCAGGACTATGACCCGATATATTGTTTTTACCATAATTCAGCTAATGTCTCTATGACAAATATCACTTACAATCCTACATCCCACTGCTGTTCAGTTTTTCATGAAGTTTTTTCTAATGAACACATCAAGCATATTTTTACTGTCTGGCAAGAAAGGCCATATAAAAGCAAATATTTTAAAGTACTTTAAGCTCAAAAGTTTCAATGTCATATCCAAGGGGTAGCTAATGAAAATGCCTTATCTTCTTAAAACAAAAAAAAAGCAAGTTCAGCACAGTTTCTCCTAGGACTCTAAATGCCTGCAGATTAGAAGATGTGGCATTGTTTAATTAACACAGGTTCAGCATTACCTTGGAATAGATCAATTTGCCTCCTTAGATATCAAAAATCTACTCGTTTCTTCAGTTGTGAAAGTATGTATGTTATTAACGCTTCAGAAAAGCTTTAGCATGGCTCCCTCTTGCTAACACACACAGTGTAGACAGTCGTTCCACCAGTTTATTCCATGGAAATTAACACAGACAACGGGGAGCACGTCACTTCCTGCAGTGCGGGAGAATGTAAACACTCCCCGCGCGGCTTTTCTCTCAACACAGGACTCAGGAGGCGCTTTTTAACGCCTCGTTTAAAAGCGGCCTTAGTGCCCATGGGAATGTGCTATTCCGCTTTTATATTGCGAGAACACTCATGCATGACTGGGTCTCCCAATGTGGCATTTACAAGGATGGGTGTTCTCGTGGGCTAAAAGCGGAGTAGCGTTTACCACAGCGGAGTAGCAATTACCACAGAGCCAAAACTACTTTCACAGAAGTTTCTCTGCCTCTCCAATAACATGTGAAAGTGGCCTGAAGAGAAAAATTAAGGATGATTAGAGAGGGAGAAGACTCTTTCAGACCCAGGGAAACCCACTAATAAAGATGAGGTTTATAAAACGATTTCTGAAGAGCAATTACTTGTCTTTTAAATTTAACTAGATTCAGTTTAATGACAGGTATTTATTTTTACAGGGACGAGCGCAAATTTCTGTTTATATGGAATAAGTGAATGTACAAATTCCACAGACCCTCACTCATCTCTCCTTGTACACAGTTTTTTTTTTATCACAAGGTACATTTTTTCCCCCACGGGAAGTACTTGTTAAATTCTTGACAGCACATATCTGCTCTGCAATTTAGAAAGGGGCAGAGGAAGCAAATGGTTGAGGAATATTATAATCTTAAGAGAAAAGTATACAGAGACTCCGTGCAGCAACTTCCCCAAGGAGACCGCTTCCAAAAGCAAACAAGCCAACCATGAAAGGGATTCTCTTTCAAAATGCTGGAAACCACCAAATGATTTAATACTCATTAACTGCTTGGAGTAATACACACTGGATAAAGAGGGATCCCACTAGGGCAAGAATGAGTGAAGTCATCAAGAAAGTGGTCAGTGGCTGGGAGGCTGCCTCTGATTCTGAGCTTGACTGCTTTTTTTTTCTTCCCCAAACCACAAAGACCATTCCATCTTAAACTAAATGTGCTTCCCCAGGCTGTAAAGTATCAAACACAATTACATGGCTTTTCTTTTAGCACAGCACTCCGCTGAGATCATGAAAAGAGAGATGAATGGCACCTGGGTCTACGAGGTATTTCAGAGCCTGTGTGACCTCAGAAAAGGAGTTGCCTCTAACCCTGAAGGAAGGATGATCCTCCTGAGACAGAATTCTTTGTGCTGCCTTTGAAACGCTTGCTACTGAGGATGAGAATTATGAAGCATTCAGCAAGAGGCAGAATTACACCATACTGTAATGGCTCATTGACGAAAGGGGACAATGAGCCACTGCCCATCACCACCCTCTGGGTTCCCCCAGGCAGGAATGAGCCAAACCACTGAAAAGCAGACCCATGAGTCATCAGTGCATTAATGTGCACAAATTAACAACAGTAGCTCTAGTGTGCATAGCCCGTAATAGGAAAGGAACAAATTAGAGGACCTCTTCTTAATAACCATAGCACGCTGCATGGACACTTCAGAATAATGCTGAATGTGGTACCATGTTAGCGGTTAATTAGGGGGTCAGGTGTGTTATCTGCCGTGGGAGAAAACAATAGGAATACATATATATTTACATCGAAATATAAGGGGCTAAGTGTGCTGCTCAAAGCCCGGATAGGGTAAGGTGTCAGCTGACCTCTTGTCTACCTGTCCTTGAAATTGTTTGTAAAAATAGGCAACAGGCATGTATTTATGCTGTTGAAATTATTTTAATTGAGTTGTATTGTTTTTCTGTTTTACTGTTATGGCCTTCGGCTAAACAAATACAATTTTACTACTACTCAGAATAATGCTTATTAGACTCAAATATTAGCTGAAGACCATGTACAGAACTATCTTAGAAAAAACCCAACCCTAACCCTGCCTGTCAAATACCAGTCCAAACAAAAAGGTCCTCCATCATTTATAGAAGATGAGCAGACTCAGGCTTAGATGAACATCCCAGGGGAGGGAGATCCATAATCGTGGGGTAGTCACTCAGAATGCCTCTCTGCGTGCCTTTGCTTAGAAACTTTGCAGGCAGATGATACCTGCAAGAGCGTGCTCCTGGCTGACCTCAGAGGCCATGATGGGACAGGAGGAAAGAAGCAGTCTTTCAGATACTTGGGACCCAAACTGTTTAGGGCTTTATAGGCCAAAACCAGCACCTTGAATTCTGCCTGGAAAGCTATTGGCAGCCAATGCAGACTCTGTAATGTGCTCCCGGAGACCTACCCCTGACAGAAGACAGGCTTCTGCATTCTGCACAAATTGCAGAATTTGTAGTCATCAAGGGCTGCCCCACATAGAGCGCATTGCAGTAGTCTAGCCTCAAGGTTACAAAGGCATGGATAACAGCAGCCAAATCCGAATCTGATCAAAAAGGTTGCAGCCATCTCACCAGATGTAATTGGGGAAAAGCACTCCTGGCCACTACCAACCTGGTGATCCAAGCAAAGCAATGGTTCTGAGAGCACCCCAAGGGTGCTTCTTTGAGTGACCAAAGGAGACTGGACCCCATCAATAACAGGGGTCCCAACGTCTCCCAGATCACAAGACCAACCAACCATAATCACTTCCATTTGGTCTAGATTCAGCTTCAGTCAGCTCACCCGCATCCAGTCCTCAACGGAAGCCAGGCCTGGGTAAGCACTGAGACTGCTGTAGTGTTTCAGGTATACAATCCCTGATCCTAGACAGTGTGTGGGAGTGTCCTTTGTTAGTGGTAGATCCAGAAGAGCCAACACCAAGTTTTAAATAAGACAAGGAAGTTGGGGGAAGGTGGCAATGGGCTATGGTGTTTGTGAGCAAGGAGTTGCAGAATAAAGTGTCCTCTGATTTCTCAACCATGGATGTGCCAGTACAGTTATTTGAAATGCACTAATTATGCAGGGACATAACAACCTTAGGTTCTGGGTCAGATGGAAAAGGGAAAGAGTTGGGGATCTTCAGAATATGGATGGCACTTCACTCTAAATATCCATGCACCCTTGCCCAGGGGACTCAGATACACATTAAACAGGAGTGGGGACAAGATGAAACCATGTGGGACCCCACAACAGAGATCCCACGGGGATAACGAGCCACTGCTCATCAGCACCCTCTGGGTTCTCCCAGGCAGGAATGAGTGGAGTCACTCAAAAGGAGTCCCACAAACCCCTGCTAGGTCACGTAACCATATCAACACCACCCCTTGATCAACTGTGTCAAAGACCACAAAAAGATCTAACAAAATCAAAATCAACAGGGTACAGATTCCCTTGTCAGATGCTAAGCAGAGGTCATCTACCAAGGCCACCCGTGCAGTTTTAGTGCCAATATGCTGATGATACTCAGCTGTACCTCTCGTTTTCAACTGACCCAGGTCAGTTGTCTGCTGTCTCGTTACTTTCCCAATGTTTGGAGGCCATGGCAGATTGGATGCGGCAGAGCAGACTGAAGCTCAATCCCGATAAGATGGAGGTGATGGTGGTGAGAAGGGTGGGGGAGGTGCTGGCCCCTCTGATAGGGGGGGTTCGCCCACCTGTTGCTCTCCAGGTTTGGAGTCTGGGGGTGGTTTTGGATTCAGGCCTCTGTCTGGATCGACAGATGGAGGCGGTGGCTAAAGCTGCCTTTTGCCAGTTGTATCTGGTATGGAGGCTTTGGCCTTACATCTCCAGGCCCGATCTGGCCACTCTCATCCATGCCTTCATCACCTCGAGGCTAGACTACTGCAATGCGCTCTACGTGGGGCTTCCCTTGTTTCTGTTTCGGAGTCTGCAGCTAGTGAAGAATGCGGCGGCCCGTCTCCTTACAGGGATGGGGCGGTGTGAACAAATAACACCCGTGCTCCGTACGCTGCACTGGCTGCCTATAGCGTACCGAGCCAGATTCAAGGTGTTAGTATTGATCTATAAAGCCCTGCACGGACTGGGCCCCTCATATCTCGGGGACCGCCTCGCCCTCTGTGCCTCAGAGTGATCCCTTCGGTCCACCAGGTGCACCTTTCTGGAGGTCCCCCGTGTAAAACGGGGGGCCACAATGGAACGAGCATTCTCGGTGGCCGGGCTGCATTTGTGGAATTCCCTCCCAGAGGAGGCTCGCCTGGCCCCGGGCCTGTTGGCCTTTTGACATGTGTGCAAGACTTGGCTGTTCTCCCAGGCCTTCGGAGGGGAGGGTGGGGTGGGGAGGGTTGGTTTTAGTGCTGATTTTTATATTTTTGTGGGTTTGGTTTATTATTGTTGTTGGTTTTTATTGCTGTTATTGGGTTTTTATAATGTTGTAAGCCGCCCCAAGATGCCGTAGGCATGAGGGGGCGGATAATAAATTGAAATAAATAAATAAATAAATACCCAGAATGAAATCCTGACTAACATGGATCTAGAAATCCCATAGCAATGATATATGCCTGAAGCTGCCAAGCAACCACCCATTCAATAACCTTCCCTAAAAAGGGAAATTTAGAGATGGAGCAACAGCTGGCAGGGGAGTCAATGTCAAGAGATGGGTTTTTCAGCAGGGGTCAGATGACTGCAGTTTTGATGCCATCAGGCACCCTGTCCTCCCGAAGGAAGGCATTGACAACCCCAGTGTCTCCTGACTAGCCTTCACCAGCCAGGACAGGCATGGATTTAATTCACAACTGATCACCCACACCACTCCAAGCACACCCTCTGCTTCAGTGGCAAGACTAATTGAAGCTGTTCCAAGCAAGCCAGATATGGCCGAGCCTCCCCAATCTCAAAATCTGATACTGCACCCAAATTAGCAGTTGCCAAGTTAAGCCAACTATGAACAACTTTATCTGAAAAATAGGTGACAAACTCATCACAGTGGGCAACTAATGAATAACTCCAGGTGGAGAAACTGAGGATTTAACAGGATATTCACCATCCATCACCACCCAGAAGAGCTCCACTGGCTGGCACTTTGCAGATGCTATGGCAGCGTCAAAGAAAGTTTTCTTGACCACCACTATGGCATAGTCCTTCAAAGATGATCTGTGCTGCAGTCAGCTTTGGTGTGATCATATACCAGGGAGACCTGAAGTGCTGCAGCAGAGAAAGCAGATGCCTGGGTGCCACTGTATCGAGCACCCAAGTGAACATACCATACTACAGACCGACCAGGCCATCAACAGAGGCCATCAAGGTCAGCGTGTAAATCCCCCAGAGAGTTCTGGGATCCTATTAGATCCATTAGTCTCAGGGCAGACCAAACTAATGCCCACCACCCCAATGGGAGCAAAGGAAGGCAGGGATCTGTGAAGCCTGTTTAAATACATGTCCAAATCAAAGCCTAACGTTTGAAAGTCTGAATCTTTCTGCCCTCATTTCCAAGGATGAACTTAGGGGCAAGCAGCCTAGACAGTTGCCTAGCATGGAGCATTTGGAGGGTCAGCAAAAAGCCCCCCAAAGCTGCCACTGCCGCCACCCACTGCCTGCACAAATGAGCTGGAAACGGCTCAGCTGTTCAGGGGCCTGCAGTGACTAGCTTCCCTGTGCATGCCTCAGGCATGCACACACCAGGCCCCACCCAATTTGCATGCACAGAGAGCAAATATGTTAGTGGCCAGTGTGTGCATGCCTGAGGTGCACACAGGGAAATCAGTCACTGTGCTGTGGACCATCCAACCCGTTTGCTCCCTCGCCTGTCCAGTCTACTCACGACCCAGCCCACACTCAGCCCACCCATTCCCCAGCCCACCCTCAGATTAAATCTAAACTCCCAATCCACATTTAAAATAGAGCTGGAACTCCCATTGACTCCCTCACATAGAACACTGATCTGGGACTCATTATACATGTTCCAGGGCCTCGTAGAAATCAGATTTAATCAGCGTTACATGCGAGCCACCCCAAATCAGGGTCAGCTTCTGCAGTCAGCTGGGGGCGCCATGTTGGAGGTCCCCCGGGTTTCCGGGGGGCCATGCAGGACAGGGCGTTCTCGGTGGCCACACCACACCTGTGGAATTCCCTCCCAGTGGGGGTCCATTTGGCCCCGGACCTCCCGGCTTTCTGCAAGAACTGTAAGACCTGGCTGTTCCATCAGGCTTTTGGCGAGGGAGAGGGGTAGGGTTGGGTTGGGGGGGGGTTGTGTTCTTTTCCCCTGCTTTTGTTTATTATGTTTTTAAATGTTTTAATTGTTTTATATTATATTTTTATATTGTATTTTGTTATTGTTAGCCGCTCTGGGCTACCGTGAGGTAGGAAATGCGGGATAAAAATATGGTAAAATAAAATAAATAAATGTCTGAAGTTTAAAAATTTCCACCCTCAATAAGGGCTGGTCACCTCATTCCAGCAATCCCTGGCACCTCACAGGTTTTTTTCCTCCACAGAAGTGGTTTTAACATGCGAAGTGGGCTCTTACTGAGCAAAGATTGTGGGGCTTATCTCATCAATTCATGGCTGTAGACTCCTATTTGTGATTAAAATGTTAGGTTGCAAAGATATGCTGTTGAAGCTGGTACCCTTGATTTAGCAGTTGTTGAAGATACAGTTGGCACTTTATTTTGCCATCAAACATGATATTTTGCCATGACCTTGTCACGGGGTTGGGGTCCACTACTCCACGTTTCTGGGTTGGGTGACTCTGTCCACATGACAGACCTAGAAAATAGAAATAACAAATAGCCTTGAAGGTAGGTGAATACTCTTGCATTGCATGTTTCTTTTAATGAAAGAGAAGCCCCCTTCGCCGCCGTAATGGCGGCGACGGGGTAATTGTCCGGCCCCCGTCCATGGGATGCGGAGAAGACCGGACGTGAATGGAGCGGCGGAGCACTGCGGCGTGCTTCCGGCCACTGGGAATCTGCCTGCCAACAGCGGGTGCGCGTGCGCAGAGCCGCCGCGCTTTGGGATTTTTCACTGGGCTCCGCCCTCTTGACGCGGGGCGGAGTCGTGCTGGCCGCATGTGAGCGGCAGTTCATGCAGGAGCGCGAAGCAGCAGCAAGGGGCTAGTCTTGCTGCTGGCTTTGCCACGAGGAGATCTGCGATGGGCCGAACAAAGAGGAGAGGAGCGGCAAATAAAAAGATGGGCAGTAACCAGGAAGGAGGGCGCGGGGGGGAAGGGGTCCCATCCCAGGCAGAGTTATTGGAGCGCCTGGCAGCGTGCGAGGCCATGCTGCAGGCCCGTGGCCCAGCCCCTCCCTCACAGGCCATCACCCAGAGCCAACCTGGCATACAGAGCCTACCCTCGA
>QEPC01004099.1:25548-43490 GCA_003113815.1 Sphenodon punctatus
GGGGGTCCAGTATGCTATAGTAGGTCAAATAGGTTAGGAATTGAAATGAGTCATCTCCTTAAGAGATGGGGAGGTGACACCCAGTGCCAGGCGCAGGCAGTACGCACTGGGGTTATTTACCTGGGAGGGGTACTGCAGTTTCGTCAGTAAGTACATGCACGGTCTGCTGACTTAGCGGGTACCCACCTCCTTACTCAAGCCCACAGTTGGGACGCTCCCCCTTTCGGCCAGAGCCAGGGTGCTGTCGAAGGGGAGCCTTGTTTGTGATGGAGCTGGCACGGGAAGGCACATCCCGGCCAGTTCCGGGTTAATAAGAGTTAATTAGCTAGCATACTGGACCCATATTGCGTGGGCAATCACCCACCGTCTTTGATAACTATTGAATAAAGAGTGTGGCCTGATTTAATCCAATACTTGGTCTCTGTGTCTCATTGGGGGGGTGCTGCGACAATGGTCAATTGTTTAGAGCAAGCACTGGGTCTTTTCAACGTACTTCTATGTCTATTGCTTAAATAAAATAGGATCTGTCATATTACACCTACCCTGTGCTTGACCAATTTCAATTTTCAATAGAAGGAGACAGACAGTGTCATACAGCAATATTCATCTCATGTTTACCTTGTGACAACGTAGTGAGGCAACCAGTTCAAAGTCCACAGCAAAGGGCTAAAAGGGGAATAATGAGATTTCTTTTTGGCAGAAGTCTTTAACCTCTGTTTGGAAATGGCACTATCATAGATCTTCCATTTATCCCCTATATTCCCCATATAAATCAGAGCTGCAATATATATAAAAATGAAAAAGGCTTGGTGAACCTTGCTATGAAGCAGACCTCTCCGTAATGTTGGAGCTCTTACAGACGTACCGGAACACTCCCTCCCGAGAAGTGACTCCCAAGCCCTGCCATAAACCTCTTGGAACAAAACACTCAGAGCTTCAGCTGTTGTTGTTTCAGAGGGCAGTGAACTTACCTTTGCAGAGATACAAATGCTTGAGGGAGCTCAGCTGCAGCATTTTAAAAGGTTGTTTTATTCTTCCCCTTTAGGAAAGATCATTTTCTATACTGCAGAAAGCTGCCTTTGTGTTAAAGTCCATATGCCTGGCTAGGTTAGATGGTTAGATAGATAGATAGATAGATAGATAGATAGATAGATAGATAGATAGATAATATTTTGTATACATACAATAAAATACAATAAAAATACAATAATATATATAAAACATTAAATAAAAACAACAATAAAAATGGTGAGAAAAAATCCCCACCATCTCATCCACCCTCACCCTTCTCCCTCACCAAACGCCTGGCAGAACAGCCAGGTCTTACAATTCCTACGGAAACTCAGGTGGTCTGGGACCAGACAGGCCCCCACCGGGAGGGAGTTCCACAGGCGCGGCATGGCCACCGGGAATGCCCTGTCCTGCGTGCCCCCCCCTGGGAAACCCAAGGGACCTCCAACAGGGCGTCCCCAGATGACCGCAGGGGCTGGCCCAGAACCCGGGGAGTGAGGTGATCTCGCAAATAGGCAGGGCCCAGACCGTGTGAGGCTTTATAGGTCAAAACCAACACTTTGAATCGAGCCTGGAAGACTATTGGCAACCAGTGCAGAGATCGGAGCACTGGTTTAATGTGCTCTCAGCGGCCCAGCCCCACCAGGAGCCAGGCCGCCGCATTCTGCACCAGCTGCAGCTTCTAAGCTGTCACCATAGGTAGCCCCACGTAAAGTGCATTGCAGTATTCTAACCGAGAGGTGATAAAAGCATGGATGATTGTGGCCAGGTCCGGAACCGAAATCAGTGGCCGAAGCCGCTGCAGCAGATGTGACTGGCGGAAGGCACTCCTCGCCACAGCCTCCACCTGGAGATCCAGGCGGAGCTGCGCATCGAGGAGCACCCCCAGGTTCCGCACCTGGGAAGTCAGTGTAGAGCACACCCTCTCAACCGAGGGGGTCGCCATCTCCATCAACTTCCCCACTAACATCACCTCTGTCTTGTCAGGATTCAGTCACAGTTGATTAGCCCTCATCCAGTCCCTGACAGCTATCAGACACCAAGTAAGCACCTAATGGGGTCAAGAGCCAACCGAAAAGACCATCACAATAAAGCAAAGGCTGCCAACTACAAATGTATTCATGGCATTTCTGGCTAATTGCTCCTCTCCCAGTTTCCATGATGAACCTTAAGACTTTTTAGTAGTGAACCTGCCAGGGATTATTCCTCAGTTCTGAACTTTGGGCATTAATGGGTGCCCTAGAAGTGTTAGGCTCAGATCCATAAACCCTGCCTTCTTAATCCATCCTTCTTCAAAGGGTAGTTAGCTCTGATTCTCATCCTCTGCAGCTGTCATGACATTTCTGAGTGAATGTTGATGGTGAGTCACCAATTGCAAGATGCTTGGAGGTCTCTAATCCTTCTCAGTTTTATTCTGTTTTGCAAACTGCAAAAAAGGCTAGTTGTGAGTAGCAGGAAAAGGAATGCCCCTATCTAGCATTGGGGAGCCTCTAGCAAGCTCTCCTTGTCTACAGGGGCTGTCTCAGAACTGCTGTCTCTAGCACTGCAGCTGGGCCCAGTCCAGCCAGGGAAAAAGGGCAAATCCTTGGTATTCCCCCTCCTCAAGCCTGCAACTTGTTTCCTGCACCAGCCCATGTCTCATCCCCCCCAAACCAGTGGCCACTTTCCCCAAGCTAGTCCCAGGCCCCATTCCCCATCCCCAAGCCAGCAATTCCCCGCACAAGCCAGTCCCATGTACTAGGGGTGGGAATTCCGGTTCTCTCGAGATCCGGTATTGCCGGTATTTGGGTGTATCAGCTTAATCTGATAAATCCGATATTTACCTGTACCGGCATATCAGAGTTTTAACATTGGCCACTTTACCAGATTTTTTTACATTGCGGCCATTAAAGTCAATAGCCGCAATGTAAAAAATCTGGTAAAGTGGCCAATGTTAAAAATCCAGTATGCCGATACCAGTAAATCCGGTACCAGGGAGATCCGATACCGGTACATCCGGTATCTGGCATTCTCCCCAGTGTCTCGCCCCTACTATGTACCATTCTCCCCTCTCCCAAAGCCAGCTGCATGCCTCACTCTCCCTCAAGTCAGCAATCCCTCTGAGCAAGACACAGACCCTGTTCCACCTTCAAGCTAACAAACTCCCCACCAAGCTACCTGTATTCTGCACCCTCCCCCAAAGCACTGCTCCCCTTTTTACACTGGTAGCAGACTTTGCAACAGTTTTCACTGTATTTTCCTTTCCTTATAGGCCTGTCAAACTGGCAGAGCCTGTGCACGGCTGTGCCAAAATAACCCATGCACAGGGACCTGTGTTCACTGTGTTTTCCTTATTGGGAATGATGGGAGAAATGTTAAGTATACATACAAATACAAATGCAAATAAATGTAATTACTAAAAACACAAATATTGGTACAAATACAAATGCAAATGCAAATATGTGTCCCCTGTCTCTTATACACATCTAGATGTGTATAAGGCAGCTCTATGGCATTGGGCAGAACTGCAGTGGTTGTCTACCGAATAGACGGACCGTAGTTCTGCCTCTGGCTGATGCCCCACGTTTGAGTGGCTCGCTCGTCACTCCACTTGTGGTGCTCCACCCTGCTCCATCTGCACATCAGACTTTAAACAGACTGGGTGTGAGGCAGAGTAGAGCTGTGGGTGCAATCCATGTAAAATCACCCATTGTGCTGAATCACTGTGGCAGCACATGCTCAGACAGCATCATGGTCAGGAGAAACCAGAGACCTGTGTATGGTAGCCCAGAGTCCTGCCTAGAAGGTGTGACAGAAGCTATTTTGGATGCCTCCATTATGAATAGAAGCATGGGCAAGTAAGCTGTATAAGGAAGTGTGACACAGTAGTGTTGCCAATTGAGTGACTTTCTCATTAGTTTTGGCAACATCTATAGGCTCCTTAGTGCAAAAAATAAAGTGATCAGCAACTTTTAAAGACTCCTTAGCAATAATAATAATAAAGTGATCAGCAACTTTCCTGGTGATTTTAGAGTAACTCAGCGCTGACTTTCAAACAAAGAGGTGACCAAAAAGTGTTGGTCTGTCCTTATACATTATTTAAATTATATTCCACCATGAGTTGTGTTGTTCCTTTAAGGTTTCCAAGCCTGTGACACATGTGGATGGCCCTCATCCCCTCTGTTAAGACTAGAAGTCCATCTCTTAGAACTGAACAACCTGGAAACTACAGAATCAGTGGAGACAGTTGTAAAGAGAATTGTTGGGCATATTGATAAACATCAATCCTTAGATTAGATCCTAAAAAAGAATCTAATCCTTTCATAAACTCAAATAATTGTCCTTCAAAACATTGCAAAACAGTAAGTTTCACAGGTTAATTGCTCATTTTGTGTGATTTTATTTTTGAGTCTGCTACCTGTTAATTGAGTCAGGTTCTTCTTGTATTATGAGACCTGGTAAATAATAGTAAACAACAGCCATTAAGGTCCCTTCTAGCCTAGCAACTCTAGTGATTCTATATTTACTTTCTTTGCACCATTCATGAGTTTAAAATCATCTATCATTATTTGCATTAGAGTCTGCACTGGTTACCAATAGCTTTCCAGGCACAATGCAAGGTGCTGGGTTTGACCTATAAAGCCCTAAATGCCCTGGGCCCCAAATATCTGAAAGAATCCCTCCTCTCATGTCCCACTGTGGCTTCTGAGATCATCCTCTTTCAGGTACCATCTGCCTGTCAGTTCATACAACAAGAGCATGCAAAGAGGCAGTCTCAGTGGCTGTCCTACGGTTATAGAACTCCCATGGTTTGGGAGGCAATGCAAGACCTTTTTGTTTGGCAGTCGGAGTAGGGTTTGGGGAGATGTGGGTTAGGGGATTTTACTCACTTTTATTTGGTTTTATTTTTGTATTTGAACACTGGAACTTTTATTTGGTGTTACTCTGGGGTCAGCAGCCAGATCCCAATCATGATGACAGTTAGCCCAGGCTGTGACTCAGGGATTTCCCCAAGTCACAGCTCGGGCTAGCTGCCACTACAGTCAGGAATCAGAATTCAGCCCAGGCAAACATCTGGTGGGTGCAATGCAGCCGCTTTCTAATGTGGCAGTGGTCATGGAGTGAAGCGTGCTAAAGGCAGCCCCCACCACATTTGAAAGCACTCTTTCTGTATTATTTGTAACCCACCGTGAGCCCTAAGGGGAAAGGTGGGATAAAAATGTAAATAAATAAAATAAAATAAATAAATAATTTCCCTTCAGTCATGTTTCTTTCTAATCTAAGAAGACATATGACACAGTCCTCTATCCATTAAAGTCAATAGCTCAGTTCTCATCAACTTTAACGGATGGAGGATTTAGGGATGTGCGAACAGAACCGAGTTCGGAAATTTGGTTCAGTTCAAAAATCGAGTTCGGTTCGAAAGTTCGGTTTGGTCGACCGAACTATTCGAGTTCGGTCAAATTCCAAACTTCCGAACCAAGTTCGTACATTCAAAACTGGTTTTTTTGGCCTTCCGAACTGGTTCAGATTCGACCAAAGAGTTTGGTCAAATTCAAGTTCGGTTCGAAAGTTCGGTTCGGTCAACCAAACTATTCAAGGTCGGTCTGAACTCCGAACGTCTGAACCACGTTCGCACATCCCTAGGAGGATTACAACCATATTCTTTTAAGCCTCTTCTTCTATGGAAGCTGTTCCTTCGTTCATCATCTTTGTTGCCCTTCTCTATATCTTTTCCAGATCTACTATACCATTTTTGTGGTGGGGCAACCAGAACTGCACAAGTTTATATATAAAAAATTGATTTATATAGCTGTACTATGATATTTTTAAATTTAAGTTTCTATTTTTTCCCCCAATAATTCCTAACATTTAGCTTGCTTTTTTTACTGAAGCTGTGCATTGAGCCAATGATTTCAGCCAATAATGGAATGCTACCATAACATCACGTTGAAAGCCTTTGTCCTCCCACAATTTGGCAGGGCATTTTGTGCTCTTTAGTCACAATTATGTCAGCAGAATCCTTATATCCTGTTTTCCCTTTATTAAATGTTCTAATCAGAAACAGATGATCATAAGTAATAACACTGACTCTGATGTAGCATCTCCTTTCACTCAAAGGCCTCAAAGTGGTTTCTAAACATCAAATAAAGTGGGGTACAAAGTGTTTCAAAGACTTTTTGAGGGAGAATTTTAATCAATGTCTTGACTCTGCATTGAGCAAATCAAAGACTGCATCAGTTCAAATAAGAAATATGGCATTTTACGGCCTAAGCACACCAAGGCGATTGCCATGCAGTTATTTACAATTAGGAAGAGCGTATAAGTCTGTTGCTCTCAGACTCACATTTCCACATGTGTGGTGGTCTGGTCTGATATTAGCATATTGTCCTTTTACATAACAGCACTTTTGTTTGCATGTTACTTGTCTAGGAAAATTCAATTCAGATGCAGCATCTGGTTTTAGTGAGGTCTTGCTTTTTGTCCAATTTTCCAGATGAGTTGAGAGAACAAGTAGCTTAACCAGCCACCTAAGGTTACGTGGTGAGTCACTGACTCAACCCACATTAGAATCTTTGTTCACCTCTTTCTCCCAGAGTGTTTTTATTATTACCTTGAAAGATAGAGGGGATGACTGCTTGCTTGTTTTTTGTTTGGTTTTCTTTGTCTGGTTGGCATTGGTTTTGTTTTATTTTACGTTACCCAATATATCCCAGAGCATCCATTTTATTTACCAAGAGCAAAAGTGTGACTTTGTTTTCTCTCTCATAGAAAGCAGCATATTTTAACAAGGGGACCAATAGTCTTTTGAAGTCCATATTTAAAGAACCTTGGAATTGCCCACACTGCAACCATGCAGGGGTCATATTCTGCAGATGCTGGTTGCCAAAGAAACCATTAAGAGGTAGGACTAGGGTTCACAGTACGCCAGGCCCAGGATTAGTAAAACATAGCTACAGGCACCATGAAAACTGGCAATATGAAGGACTGTATCAATAAAACATTCTTAGTAATGTCTATATGCATATAATTTACATAAATATAAACATGTGCATATTTTCTATAAATACATTAGTGTACTACAACATCTGAGTATTAATGTAACAAAGTTGAAAAATCAAGCCAAGAAACAGTGATTATACCTTATAATATCAACTGTCTTTTATATGTATGTAATTTGAAATGAATAAACAATGCAAAGTGGAGCCCATTGTGTAAACTTCTGTATGTTCCTCAACTTGACCTAATTTTTACATTTCATTGAGAGCTGCAGGAAGCAAGTCATCAGGCTATAAACCCTTTTAAGTAGAAGCAACACCTTCTATCTTCCTATATAGATCCAAGTCCCATTTAGTTTCAGTTTGCTCCAGGCATATTAGCAGCATGTCTGTGAATCTGATGATAGTATCTATCTAATTCTAAGAGCCACAGTAGATCTTCAATAACCTTTAATATCCCATAAGCCATTCTGAAGTTACAAGTTCAAAACCAAACAGATCTCAGTTGTATATAACACTTTTCATGCATCTAGTACAACAAAACACTTTTCAATAGAACTGGAAGTGCAGTAATGCAGCAATCATTATTAACTTAGCAATAGCTCAAGCTGAGAGTTGATGCCAAAAACTATTTTAATGAGAGAATGTAGTGTGGTCAAAAACACTGATTATCTCCTATGTATTTTCCAACATCTATTATCTCTTTATCTTCCACCTACAGCTACCAGGGACAGAGAGAGGAGTTCAGTTTGGTGTTCTTATCATGTATGTATGTATGTATGTATAAGAATGCTGTTATGTAAAAGGACAAAAATGCACACATACCACGTATATTTATATATTTAAACGTGTATAATTTAGCTTATTGCATTATATTGTACATAGATATACATAATTTACAGTATCATTTCTATGGGTAATTTCAGACATTATGAAATTGTCTTTCACCACAGTGGTCCGCAGTGGATCCCCAGTGGTGGTAACGAGTCCATGGACGTCTGTTTGACCCCTGCCAGATGTTCCCACTTTGAATCTCTGGTGGTGGTCAAAGCTAACCACGGCTGGCTGGCTGGCTGCAGGTCCAGAACTGTGGTTAGATTGGCCACGATCTGGGATGGGGCCGTCAATGGCAGCACTGCACGTCTGCTTGCCAGCCCCGTCCTGGAATCAGGCCCCAACAATGGGACGGGGTCGGGAACAGTGGCTTGATTGGCCACTACACCCACCCATCTCCTCATGGGCGGGCGGCCGAGGGAGCATGGGTGGGTGGGACTGAGCGGCCGCACATCGCGCTGCACAGCCCTGCCCCCTCCCCGTGCAGCCCTGCCCCCTCCCTGAGACCCAGTAGGGATCAGGCCAGCACATCTAAAGGACAACTGGTCTGATCAAGGACCAGGATCGAGAGCCAGATCCTGGTCCAGGGTTCAGCGTGGCGGGCCAAATGGCCCGTCATGTCTGAAATTACCCTATATTTTCATATACTCATAGACACATTTTATATATATGAACAGTTGAACTTTTGCCTTTACAAAATTTAAGAAGATGATTTGTTGTTTCATGCAACAAATTCTCTTTCTTGGAATTACACCGGTGGACCAGTTCCACTATCCATAAAATCATTGTTGTTACCAGGGTTCCTAGTTTTCTGCAACAAAAAATTGGAACTTCTTTTATAAAAAACATACATTCTCTGATTTAAAAAACCAAAATCTCTGATTTTCTGTGATTAAATGTAAATGCTAGTTAACTTTCCATTACCAGAATATATATAGCTATGAATTAGAACACCTACTTTTATTGTAATGTTTTCATTTTAATGCAATTTTACAGCTACCTGACTCACCAACAGTCAAAAAAATAAATTCTAGGTCTGCGGCACCTCTCCAAACCCCCTCCCTCTCAGCACATGCCTTTAGGTTGCTTCCCCTCCATTCACTGCCTCCTCCTCACAGCCTGATTCCAGGCCGCTCTGCCAACCAGAAAGGGGGACCATATAGAGCTGGCACTTGGGGAAGCTGCTATGGGCCCAGTTAGGCCCACTTCCTGTCCTTTCTTCCCAAGGTCCAGAAAACCTGATTGCCCCAATTCATAGTGCCCCTGCCCCCACCCCCACCCCACAGGAGGTCTGTGGCACCCTTCCAAATGCAGAGCCCCTGCCCCTCCACAGCACATGCCTGGTTGTTTCCCCTCAGCTCCACTCCTCGCTGTGCTGCACTTGCTGTATCCTCCTCCCAAACCTGTATGTTTTTGCCATTTTCTGCAAAATTCTCTGGGAAAAGGCATTTTTTGCACATGCACAAACGTCAAAAATGAAGTAACTGAACAATCAAATATCCAGGCAGCTGAGTATATCGTAAGTAGACCACCTGTCCTTCCGTGCCCTATTGCAGCCCCTTTGATTGGCTGTGTGTGTTCTTCTGTGGGTACCATCTTTTAACCTTGTTCATACAATGGGGGTTCACTGGCAGGCATTGTCTGTTGCTGCCCTGATGTTATGGAACTCCCTTCCCCTAGAGGTTTGTTTGAGCCATGGCCTAAGCATCTTCAAAAGGTGGTGTGAGGCTTTTTTGTTTGAAAAACCATTTGGCAGGTGGGGATAGGGGTGGGTTTGTTGGGTGATTTTGGGGTAGGGTTGTGAGGGGGAGTTGGATGGTGGTTTTGTGTGGGCTTGGTGGGAAGTTGTGGGAGGGCTGGGGGTTTAGGGGTATTTGTATATGACTTTAAATATTTTTAGTGTTTGTGAGCTGCCTCAACCCCTTGAGAAGGGCAGCGTATAAATTGAAATGAATAAATGAAATAAGTAAATAACCGAACTGCTGAAAACCAAAAGAACCACATATGCAAATAATTATTTTGGTTACAGATATGATGATTTGGATATTCAGAGGGCTATCAGAAAATACAAATAATATTTGCAAATACAAAAGCCACTATTTGTTTCAGCAGCACTGACTGATGGCACTCCTAGCAAATAAGCATGTATGTTCTTACATAACCTCCACTGACATCTTCCCTGAGTGGGTGAAAACAGACATGACGCTAACCACCCTTGGTGGTTATTTATGCATGTTACAGGGCTGTATTGGTGCCCTAGGCAGCCCTGAAACATGCATAAATGACCACCAAGGGTGGTTAGCATCATGTCTGTTTTCACCCAGTGTCTCACCGTCTTTGATGTCTTTACCCTCACAACACCCCTGCGAGACAAAGTATTGCTATCTCCAGGCTGGTCTTAGTATTTGAAGGGCCCAGGGCAAAAATGGCCCTGCCCTGCCCTCCATAGCCCCACCCCTTTAATCCCTTCCTGCAGGACCTTGCTCCCCCACCCTAGCAGGGAAGGGGACAGAGAGCGGTGGGGCCTTTCAGGAAGCACCCACCCCAGGGACTGAGAATGGCAGGCAGGAAGGGGGCCCCACCAAAAACCCACCCCAGGACCTCAAGAGCATTGGTCCCAAGGGTACTCCTCCAACTGCAGGGACCAGGCCATGGCCCTGATGGGCCCTGCTTAAGGCTGGCCCTGGGTCTCAGTCTTTTATGTCTTGCTGTTTCTGTTTTACACACAACTGCCGATTAACCCAAAATCACATACGGAGTCCTTGTTGGTTGGAACGTGAAATTAAAACTGGGTCTTGAAGTCTCCTATTGGCCACCAAACCATCTTTCAATTCACCTTTGAAAAAGATGATAAATGATAAGGAATTATTACAGACTGAAGACAAGAGGCTAGAAAAGAGTACTATGCACTGGATTAAAAGGGAGAGTACTTAGGACTATATTCTTCCCTCATGTTTTTACACTGACATAACTCCATTGGCTTCAGAGGAGATTGCTATTAATTATTATTAAGAAAGCATGTATATAAAATTTACATTTATTTACACCTTTATTTAAGAAACATCAGGCCCACATGTTTGAATCTCCATTTGCTTGCACCTTGTGTAGTCTCCATGTGGACAAAGCAGATTCTCTTGTTGGAGGTAAGCAAGTTGAAAATTCTGCACTTATGACATTTTTTTACCCATTTTGCACACCTGTAAGAGACTAGACAAGCTCAGCTCCAAAGTCAGGGGGAAAACCAGCCCTCTGGTCTGATAGAGCAATTGGCTTTCTTCCGTGGCAGCTGCCATATGGAAGTGAGGGATTAGCAAATGGGCACTTCTTATGAAGGGCAAAGACTGTCAATGGTTGAAAGCCAATCAGGGCTTAAGTCCTACCAGCTGTGGGGAAGGATGTTGCAAGCCACCCAGGCTCCAATAGCAGCAAGAAAGATTGTTCATTTGTTTCCAAATAATTTCATATTTATTCCCAGTCAAGAAATGTAGATGATCAGGCAAGCAATGATATGAAAACTATTGGCAGGCAGGTGGAAGAATTAAAAGCTAAGGGTCTGGCAAAGACCTTGATGATATTACCTTTTCTACACCCATCCACCTGACTTTTCCTTCTGTCGCAACGTTAATGCCAGCTCTTATCAGACTCTTCAAATGCAGATAAAGGTGGCTGGTTTTTAAAGGACTCGTGCTGAACAAATATTTCTCTTTCCTCCAATCCTTATTTTCAGCAATGCCTATGCCCTTGACCCAACCATTATTTTGAATAACAAATATGAAAAGTCATCCTAAATGGCAGGCAGCTATCTGTCTGAAGTGTCGCCGAATTCTTCCTTTTCTTGCTGAAGAAAAGCCTCTGAATAATTCATAGAGGGTTTGACCAACTGACCAGTGTTCCCTGCTCTCTCACTGTCTGTCGCTGTGTGGGGAGCAGAGTCTGCTTTTTAATATTTCCTCTCACATCTTGTCACAAGCAAGCCTTTTCCTGCAATTGGAATTGACTTGACTGTAGCAATATTGTTCTGCTAAGACAAGAACTATGATCAGAACAACAGCACTGTTAAAAATGTTATAGGCTCCATAAAAACAATCACATCTGCTGTAAAACGCTAGGCGGTCATGAGTGCAGCATCGCTCTCATCATAACTTAGCTAGACTTGTCTGGATGGAGAAACAAATTATAGATAATTCCATTCTTTCCTTTCCCCCGTTATGGTGCAAAGTGATACAATGTGCTTCTTCCCTGCTAGACCTCTGAGACTGTAAAGAGAGAACAATGGTTTTTAAATGATAGGAGAGGAGATTTGGATTTGGAAACTGTCTGTGTAGTGCTGCTAGGTCTGTTAAAAAACAACACTAAATAATGCCTAACATATTTTTTAGGCTTTATGGGTAGATCAGGCAGCAATGCTTGGGATAATTTAACTGCAAATATATAAAGTGGATCACACCGCTCTGTTTTAGATGCAGTGCTACATTACCGGCATGCCCAAATTGCCCCTTAAAATCAGCATGAGATTAGGGAGAAGAGAGTTGCAGCATCAAACCTATTGTAGATGTTATTTATCATTTGGAATCTTGCTAGCCTGGTTTCCGATGGAAAGAAGTCTGACGCCAAGCACACACGCTATTGTCCTTGCTTCCCCCTCCTTTTGGCCCATTTCAACCAATTTCATAAAGGGGCAAGAAGGTCCAAATATAAATAGGAGTTAAGAAATCCAGATTTCAAAAAACCCCAAAGTGAGACATCTCATGCTCCACCCATATTATCCTAACTTGCATAAAAAAGTATAAATTAACATAATTGATATGAACTGTGCACATTTAAAATGGGCCGTTTGCCTAACTTTGGA
This sequence comes from Sphenodon punctatus, assembly GCA_003113815.1. Lineage (NCBI taxonomy): Eukaryota > Metazoa > Chordata > Lepidosauria > Sphenodontia > Sphenodontidae > Sphenodon > Sphenodon punctatus. Next base: position 38,221 of record QEPC01004099.1, read on the forward strand.
ATTAGGATGGTTGGTTGTTTTTTTAAATTAGCAAACAAGAAGTAAGTCATTCGCTCACAGACACATGCACACTCGGCAGCAGGTGGGGGCCCAGCTGTGTCTGTGCCACATAGCTGCAGCATATGGGGCCCAATGTGCCCAACTGCACTATACCGGGCTCGGCTATAGTGCTTCCCGAAGGTCAGGCAAGACATTTAAATAGTCCTGCCTGGCAGTGGCATCCAAGTAGGTTGACCAGATATATAAATTTTAGAGGACACATGAGAAATACAGGTTGCAGAGCTGCATTGGAGTCAATGCAGCCCAGCAACCTGCATTTCTCATAAGTGTCCTCTAAAATTTGCATATCTGGCCACCCTACCTCCAGGGTGCAGTGTGACAAGACAGCTCAAGGGGGACTGTATGACTGTCCTGGCTAAGGCAGGATGTCTGGTCACTACAGCATGTATACTAGGCCTTACTGAGCTACAGCCTGCGGAGGGTGAAGATGGGAAGGGAAAAGGTAATGGACTCGGAGGAGGTACAGGGTTCAGCACGGTAATCTGCTGCATTTTAAGCAGAGACGAGGAAGGGCTTGTCTGGGGAAAGTGTGACTGAGGAGCTTGAGCATTAAGGAGCAACACCTATGTAACACACAGCACAGTCAGGACTCTTGGCAGGAAAGGGGAGTCCAGCAAGAAGTAATAAAGCGTGCCACTGGGGAGCCAGCAGCAGCTACTACTGTGCTCCCAACCTGGCACAGCAGCTGCCTAGGCTGGCCCCAGTCCTTAATGCCGGCTCTAAGAAAATAATCTCAGAACGGAACCTAATGAGCCATGCACACCACACAAGCATTCCTGTTAATTCAGGATCGCTTTCATTGATCTATACCAGGGAGGTGGGGAACCTCAGGCCCGGGGATCAAATGCAGCCCGTGGTAAGTTTTCATGTGACCCCTTTCCAGTATGTAGATCTGGCCCCTGGATCCAGTTCCTATTCCTACCCTCAAACACTGTAAGACTGAGCTCATGGTAAGGAAGCAGAGAGGAAGGCATGCACACAAGGCTAGGGGTCTGAGATCCATGATATGTACCCTCCTCTTCTTTAGTGCACCCTTGTAAAGAAAACTTTTTAATTTTTATTTTTTTAAATGTATGCACCCCCTTCCCCTACTTCCATGCAGTCCTCAAAGCTTGTACTAACTTTCAAAGTGGTCCCTGTTTGAGAAGAGGAGTTCCCCGCTCCTGTTCTTGTTTATTTATTTATTCATTTATACCATAACTTATAACTCGCACTCTCTTGCCTCAGCAACTCAAGACAGCTAAACCATCATCAAGCTGTATTGTTACTATGGGCATAAATCCCATTTTTTTTACTTTCCAGCATATGTGTCGGCATCCCTTTTTATGCTTCAGTCGGTGTTGTCATTGCCTGATGTAGTCAAAGGGGGAGTAGACCGATCAGGTTCACTTTTTACATAAGTATTTTGACAATCAATGCATGAAAACCATGACCTTATTTTTTACCCAAAAACCTATTTCAATTTTATCCTTGAGGGTGTTTCCCTTCCTCCCATGACACATGCCCTCTTCTATCCTGGAAGCCCCTCTGTTTGAATTTATATATGACATTTCCAGAAGCAATAAAAGCAGGGAGGACAGCCTTAAGCTTATCAAACAGCAGCACAAAATGCTGAGGAGGGAACAAGGCATCCTTTAAAAGAATGAGGTGGCCACTGGCCAGTGTTTCCAGACACAAAGACAGGTACTTTTAAGTCCATGAAACAGTTTCATCTCTGGTCCTTCTCTGTACCAACATGCCACATCAGCTTCCTCAGAAAATGGATGCTCTGGATCCTAGTCTTTGTTATTTATTACTTGATTCCCTCTGCCCTCCCCCTCCTCCCACCCCATTGTCTTTTATTCTTTTTAATACCACTGATGAAAAAGTGTTCAGATGCTCTCTTTTATTGGACCCACTTCTGTTGGTGACGTTACGCAAGCTTTCAGACCACACAGGACCATTCTCAGGCTGGTAATAAGTCAGAACTACCTCATCTACCAGCCTGCACAGTCCTAAGAAATCACTGAGGACTCAGGGTATTACTACGACAAATTTCTATAAGCGCTACTAGGCATACACAGCACTTTACAGTCACAGATTTTTTTCTGAGACAGGTCCTTGCCCAGTGAGCTTACAATCTAAGATGGACATGAGAGGGGGGAGCACAGGGACAGACAGACAGACACATATTCCCATTTTATAGATGGGGAACTGAGGCTGAGACTTGCCCAAGGCCACCCAGTGAATTCATGACTAGGGCAGAATTTGAATCATGGCTTTTCAGGTCCAAGTCCAGCACCTTCTTCACTACACCACACTGACTCTCTAAGCTGATAAGTTATGATTTGGCCAAAGCCACCCAGTGAGTTCATGAAGAGGGCACAAATCAAACCCTGGTTTCCCAGGGCCAAGTCTAGCACCTTATCCACTACACCACACTGGCTCACTGGGTATTATTTAAAAAAAAGAAAAAAGGAGAGGGGCATTTCAAGCATTAAAATCAATATAAATGCAGCCTAAAAACTATACATTTGGTTAATAGACTCCTTACATACCTGAGGAAGGACCCTGTGTGGCCCAAAAGCTTGCATATTCTCAGCAGCAGAAGTCGGTCCAATAAAAGAGAGCATCTGTACTACTTTATCTCCATCTTGTACATTTTAGACCAACACAGTAACGCATTCTCTAGGCTTTAATACTATTGCCTCTTTTTCTGAGAGCCCCTCTCAATTGATTGTTTTCTGTGTAATAATCAACTCATCACTTACTTTCAGCTGCTTAGGAATACTAACAACTTCTCCCCACATCTCTTTTCCTACCGCTCCCTTTCTTGTTTACTCTATGCATAGTTTCTAGCTTGTATTAATATTCATTTATCATTAGATTTCAGTGATTGAAATGCCACTTTTTAAACAACACTCTCCTAAGTGATTACTTTTAGATATATACTCTTCTACATTTGCTTAGTCTCTATTTCACATTTCTTACATGCCTGAGGAAGGGTCTTGTGTTGCCGAAAGGTTCACTCCACAGATTCCTTAAAAATTTAAAGGTACATTACTGAGTCAAATGCCTTGGGCCCCCCATTCACCTTGTTTTCACCATTGTTGGCAGTGGGGAAAACCCAGGGAACATGGGTCCCATCAGTGAGGCCAGTAGAAAAGGGAAGAGAAGAACTTGATTTCCTTCTCTTTCTACACATATTGACAATGACTCTATGCTGCAAAGTTTGGTTTGGGATCCTGAGCTGAACCTCCCTGGAAGGGAGAAAATTTTGGAATTTTTGGAATTTGGTTATAATGGACTGCTTTCTAATTATAACTGTTTTCAACTACTCAGACTTTTTGTTATTCGTACACTTTTTGGATTGAAATTTTCAACACTTGTTACAGCAACTGCATTACTCCGACAACCCAGCTCAACCAATAAAAGCTTTTTAGCTCTGAACATCTAGCTAAATGTGATCTATACAGAAAAGCTAATGGGATGGCGGAATGACTTGAATAGTGATCCTGAATCCACCAGTGCCAGCAGAGTGATGGTTGACTTCAGAAGGACTCTTCAAGCACTAGTACATTTAAGAAGATCACAAGCCACGGCCTTTATTGTCATGTTATTGGAATGACATTATTCAGCCACAGAAAAAGCATACGACACAGGGTATTTTCAGATGTTACGTGGTCAATTTCCACCACAGTCAATTCCCTGTGGTGGCTTGGACCACGTAACGTCTGTTGGGGGAACGGATGCTCCCCCCCCAGATGTTACCACGGCGTGGGATCAGATTCACCACATGAGCGGCCGAAGCGGCTGGGCCGGAGGCCGTCGCGTGTTGAATCCGATTCCAGGCTGTGGTGACCCCCGCCGTCATGTCTGGACAGCGGACACGGGCCGGAATCCAGGCAGGGATTCTGGCCCGTGGCCATAGCGGGCAGGCACTGTGGCGGCATTGGCCGTGGCGGCCACCCGTCTCCCCAGAGGGTGGGCGGCAGGAAGCGTGGAGGGGGCGGGGCCATGCGGCCGCACTTTGCGCCGCACGGCCCCGCCCCCTCCCCGATTCCCCAGCAGGATCCCCCAGAACGTCTATTAGGGTGTTACGGGTCATCCCGGCAGGGGATCATTTCCTTGATTTCGTGATGGGGCCAATTGACCCCGTCATGTCTGAAAACACCCTGAACTATGTAGCTCTGCCAATATAACCAATATACTACTAGACAACATTCTATCTATGTAACAGATTTCATGGAAAATCATGTACTGTTTCTTGCACTCCTCTATCTATAATGTCAAATTCCCTTATTAAAGCAAGTCCTGGCATACAGAGCTCAGGGAGAGAAGAAAACTAATATGTGTGACAAGCTATAATTAATATTTGAAACCTGCTGAAGCCACCTAAAATACTTTTCTAACAAAGGAATGGAGCAAGTTTAAGATTCAGCTTTACTTGGTCTAAAAGCCAAAGTTCTCTACTATTGGAAATGAGTAAGTCATGGCTTTGTAATAGCATAAAGCTCCAATTTTCAGTCTTGATGGCCCCCAGGACTGTAAATTGAAAACTGACACTAGCTCAAGTTGAAATATTTCCAACTCTGGGTTTTGGTGACAATTTTAATTATTTTGGTCCCATGGTAATGGTGTAGTAGAAGAATGTGAATAAAAGAGAAAATCCACACTTGAGAAGAAGAAAGAAATAGTTTAGTGGCCATTTGTTCCAGTAATAATTTATTATTGTGGTGACAATTCAAAAAGATGTGCAGAGATTCGGAATGCTGGAAGTATTTCCAAGAGAGAGGGTTTTAGCGGGTAGAGAGCAGATGACTCAGTCAAAAGAAAAATGAATCAATTGGAATATAAAACAAGTCATCACCAATACATAAGTTTCTGTATAATTATTAATTATTATTATTATTATAAGCATTTATATAGTGCCAGCGATGTACCTGGCGCTTTACAAAAAAATAAGTTAGACATGGTCCCTGCCCGAGAGCTTACATTCTAAAGACAGGGGGAGGGGAGACAGGGAAGGGGGAACAGAGGGAGAGACAAGGGATGTGACATTCACAAGGATGTGAGAACTCAGGTACACTTTCTTGGCTTGGTTACAGTGTGACACACTGTGGAGAGTGGAGAAATAGTATAGTTAGTTGCACTCTCCATTAAAATCACAAACATTTTACTCATAAAATTGAGATGATTTATCCTATCGCTGGGTGTAAAGAGATGTGGAG
>QEPC01004099.1:43644-71863 GCA_003113815.1 Sphenodon punctatus
TCCCCCCCCTTCGGCCTTGCCCTGTCGAAGGAGGGGAGGAAAATGCTAAAAGGATACTGTCAACGGAAGGCACATCCGGGCAGTACCTGAGTTAATAAGTTACAATAGTTAAATGGCATATTGGACCCAAAAATTGCAGATAGCAATTCTTTCCCCACCTGCCTAACGTGGCATCTTTTGAATAAAGAGTGCGGCCAGTTTTACACCAACTTATGTTTCTGTGTCTCATTGGGGTGCGCCGACAATTGTGAGGTTTGCATATGAGGAAGAGAAACAGTAGCCTGAAACACATGTGCAAGGTTCCCATGCGAGCTCAGCCAAGGGGAAGGTGGGTACTGTGGTCAGTACGTTGCTGCCACTGTCTTGGAGGAAGGAGATTGAACAGTGGGGAGGGGGCGCTGCTTGGCTGTCCTTTACATTCCCTTCCTCGACTGCTGCTGTTTGCAGGGAGGAGGTGCAGGCTGGCAGACTCCTGTGCTGTAGCTGAGGGGAAAGCAGATGGCAACCAATCCTCAATCAAGAGCCAAAGCCCCCTTTGTTTTCACTATCATATTGAGGTTCCCTGTTCTCCCCCAGTCAGGGGGATTGCTGGTCCCTGTGTCTGATGCCTATAAGTCAGACTGGGGAGTTGAGGAATAGCCACATCTCCTGCCTGCCTGGAGTGGCAGGCCATTGCAGCAGGTGGGAATGGAGGCTTAGGTAATCTGGAGGGTGCCATGGGATAGGGGTGCACGTCATCAAACAGTTTGGCATAGGTGAGGGAGTCAGGCTTGGGTGCATTCAGGATGGGGGGGTCCAGATCATGGATCTGTGACATGGCTCCATCCCCTATTTTTGTGCACATGCCCATTTTTGCTTCCTTACCCTTGGAGGGAGCAGGTTGGGGAGGGGAGGGACACTCACAGGGATTCTCAGTAGGGGGGGGAGACACTCAGAGTCAGCAGGGCTTTTGCTGGGGTAAGAAAAGGGGCAGTTCCTTAGAGCAGTTAACTGAGTGAAGGAGGAGCAGCCGCCTTCAGTGCCGGGATCAGTCACTCAGGGATACTATTATACATTCCCTTCTCTCTCTGTTTAGGATGTGCTTTTTGTCTCCTGATGCCCCCATTTAATTTCTGTTCACTGAGTCTATACTGGATGAGTCTGCCTAAGGTTTGCACATTTTATTATGGTGTGGTAGTCTGCCGTCATGTTCAATTACATGCTGTGCTGGTTGGTGGGGAGGTTACCCCTAGAAGCATAATGTACTGCATGTAGTTGCTGATCTTGTTGTAATGTGAGCCCTGCATAATCTGAGCTCTTCTCCTGGAATAGACCCCTATTGCCCACAATTTAAATGGGTATATTAATCCATCACATCAACTGAGGGCAAGATAAGGGAAGTTGGCAGGCAGAAGAGTGCAGCCTGTGGGCCTGGGATTTCTGGGAGGAGTGTGGGGATAGTCGGTTAGAGTGGGGAGGGGACTGGGAGCCAGGCCTCCTGGGCTCTCTCAGAGAGGAGTGGGGGAATGAGGCTGAGGGGGTTAGAGCAAGAGGGGGGCTGGGAGTCAGGTCTGTCCTGGGTTCACTTGTGTGGGGAGTGTGGTTACTGGGTTAGAACAGAGGGGGTTCTTGGAGCCAGGACTCCTGGGTTCTCTGAGAGGAGAATGTGGTTGAGGGGGCTAGAGAAGGGGGGACTGGGAGCCACAACTCCTGGATTCTCTTGGAGGAGAGTGCGGCTCCTAGTTTAGACCAGGGGGGAGGGGGCAGGGAGGCAAGATTCTTGTATTGTCCAGGAAGGGTGTGGGAGTTAGTAGTTAGAACAGGGGGAGCTGTAGTGTTCTAGGAGTGGGGATTTAATGTGTTCCTCTTTAAAAAACCATGGATCCAAAAACCTACGGTTAGGAGAACAGTTAAGACTCTTACAAATTCAACCATGCTCACCATGCTCCAAAAAGCATGGACATTGTAAGTTAAGGCTCCTGTCTTAACTTGCATGCCATGTAAGCAGTAAAGACCTTGTACAGTCTCTCGTGTTGTGCTCGCTTACATCTTGGGCTCCATGCACCCACACTTTATCTTGGTCTTCAGTCCCAATCCTCTTCCTCTGCAGGCTGGGGGCAGTACTGAAGCTGGAGACAGCATGGGTTCAGGAGCCAACTTGCTTTCTGTATATGCTTTCATTTGGTTTGGGGAGAATGGGAAAGCTGAGTACTGTGTGGGTTGTGTATGGGAGGAACAAGGTTGATGGATGTGGGATGTGTACAGGGAGACAAGACTGGGGTAGCCGAGCAGTGGGGAAAGTGTCTGTATGGAGAGGGGGAAGCCAGGTGCTGGGGGAGTGTTTATGGGGGACAAACTGAGAAATGGGGAATGTGTACACACAGACAATGCTTGGGGTTAGGCACAGATGGGGGGAAATGTATGTATCAATAAAGGATAGACAAGTCCTGGCAGGGGTGTATATGGGGGGGACAAACCTGAGATATAGGTGATGTGTATTCATGAACAAGGCTGGGGGGCAGCCAGGGGTGGGAGCAGTGTTTATATGGGGAGGGGGTATCCAGTGCTGGGGGCCATACATGAGGGGAAGGGTAAGAGATGAGTTCTTCTGGCAGCACAGCTTAGTAGCTTTTTATGAGCAGGGCCAGCACCAGCAGTTGGCAAATGTCAGCATTTGCTGAGGGCCTACATTGTTCCAGGGATGGGTTTCCCCCCCCCAAAAAAAAAAAAAAAAAACCTGGGCACCTGCTTATGCTGTTGCTGCCACCTCCCTGCTCAGCCGGCTCCACTTTGGTCCTGTGCCAGCCAGCCAGTGCAGATTTCAGCTGGGTTCCTGGGGCCATAACAACTGGTCATGCATGTGCAGAAGGGCTTCCCACATGGTCAGGGGCACCCAACCAGCCCTACGATGTGGAGCAGGAGGAGGTATGCACAGCACTGGTGCACTGCAGCAACACTCAATAGACAGACAGCATGCGGAGAAAGTGGGTGACAGTGATAGCCAGTGACCAACCAAGAAGTGGGCAGGATCCGCCTTCTCTCTTCCAGCACACCAGGCACTGGCAGCAGCACTAGTATGCCACGGGCTGTCTGGGCAGCAGGTAATGCACACACACCCCGCCGGGCCTGAGCAGGAGCAGGGGCATGATTAAAGGAGGACTGGGCAGGTCCAAGAGGGCAGGGAAAAAGGGGACCCACTGATACTCTGTCACCCATGGGCCCACAAAAACCTGGAGCCGACCCAGTTTATGAGTTTCAGGTAGCGTGCTCTCTTCATGAGGACTGTAGCTGCGGGGAAATCAGATGACAACCAATCCTCAATCAAGACTAAGAGCCAAAGCCCATAGACAGCCAAATCCCTTTCCAATACACTATAGTACTCCAATGCATGATATACAAGGTCAAATATTTGCCGCTCCTTAATCACTACACAGTTACTATAGTATGCAGATGCACTTGAGCTGCTGTCTGAGAGGACAGCTATAAATGAAGGACAAATTGTGGCTACCGTGGAGCCGGGGATCAAGTCCATAATACTGGGACAGGAGGAACTTGCTGTCCCCAGTTCAGTGTTGCCCCCAACCTGAAGAGGAAGAGGATTGGAGCTGAAAAACGAAGGCAAAGTGTGAGGCACAATGTGAGACTGTACAATGAGCACAATATGTGAGACTGTACAATGTCCTTACTGCTTAAGTGGCATGCAAGTTAAGGCAGGAGCCTTAATATACAATGTCCATGCTTTTTGGAGTATTGCTGAATGTGTAAGAAGCTTGATTCTTCTCTTAAACCATATGTTTTTGGATCCTATTAATTTTTAATATGCATAATTGTTAGTATTGCAGGAGTTTAGCTTTTCTGGTCCTGATTTTGGGTGTGGAACATGTAATAAATCTGGCACGAAATATTATATTAAACCGGGGTGTGCAGCAGGCACATCACTCATTTTCATTTTTGCATACAAAAAAACCCTTCATTTTCAGGGAGTTTTGTAAACAAAAAAGTTTTTTTTGCTGTGTTTATTTTTATTTAAAATAATTTTAAATTTTTTTTTAAATGACTGCACATGCACAAAATGGCTACTGGCCCATTTAGTGCATGTGCAGCCCTTTTCCAAAATGGTGTGGTCACTATTGGAGCCATTTTGGAAAAGGGCAGTGTCAGGCTGTACCGCCGGCTCCAACAATCCTCGGTGGGGTACCCTCCAAGTCGCAGGGGAAGGGAAGGAACGGCAGCTGTGTTGCTAGGCACCACGACACTGCAGAAACTGGAATTGTGCCGGTGTCTGGCATGCAGGGGTGGAGGCCCGGCGCCAGGAGGAACGTTCTGGTGCCTAAAGGACCCTTAGGCCTCGCTACAAATATGGCCGGTGGGCCAGCAAGGCCCCGCTGGTGATCTTGGGAGAGACTGGCCCCTTCGTGTGATTCAGACTTCAAGGATTTTGAAAGCTAAGTGCAAGTGTGTGTGATTAAGTGAGTGTGAATGACTGGGTGATTGAGAGACTGGGAGACTAGGGGTGTGCGAGTGACTGAGTGACTGGGTGGTGTTGTGGGGGTGTATATGGGCGTATATTGAAGGAAAGGGTTAACCTTGTACTAACACCCCTCCCCTCCAGCACCAAAGAGGGGTTCCCTGTGTGATTCGTGTGGAACCCTCTTATTTGTTCCTTGGCCCCCTGCCTTTCCTGAGGGACCATTTTCCCACCCAGGGCGCCTCCGCAAAAGGAAGAGGACTGGTGTACTCTTTCGACCTGAGACCCTCGCTCCCTTACGGGTTCATCATTCAATTTAGTTATGTAAGAAACTAAAAGGAATTTCACACCCCTAATGTTTATATGCATACACATTTGGGGGTGGAGCTTCAAAGACAAAACATCCTTAGGCATCTAATTTCCACAGAAAAATAAGGGTGAGTTAGGTGCCCACGTAGTATTTTTAACCTTTAAAAAAACTGCAGGTTTGTTGTACTGTAGTGTGTGGTGTCAATCCTCAAAATACTCACATAAAGTCACAATTGTAATGAGTCTACATACGTAGAAAAGTTAAAAGGATCAGGACTAACCTCAGGCACGTCCTATTAAAACATTCTGACAGACAATGCAATTTTGGATTGCAGTTCAGCTCAAGTAAACAAAAATAAAATTAAGAAATTGTCCAGAAGACACTCTTCAATATTGTACCACAAGAGGATTAAAAATCCATTTTGAAATTCTGTTGGCAAACCTTTTAGATTCAAGATCCTGCTTAGTATTGCAGAAACTTCTTAATAGAAAAGCTGCGAGTTTAGGATGAACTATTGAAAAGTGGTTTTGAAGCATTTTCCTAACACTACCAAGAAGGTAGGAACCCGGAAAGCCCAGTTTAAAAGTCAAGAGCACCATTTCTTTCACTACTGTTTACTGAAGTGATTTGTAAAAAGTGGCTTAGTAGTCTGCTAACTTTACATTGTTCCACTAAACCCACACTACAAGGCTGCACAGACATATTTGCTGAATGTCCCTATAGATTTTGTGCCAGTTGTGCACAAGTCTTTCAGTCAATACAATGGTGTAAGGAAAAGGGTGCTAGGGAAGCAAGAAGCAGTTAAAACATTTAAAGCTGGGAGTTTCCAGGCTTAGCTAGTAAACCACAACTTTGATCTGTGGGGTGTGGGGCTGTGTTAGGGGACCACTGGATGTTTGTAGCTAGCTCTAGATATAAGCCCAAAGCATTGTTAGGGGACTTGAGTTCAGAAGCATCTGATTTGGAAGCAACATATTGACTTACCAGATCCAGTCCAAAACAGCCATAAGCCATACAGATATTTCAAACTATATAGGGACCAATTTTATTTTATTTTACTTCAAGTCTACTGCACTTTGAATTCTGAAACTTCCCATATAGCTCAATGGGTCCGTTTTAGAAAGTCCTGCATTGTACATTGCCAATCCAGCAAGGGTGTCACCTTCACAGAAGTTGCTTTTTAAAAAAATGTAAGTTAAAGGGGACAATTTAAACATTTTTTTGTTCGAACAATGACCCCCAGCCTGTGGCTCACGAGCAGCAGGTTGCTCACAACCCCGTCATGATGCTTGCTCAGTAAACAAAATGTTGAGAGGGAGGGAGGAGTAAGAGAAATAGTGCTCACCTCAGCACAGGCAAGGAATAGTTTAAAGTGGACTCCGACTCAGTCCTCCTGAGGCAGAGTGCAGTCCGAGCTGCCACTGGAGCAAAACTGGCTTCTTTTTTTTTACCATCTAGGCTATTGCTTCTTAAAGAGACAGGTACACTAAAAACCAGGAATAAAAACCAAAACCAAATGTTTTGGGGCTCTGGCAAGTTGACTCTTCAACTGACCAAGGAGTAAGTAGCAAGTTAGCCAACTGAGGTCAGCTGAATGGTTCCAGCAGGGTGTGGTACTGTGTGGCAGCTTAGCCTCAACTATAAAAGCTAGTGCTAGAAAGCTTACAGGAAGACCACCAGGGAGATGCTAGAGAGCTCTGCCTCAGAGGGGGCTTGCCTTGAAGGCTTAGTGGAAGGGGGCTACTCGTGGTAACTGCACACCTGGAAAAGGGCCAGCCCAGTGGTCTCAGCACAAGAAGGGGAACTGACTGGCAGGGAATGTGCCAGGCTAGGGACCTGCCTCAACATGAGCCCAGAAAACCCTTTAGTGACAAGGCAAAGTATTGGGTGATCGGTGCTGTTTATGTAGGCATGGGATAAAGGCATTGCACTCGGTAAATAAAAGGCATGTTGGTGAAAGAAACATGTTGTTTGGACTGGTTTAAGAGTGGGCTGCTTGTGACCACTCAGTTCACAAATACAAAACGCTGAGAGGGATGGATCCTGCAGCAACATACTCTGGGTACAGGGAAAACTTGTTACATCGGCTGTCTCATTTTGAAACAGTGTTATTTTCATTCCTTTGCTTCATGCAAGTCCAAATGGTTCTCGGATTCAAGACACAATAGCCATTACTCTCTGCAGAGTAAACTGCTTTCTGTGACATTTATTTAATTAATTAATTTTTAATTATATTTTTATCCTGCCCCGCCTGCCTCTGGCAGCCGAGGCAGTGAACATCATATATAAAATACAATTCATAAAATCAATCCAACACCTATATAAAACATAAAACAAATAATATTAACAAAATATTAATATACAATCTACAACTGGGGGGTGGGGAACCTCCCTACCCCTCTCCCTCGCTAAATGCCTGCCTGATAGAACAGTCAGATCTTACAATGACACCAGAAGGAGGCAAGACTCTGGGTCAATTGGACCCCTTGGGAATGGAGTTCCACAGCCTGGTGGCAACCACCAAAAAAGCCCTATAATTGATGGCTCCCCACCGTATCCGAGGGACCTCCAAAAAGGCCTCCTCAGATGACCTCAATCAAGGGTTTGGGGAGTGAGGTGGTCCCACAGGTACGCAGGGCCTTGGACGTTAAGGACTTTATAGGTCAACACCAGTACCTTGAATTTGGCCCAGTAGCCTATTGGCAGTCAGTGCAGGACCCGGAACACCGTTGTCATGTGCTTCCTGTTACCCATTCCCGTAAGCAAATAGGCCCCTGCATTCTGCACCACCTGCAGCCTCCGGACCAACATCAAAGGCAGCCCCATGTAGAGTGAGTTGCAATAGTCTAGTCTTGAGATGATGAAGGCATAGATGATGATAGTCAGGTCGGAGTCTGAGATATATGGCTGAAGCTGTCAGACCAGATGTACTTGCCAAAACACACTCCCCACCACAGTTACCATCTGAGCCTCCAGGTGGAGCTGTGGATCGAGGAGCACTACCAGACTCCAGACTTGGGAGACCAAAGGAGGATGGACCCCATCAATGACAGGGGACTCCACCACCCCAGGCCCCCCAAATCCTTGCCCACCACCATCACCTCCATCTTGTCAGGATTCAGCTTCAGATGGCTCACCCTCATCCAGTCCCCCACAGCCACCAAACACGGGGTAAGCACTGAGCCCGTCAGACCCAGATCTGATGAAAATGAGAGGTAGAATTGGCTGCGACACCGCACACCCTCAACCCTCTCACAACTTCCCCCAGCAGCTGCATGTACACATTGAACAAGAGGGGGGCAGAATGGAACCCTGTGGAATTTCATATGTGAGGTCCCGGGGAAAGGATGTACAATCCCCCAGGACCACCCGGTGAGTTCTCCCAGCCAGGAAAGAGCGCAACCATTCTAAGATGGTTCCACCCACACCAGCACAGCCCCGCAGGCAGCTGACCAACACCTCATGCTCAACACTGTCAAACCCAGCTGACAGATCTAATAGGATCAGCAAAGTCTGTCGACCCTGGTCCATAGCTAGGCAGAGGCCATCCACCAGGGTCACAAGTGTGGTCTCAGTCCCATAACCAGGATGAAAGCCAGACTGTGTAGGATCCAGAAATCCGATGTGATCTAGATGTGCCTGGAGCCGCTGAGCCACCGCCCACTCAATAACCTTCCTTAAAAAGGGAAGGTTAGAGGCTGGCCAATAGCTGGCCCGGGAGTCAACTTCCAAAGATGGCTCTTGCTATTAAGAGAGAGCACTAAAATTTCTGTTTATAAACAATGTTTACCACTCTTCATGGTTTCTTATTGTGGTGTGCTCTTTGTGGGAAAGCTCTGACGAGTTATCAATGCAGCATGACAGCATGGCTACCAGACTCCTTATTTTTATGTTAAGATCCATTCTCTTCTGGGAATATCCCATATCCTACTCTCCCCTACCCCACAAGCCAAGCTCACACATGGAGATCCTGTTTATTTCTGCTATACCTTTGTATCCAAATCTGAAATACTATTTTGTACCTACATACAGAAATACTATGCAGTTACTATGCAGTGAATCAGTGGCTCAAACAGGAACTCAGCAGTGGAGCTATTCTTTTTTTTATTTTATTTTTACCCCAACAGCAGAACACCATTGCTGTCACCAACTTGCACCCAATCAGAGACTAAGGTCCTTTTTACATGGGCCACAGCTGCGTCGGGGGGTGGGTGTGCACACTGCAGCATGGGTGGTGCATGGGTACCCATGCACACGGGTGCACACCCACCCCCCATGCATCCCCAGGCATGGAGCAATCTCCATTTCCCCCGGTTGCTCTGTAAGTGGGGATGCGTGGGGGGTGAGTGGGGATGTGTGTTTCATGGGAGTGTGTAGGCACACACACTCACTCACCAGCTGCGGGATTTACATGAGGCGGTACCACTCATGTCCACACAGATTTGCTGCATGGGCATGAGTGGTACCATCTCATGTAAAAAGGGCCTAAGGGTGTTTTTAAATAAGCAAAGATAGAGTGGAGGGGGAGGGGGATCTGTGTCCGCTGAGTATTACAGCTACAGAACACCCATGTACATGGAGTGAGTGGGGAGGGATTCTTACAGGTGGCTCCCTGAGTGACCACCGTGGCCATGCAGACAGCCTGCATGCACTCCTGCCGCTATGGACTGGCCCCCAAAGTAACTCATACGGGCAGCCATTACCCCTTTAAAATCTCCCAGTAGGACTGATGGAGAGGCAGTCAGACAGCGGACCTGTCCGCTGGTGTGGGTGGGTTCCCTGGTTCAGACGGGCAAGGGATGTGTGGCCGCCTTTCCCCGTGCACTGTTTTGCCTTCCCCTGCATGGGACACTTCAGCTTTTTCTCTGGTACTCTGTGACTAGCCATAAATGGGCGCTGCATGAGTCACAGGAGCGCGAATCCACCCACATCACCTTTACAGGAGCAGTCGAGTTGGTGGTTGATGAGTGGCTGCATCTCTTTTAAAAACTCCTTAATTCTTCAGTCTGATACTGTAGGTCCTTAATTTGTGCAGCCAAATCTAGATGAACCAAATTCGAAGAGACTTTACTCAACAAGATCTTGGGGTAGAAATCTCTGGGTTCTCATATACAGCATGATTCTCTGCCTCTTTAGACCTGTGCAAGATCTTAGCCTGGTGTTATTCCATGTTACTTCACTGGAACTCATGCCAGTGATCATTGCTAGCACTGGTGGTACAGCCCCCTTTTATTATAAACTTGCACAGTTGCTGTCCAAATCAGACCTTACACACAGAGTATGTGGACAGCAGCAATTTACAAGGAAACAATTCCTCAGAGGTCTTCCTGTGGTTATCATGAACCACAAGAGATTTATGATGTCTAGCTGGCAATATAAAACAGAATTAATTCCAGGAAATGCAGTGTGGCCCATTGGGCTTGGGTTTTGTTTTCTTTTTTAATAGCATGGAACCATTTATAGAGAGATTCTGGTTTTAAAAGGAAGTAGTTATGAAAGACTTGAATTCTTTCTATCTATTGCAGTGTGTGCCAATTAGTGTATCCTTGTTTGCTCTGTGAAATTGTCCCATGGGTTTCATTTATAAATCACTGTGTAGGGAAATAATTCACCATATTTGGAAGTGAGGGTGGGCAATATATTTTGGAAAATTCAAAGTATTTAAAAACAATTAACAAGAACCATGTGAAAGGTTATATTAACAAGAGCCATGGGATATGATTATATCAATCATAAACTAGTTTTCAGACTTAGGGTGGTTTTAAACAAGATGGACAGGCAGGGGAGTCCGCAGCTGGTGCATGGGGCAGGTGCATGGGAGCACACTTCACACGAGTGACCCCATGCCTGGCTGCCCCTTCCACGCACTGCCCACCCCGTTCACGGGGCACTCTGGATTTTCCCAGAGTGCCCTGTGCGTGGACAGGGTGGACAGTGCGTGGGTCACCAGTGCTAGCACAGGAGTGCGCACCCTCATGCACTGTATTCAAACGAGACATCCTGCATGTGGCCGATAGAGATGTGCAAACGCGGTTCGGAAGTTCAGAGTTCAGACTGAACTCTGTCTGTTCGGAAGACCGAACCGAACTTCCGAACCGAACCTGAACCAACCGAACTGAACTTGATCCGAACTTGAAAATGACTGAACAGTTCGGTACCATTTGGGTGAGTTTGGATGAGTTCAGGCAGGGAAAATGTGACTGGAAGGCCCAGGGAGGGGGAGGCAGCTGAGTAGCAGACTTCCTGGCACCAGGGGTGGAGAGGCTTGAAGTAGCAGCCAGTCTGCCCAATCACCATCCCTTTTCTCCTCAAACCACTGGCTTCACAGTCTGCGACTGGACATGGGGGAAAGGGGGGGGGCTAGGCTGCACAGAGCCAATGGGGCTTGTGGTAAGGCAGGCACAGCAAGTAACAAAAGTCATTGCCCTCCCCCCTTCCAACACCTTCTGAGCTAGCCACTGATCCTGTCAGCAGGTGTTTTCAGAAGTCTCTCTCTCCCAGAAGTTTGAGTTCCTCCCAATCCATTGCCATCCTACTCCTATTTCACCCATCCCACACATTTACCTCCCTAGTATCATTTATTTAGATTAGATTAGATAGATTTAGGCGTTATTTTTATTTTTTACCCATCCCTTGTGTTCTTTCTCCCTACCCTCCATTGAATCCTCCCCCTCCTCCCACTATATAGTCCATCCCTAATTCCCTTCCCCTGTTTTTGGATTTATTTAGAGTAGCATTAGATTGATTTAGCTTTCATTTCAGTTTTTTACTCCTCCCTGTGTTGTTTGTTGTGAGCTGTCTGTATTCCCCCCCATCCCTGTGTATATATATAGATAGATATAGACATTAGATAGTTACGATAGGTAGATTAGATTAGATTAAATGTAGGAGTTAGTTTAGTTATAGAGATAGTGTGTAGTGACTCAGTTTTATAGTGTGTTTGTAGGACTAGGCCTTTCTGTTATTATATATTCCATTTAGTTCCATAGGTTTTAGAATAGTTAATAGCAGTTAGATTTAGGGTAGATATATATAATATTAGATTTAAAAATTGAATATATATATATATATATATCTTTGTGTGCATTCTTTTGGTTGGAAGGTACATCGAGAAGGGAAGTAGGAGAGGCCTGTCTGCTGCCCATAAGGTGGGCAATGGGGCACGTGGCAGAGGTGGTAGGGGCCGTGCCAGTGGAGTGGCAGCATGCAGCAGCAGCCAGAGCCTATCACCATGCCCCAAACTCCACAGGCCTGATTTTTGGAGACATGATGTTCCTCCAGGGCCACCAATGTCCCCCATTATTGATGTGATCCCCAGCAGTCCTCCTGGGGGGCTGTCTGCAAGTTGAGACCCTGCTGGCACATCTTGGGGCTAATACGCTACATGTGCTGCTGCTGTCAGGTAGGGATCTGACAAGCTGTATATATATATATATATATATATATATATATATATATATATATATATACAAACATACAATGAGATTCTGCCACCTGACAGAAGCAGCACAGAGGAGCAAAAGATTGGATAGGTCAAACTCAGCTGGTAACAGATATAACTTTTATAATAATTTTTTAAAAAACAAACATTAACAATATAACAAGACATGAAGACATAAAAATAACAAACTTAAGTATCTCAGGGCCAAATGATACCGATACCGAAAATCAAATCTTTGAAATCGGTTTCGATATCGGTACAGATATCGATACCGATTTTCCGAATATTCCACCGAACCGAACAGCCAAACACAAACTCTGTTCCCAAACCAAATGACTGAACCTGAACTCGGTTCCTGAACCAAACGACCGAACATCCGAACCGCGTTCTGTTCGCACATCCCTAGTGGACGGTTAGTGTCCATGAGTGGAGGTGTCTAGTGTAAAAACACCTTTAGTTAGTCAGAGGACCAAAGAACATCACTGCATGAGTTAATTCCATACTAATCTACATTTGATATCAATGGATTTGTGTTCTAAAATTCATGAGCTGAAGTCTCAGCTTAAGAGAAATACTTAAAAGAAAGGATTTTATTTTCATACCTGAAACAATCTAATAAACAGAGCTTCCTCTAAGGAACCAAAAACAAACTGACGTGGCTGTTTGCTATGCAGTATGCTCAGAGAACAGAAATACACTGTCTTAATTTGGCTCTGTGATGAAATCATTAAAGAAAGATCAGGCTACAGTCAGTCATTATTTAAATTTATACCCATCTTTTCCCTAGGGCTCAGGGTGGGTTTAGGCCAGGGCCACTTTAAAAACTTGTAGAAGTTCCAAGGGACACACAGAACTTGGGGGAGGGATGCTTAAGGTGTACGCTCTGGGAGAGGAGGGTCCATATCATGGGTCTGCTCCATGGATCTGTCTCCTATCCTTGGGTAATTTCAGATGTTACAAGATCACAGTCAACCACAGTGAACCACAGCAATCCCGCAGTGTGGCCAAAGAGCCCCGAATGTCTGATCAGCGACATCCAGATGTTCACCACGGTCAATTACCCACAGGGGCCAAAACCAACCACGCTTCCGGAGGTCAGGACGGGACCATCCCCAGAAGCGTGGTGAAAGCGATTACCACTGGGAAACCACCAAAAGTAATGACTGAATGCCAACCACCAAGCGGAATCAGAATGAAGGCTCCCCAGCCATGGCGAGAGCACGCAGCGTCGCTGCCAGGCAACGTGCAACACACAGACTGGGGAGGGAGATTTAAAGGGCACACAGCAGCAGGGGAACGAGGCGGGATGAAGCAAGATGGAAGGGATAGGAGAGCGGAGGGTGAGCGAGGCAGGGGGGAGGAGGGAAAGCGGGGTAGGGCACAAGGGGGCACTGTATGGACAAGTAACACAAGGTGTAGCTACAACAACAGCCTGATTGTCTGCTGCATGGTAACAGGAAGGGGACAGGGGAGCGGCTTTCCTGCCGGCCAATGTGCACCTACAGATGGCGCCCCTCCCCTGGGTTCACCTGTGCTCCCATTCTGGGGGCTCGTGCCCCAGGACCACATGCGCCCATCAGTACAGTTCACAGCTGGTTGCCTGTTGTCATCACCTCGCTGCTATCAGTGCTTGCTGGATAGCCTCTGTGCTCGGTTCCTGCAGCTGTGCTGGGTCCACTCCCCACGCATCGCTTGCTAGCCGTGCCTTGTTGCGGTCTGCGGCCTTATCGCATGTCCTTGGGGCTCCCCTGCTTCCCTCCCCATCCCACATAGCATCATGGGGCCCCTCTTTCCTTGCTGCTCAGACCCACTGCCCTCAGGACCATGGCCAGCAGTGCTGCCCCTGGGCTCCCGTGCCCCGGTTCACCTGGCACCCCCCATAGCTGGACCTTCCAGGAAACCATGGCCTTATGTGACCTGTGGCAGTGCCCGGCCGTGCAACTTCTCCTGTGCTTCCCAGATACCCTCTCTGGTGCCTATGCGAGTCTGAGATCCGGGCTCTGCTACTTTGGCTATGAGGCGAGCGGTAGCACGTGCCGGCTCCGTGCGGAGGTGCTTGGCCTCCATCCCTTTCCCGATGGGTGCATTCCAGAGATGAGGTGCTCAAATGTGGCGTGGTCCACAGCGGAGACCGTGTCCGCCCTCTCGGTGTGTAGCCTGGTTGGGTTCATGACCTGTCGGGAGGAGGGAGGCCCTGCCCTGGCCGTTTCCTTCTTCTGCTGCATCCACGGGGCCTATGGCTACCAGCGGCCATGTGGGGTGGCATATTACCGCCTGTTGGAGCTTGGGCACCTGCCATGGCCCCCTGCTGCTGACTATACCTTGTCGGGGTCCACCGGACTGGAACAGGTGGCGCTGACCGCTGTGTGGACCCGTGCTGATGTTCAGATGGGACTCGCCATGCCAGATCCATTTGAGGCCTACTACCTCATTGCCCACCACATGGCGGGGCTAGGCTACCACCGGGGCATGCTGCAGTGGCCCCACTATGTGCATCTCGTGGGTCAACTGGTCCCAGCCGCCTTCATGACCCCCTGAAGCTGGCTGTGAGGCCCCCTGTGTCTTTGGTGTGATGGATGACAGCCCCACCGTGTGCTCCCTGCACCTCCCTGGCTCAGGGCACTGGCCGCTCACTCCGTGTCGTTCCGGCTTCACGGCTGTTCTGGCTGGGTCGATTGCCTCCATTCCGCTCGCCTGTGTCATTNCATTTGAGGCCTACTACCTCATTGCCCACCACATGGCGGGGCTGTGGTGTTCCTCTCTCCATGCCCCCCCCCCTTTGGCTGGTTCCTGCTGCCTGACACCGCTACCGGCTCTCCTCGTGGTGTCTTCCTCCCTTACCTGGCTGCCCACAAGCCTGTGTCTGTGGCATGCACCACCCACCCACCCCCTGGGTGCCTCCGTGACTGTATGGGACTTGGGCCAATTAGGTCCCAGAATTTCTCAGTCTGATACTCTCAGATCACATAGCATTCTTTTACCAAATGACTGGTGACCATTACAAAACATCTCAGGTGAAGAAGATTCTAATTTAACAGAATGAATGTTGGCCCCAGAGGCCAAAGCTGGAGATTCTAAAATGCAAAGAAATAATACAGCTGCCTGCCACTGAATTAATACAATGTAAGAGTCCTTTAAATCTGAAGTCTGTACACAGAAATTATCTTTGCCAATTACCTATTCATACTCAGACTAATTAATGACTGTCTTTTCTTTTTTTAAAGCACTTTCTAGCCTCACTGGCAACTTTGGATTAAGGGCATGAAATATTTGGCTGGACTTCTACAAGTTGCCATCATGAAGCAAGTGGAAATGATGAAATGGGGGAGACTGATAGAACAGTTATTCCTTTTCCTAATATTATTTTGTCTAATGACAAGGAAGATCCCTTTCCCCTCAGGAGACTGCAACTCTGGCTACAGCCTTATGGTCAGTGACACCGATATACTATTTTATTTACTTTATTCCTGTTGTCACTGGGTTTTGTGCTGCTGGAACGTCAGTAAAGCCACAATAGTACTGCCCTGTTTGTCTAACATCTCTCCTGTAATCAACTGATTGTGAAGGTTTAATCCATAATCAGGAATGGGAGAATTAGTCAATAGTATATGGTTAAATATAGTAACTAAGGTCAATATCTGACTAGCTATTGAGCAATCAGTGATTAGACTGTGTTGGTCGATCATTTTTAAAGTACTTGACTGGAGATGGCCTCTCTTTTTGATTAGTTATCGGTTCAAGCTGAGCTGTTATTGATTGAGATTCTGACCTCTTTTCCAGGACTGGTGTTTCTACAATAATAATCTCTTTGTATACTGTGGTTGTGTACCTGTCAAAAACCTCCTGAGAGATTAGATCAAAGTAGCGATTGTCTAGTTAATTAATGAAGTCCTATTTTGGTATGTTGGATTGTGTTTTTCTCCTCATTCTTATAAACTACATTCCTAGCATACAGCTACAGAGAAAAGGTTCTCAGGTGCCTTCACTGTTAGGGCGAGTCTTGTCAGCAGCCCATCAGTCTGGGACAGCCCTCCCTACAGAAGACCCGCTTCAGTTCTACTACATATGAGCCAGGAGGAGATCAGTCACTGTGTCCTTCCATGTCCTTGGAAAAAGGAGGGGGAAGAATTTATGTTGTATGATGGCAACTCGGAGACATGATATCTGATAACATTGCAGTGAAATCTTTGGCCTGATTACCCTAAAACAGGGGAAATGGTTAACATGAAGTATTTGTAATAATCTGAGTCTGCATACAAACAGCCCCCTAAATGGTCTAATAACTGGTCAAGGGGTCTGATAGCTGGCCAATAGATTTTATAACAAGTTAAAGCATAACTAGTTGAGCCTGAAGCAAATTAGTGCCAAAATAGATAGCTAGATAGTGACTATCTGAAATGACTGAACTATTGGTGAGCTACTAACAGTTAACTCTACTGTGTCATATCATAGTATGTTGGTTGCTTTGTTAAAAACAAACAAACAAACAAAACTACATAACCTCCAGAATGCATTTTGCTTCTCTGAACAGAGTTCAAAATTGGGTACAGAGGTCCAGTGGCCATTGTAACTTAAATGGCTGGGACAACCTTAATGTTGACATAAGGCAAAAAATTTAAATGGTTCAGTCAAGCTACTTTAGATTCACTGAACCATTAGACTTACACTAGTTCAGTTATAGCCAACTTACTTCTCCATTGCAGAAAAAGTTTAAGTGTCTATTGAAATCACCTGTGCTGTGACACTGCATTTTAGAGGCCTGTCAACAGTTGGAGGTATTCAGTGTGGTAAAAATCCAATTGCCTGATCACCCCTGGTGAGTAGGGATGGCCAAACGCGGTTCGGAAGTTCGGAGTTCGGACCAAACTCGAATAGTTCGGTCGACCGAACCGAACGTTCGAACCGAACTCGAATTCGGAAGTTCGGAGTTCGAACCAAACTTGAATTGTTTNGAAGCTTTGCCTTGCCATGTGGTTTGAGGTGCTTCATTTTACATTCACACAAGTTATGCAAGTTAGGGGTGGGGTGATGCAAATTAGGGTCAAATGCAAATTTAGGCAAAAGGGAGGTCCACTGTCACCCAAGGACCCACAAAAACCTGGAGCTGGTCCTGCCTGGGCCCCGCCCCTCTCCTTCCAGCAGGCTGCCTGCTGCCAAAGGAGTGAGGTGCCCAATAGCTAAAGCTTGTGATGGGGAGAGAGAGGATTGGCAGGGACCAGGGGAGTTTCAGGGACATCCAACCTGCTGGTGGGACTGTGTCCACGGGAAAGACACCCCATTTTCAGGGCAGTTGTGGTAATCCTGGGACAGTTGGTCACCCTACCCAGCTTGTCAGTGCCCCCTCTCCCAGCCTCTCAGAAGCCTGTGCCCCCTGCCCCTTAGCACCCTGTCATCTGTGCTCACCTCTCAGCACCCTAAGCCCCAAACAAGCACCCAGCCCCATTCCTGCCCCCTCCCCCAAACCTTTTCCCATTGCGGGAAGCACAGGGTGTGTGGGCAGGACTGGATCCAAAGGCCAAATAAAAGCTAGTCACAGGCTGTATTTGGTCCCGGACCTGAGATTCCCCACCCCTGCCCTAAACACACACAAACACCCTATCATCATCACTGGTCTCTGTTTTATAAATACGGACACCTCTGCCATTAGCACCCTATACACCAAACACAGATGCACACAACCATGCTAGCAGCAGCCTACACTCCAAGCACAGGCGCATACACACCCATGCCACCAGCACCTTGCACACGTGTGCCCACACATTTACACACACCACAGTGTCTGTGCTATGGAGCTCTGTGAATCTCTGGTGTCTATTCTGTGGACTTCTTTGCAATGGGAGGGTGTCTATTTAATGGAGCGTTTTGGGCTATTGAGTTCTATGGAGCTGGGTTACAGGTTCCATGAAGTTCTGCGGAGCTTTGGTGGCAGTTCCATAATGTTCTATGAAGGCAGACATGGAGTATAATCCTCCCATTATAGTCAATGGGAACTGAGCTACTGACTTAAATGATGGAGGATGTGCCTATTCTGCAGAGGTGCAGGTCTGAGGAGTTCTGCATTTCCATGTACCTTACATCCCCGTGCCATTAGCCATGACCATTTATGCAAATTAACAATGTCCAGTTTTTGTCTCTGGGAGAGAGGTGGCAACCCTACCCCTCCTTTCACAAAGCAGCCCGAACAAAAGCATGGTAGCTGGTAGTGGTAGTGTCAGTATTTGTGGCTGGGTTATTATGTGTGATTGAACATTTTACAGAGCAGGAAGCAAGAAAAGAACATATTCTTTAATTCTGTTTAATATAACGTAAAATAAGTTTTATCACTTTTTCTCAACTCCATAACAACCTAGGTATGTTCCAGATATTTTATTTGTATATGCTTCAATATAGTTTTATGTGCCTGTTTTGGTTTTTATTAATTTCATTTTTATTATTTTACTTAGCCAGACAGGATCAGGGAGAATGACGGGAGCTGGGGAAAAACAACAGGGAATGGATCCCCCATGATGACCTGTTGTGTACTTCTCCCAAGCCACCGTGATTGGCCACTGTCGGAGACAGGATGCTGGGCTAGATGGACCATTGGTCTGACCCAGTATGGCACTTCTTATGATTTACTTCAGAGTCACCCATAGCAAGGCCCATAATTGTGGCCTGAGGCTGGGCCCTCCACAAGCCTTGCTACATGCTCCTGATCTCCTTATCTTTGTGTGCATATCCGCATGTCTGCTCCCTTACCCTGAACCCACTCTTTCAGAGCTGGGGAAAAGAACTGGTTCCACAGTACAGATCTAAGAACTGGAAAGGAACTAAATAAGAATTAGTCATGGGCCAGATTTGGTCTACAGGCCTGAGGTTCCCCACCCCAGCATAAAATAATGAGGTAATGCTGTTTTCTCTGTACAGTGCTGACCTAAGGGCTAGTTCCTGAGACTTGCAAAGGCCGTGTCCTCCACCCACAGTGCCTATGAGCAGGGGACCTTTCTATAGCCTTCGGTCCGTTTATTCGGACCTAGGGAGCGTTCTCCCTCCTGACCACTAGGAGGCAGCACAGACTTTCGACTGGGCATGCGTAGGGAGAGCGCGCCCTCGCTTCCCCAGTCGAAAGTCTGCCTCTGAACTGTTAGGTAGTGCAGCGTGGGGGCTCTGCACCCCCAACGGACTTTCGTGCCTCCCTTGCTCTCCTTCTGAGATGGGAGGGGCTAGTAATTAGAGTTAGACCAGCCTGCAAT
This sequence comes from Sphenodon punctatus, assembly GCA_003113815.1. Lineage (NCBI taxonomy): Eukaryota > Metazoa > Chordata > Lepidosauria > Sphenodontia > Sphenodontidae > Sphenodon > Sphenodon punctatus. The sequence goes on from QEPC01004099.1 coordinate 63,075, forward strand.
CGCAGCAGGAACGGGACTCCTCACAGTCCTTTGGAATTTAAAAGAGGGCTGCTCGCCTCGTTCCGGTGCCGGCCTGCTGGTACGGCCCGGGGACCCAGCTTGTGGCGTTCGACCCAGCAGCGTACGCACGACCCTTTTGGCCAGTCGGACATGGCTGAGATTGCCAAGATCCGCAGAGCCGCCGCGCAGCGAGCGGCAAATCTAACGCTGGGCTGGAAAGCGAAACTGCGAGGGAGCACCGGGCCCAGGCCGTGGCCCCCGCGAGGCAGCGGAGGAGCCACGCGGCCAGGAGGGGGAAGGGTGCCCCACCATTCCAACAGAGGAAAGGGAGGAGGCAGACTCCTCTGCCTCCTCGCAAGTAAGTGGGGCTCCCAGGGCAGAAGAGTTCTCAGGACTGCACCCTAAACAAAAAACGGAAGCCCCCTTCCCCCAAGGCCTCATTTATGGGAGCCTCTAAGAGGGCTAGCAAGGGGAAGCAAAAAGCCCCTGCAAAACCACAGGGCCCTTCCCTCCGGGACCTTTTGGGGTCATCATCGGGCAGTGAGCAGGGGGATGCCCCTTCAGAGGAAGGAGAGTTGGGAGATTCCTCCTCCTCAGGTCCACTCAGAGCCCCCCTGCAGCCCATGCGTAGAAGCGCAGATCCCAGGGCAGGAGAAACTCTTCCTCCTAGGCCAGCTTCGCCCTCAGAGGGCTCTGAAAGGGAGGAAGATCATTCCTCGCCAGATGAGGAACAGTGCCCCTGCGTGGGAGTGGGACCTGCTGGCCTTGTGGGTTAAGTGCTAACCTTGACTTTAGAAACCACAGGTTCAGAGCCTGGTTCCTCTGTGGAGTATGTGGGCCCTTTGAATGGTTACTCAGTGAGGGCAGGGAGCTCCCTTCTTATCAAGACCTTCAGCACCTGAAGAGGGCCCAAAGGGTGCTTCATACCACCCCAAGCTCTCGAATAAAGGGTGAGTCTGATTCTTCCGAGGAGGAGGAGGACTCTGAGAGGGAATACATCCCAAAACACAATAGGGGCAAGATGGGGGTTGTGCTGGCCGGCCCTTTGAAAAAATCATTAGAGCACAATAGACGCATCCCACAAAAGCGGCTCAATGGGCTAAAACCAAGCAAGCACTTTACTGCTTTACTAAGCAGAGTGATTCTATATTCAAGCCACCAAAGGTGGACGCGGCGGCCGCCTCTCTAGCCTGCCAGTCAGGGTTTCCATCCTCTGAGGACCTTCTCCCGAGGGATCCTACGGATAAGGGTATTGAAAGTGGGCTGCGCAAAACCCAGACCCGAACCATTTCTGAATCTATGTCACGCAAACTGGCGGCAAATGGCACCCATGCCTTTTGGATGGATGCTCCACCGACAGGGGCGAGCTGACTAGCATGCAAAAATCTCCTGGTCCACGGCAAATTTAGGGCCATAGGCGTTTTGGCCCAGCTCTGAACAAGACCTTTTTTCACACCTTTCAGAGGCCGAATCACGGCTCCAAGCGTCCCTACTCTTATACCCCCTGGTACAACCAGTAGAGGGCAGAGAGGGCGCGGGGCAAAACCCAACAGGCCTGGCTTACCAGTCGTCCGCCTTTAAGGGATCCAGTCCCCTGCCCGCTGGCAGGACTCCTGTCTCCTTAGGCTATTCCTCCCACGACTCCGGCCGACTGGGAGGAAGGCTCCTTCACTTTGTGAAGCAGTGGAGTCTAACCGTTTCTGATGCCTGGGCCCTACAGACAGTGGGGGGGGTACCCCATAGAGCTCAGCTCTTATCCAAAGCAGTGCTCTCGTAGGTCTCCCGTGTCACACATCCCCAACAAACACAAGGCACTGCTGGCAGAATTACACAGGCTCGAAGCCATGGGGGCCATACAGAGGGTACCATCTATCGAGCAGGGGAAAGGTCTTTACTCTCTTCTGTTTCTGGTTCAGAAGAAAGGAGGAGAAGGGCGGAACAGATGCATCAAGCGTCAGAAGTTCGAGAGGGAAACCTTAGCATCCATCTCCCTCGCCATATCAAAGGGCGACGGGCTATGCTACCGCCATTGGCTCCGCTCTGCATACAACGCCCAGCACTGGCAGTACCCGGCCCTTCCATCCGGCCTTGCACGCCCCTGGCCATTTACGACGATTTTGATACCACTTATGGCAACCCTGCGTCTCGAGGGCATGTCGATCTTTCCCTACCTCGATGACATCCTGGTTCGACCGTGGTCGAAGAACAGGGCTCGACTTCACCTGCAGCGCCCCAGTTACTATCTGGAAAGCCACGGCTGCCAATTCAATCGCGCCAAGAGCCTCCTCGAACCCGCCCAACGACTGGAGCACCTGGGGGTAATATTCAACACCTAGCTGAACCGAATATTCATGCCCCCCGCTCGTCAAAGCAAGATCAGGGCCCTTATAGCTTACATCCGAGCGCAAGCGTCTCTCCGGTCTCCGACCTCCCTGTTGGGATCCAGGATCTCATGCACCTGGCACCTGCAATGGGCTTGCTTTCACGCTCGTCCGCTGCGACAGTTGCTCCGGCCTTGGCACCTACGGCTCATCAGCAAGGTTCCAATGACTTTGCCGGTGCCGAGCACCATTGCTTGATTCTTCAGATGGGGGGAAGCTCCGAACCGCTTCCTGGAGGAGGTCCCTCTCATGGAGCCAACCAGGGTGGTCCTAACGACCGATGCCACCCTCTCCGGATGGGGATCGCACCTCGGTTTCAACCAGGCACAGGGGTCTTGGTCACCCACAGCAGCCACCAACAGCATCAACTGGCTGGAGCTACGAGCCATTCGCTGGGCGCTCATCAAATTCCTGCCAATCCTGAAGGGGTGTCCCGTCCTGGGGTTCACGGACAACTCCAGTGCAATGGCCTGCGTCAATCATCAGGGCGGATCGTGCTCAAAGACGCTCCACAGGGAAGCATCCCGTCTAGTCAATTGGATGGATCAGCGCCTGTTCTCCCTATCAGCCCTTCATCTCAAGGGGACAGGCAACGTCGAAGCAGACTTGTTGAGCAGGAAGACGCTGGTCCCGGGAGAGTGGTCGCTGAGCCAGGCTGCCTTTCACCTGGTCAGAGGGGCATTCGGCTCACCGTTACTAGACCTGTTCGCCTCTCCGACCAACCACAAGCTACCCCGCTTCTTCACCTGGAACCCTCAGCCAAGTGTGGCCTCAGAGGCTCCTGTACGCTTTCCACCTTGTCCCCTGATCAGCCGGACAATTCCCAAGTGCAAGCCTCTGCGGGCCACAGCCATAATTCTGAACCCATTTTGGCTTCGCCGGCCCTGGTTTCCGGACTTGCTCCACCTGTCTCACGGAAACACCCTCTACCGCCGGTCACCCACGGCCTTCGGTCGCAGGGGCCCCTAACTTACCAGAAGCTGAAATTTCTGAAGTTAACAGCTTGGCTGTTGAAGGCCTAGCCCTTCAGGGGCTGGGCTATATTGGCTTCTGTAATACACACCCTGGTAGCAGCCAAGCGAAAATCTACCCGGCGCATAGACCTATGCAACTGGAGGGTGTTTGTGGGATGGTGCAAGTCTAGGCAAATCCCTCCACGGTCTCCCTAAGTCCCTCAGGTTTTACTGTTCCTCCAAGAGGGGCTTGATAGGGGGCTCCACCCTAACACCCTGAGTAGACAAGTACCAGCTATACATAGCATTATAGGGGCATCAGGCAAACCTAAGGGGTCACCCCATCCCCACATCCGGCAGTTTATGAGGGACCTAGGGTGAATCTCTCCCCTGGAATTCGAACCTGGTGCTTAACGCTCTCACTGGCTCTCCCTCTGAGCCGCTGCATCAGGTCTCGTTGTTTTATATGTCCATCAAGGTGGCTTTCCTGATAGCTATTACCACAGCAAAACGTCTCTCTGAGCTGGGGGCCTTATCAGCTGACCCTGCCCTCTGCTTCTTCAGCCGGGAGTCGGGGTTCCTTCGTTTAAACCGACCGTTTTACCAAGGGTCTCCTCTATTTTCTATATGTCACAGGATATGGTCCTGCCTTATTTTGGCCCTCGTCCTCGCCACACATTAGAAAAGTTGTGGCACAACCTGGACGTTCGCAGAGCCTTAAAAAATTTATCTGCTGTGGTCGGCACCGTTCAGACGAGCTTCTAGTTTGTTAGTCAGTTATCATCCCCGCCACAGGGGCACAAAGGTGTCGAAGTCAGTCCTGGCCGGTTGGATATCGTCCTGTTTTGCCAAGGCTTCCAAGGCCTCTGGCCTACCGCCTCCTAACCGATTCTGGCCCACTCGACTCGAAGTGCGGCTACTAAGTCGGCCTTCCTCTCCAGGGCCCCTTAAACTGAAAGTTGCAAGGCGGCTGGCTGAAAGAGCCTGCATACCTTTACTAGGCATTATAAAATTGTTTACAACAATCCGCAGAGGCCGCCTTTGGAAGGCGGATCCTCCAAGGGGTAGGGGATTTCTTGAACGTGCTGTCCCTCCCCGTCCGAATAAACATTACTGCTATGTTACCTCCCTAGGTCCGAATAAACTCCCTAGAAGGCTACAGAAGGGCAATTCACAGGTAAGAATCCCAATTGCCCTTTTTGAGCTGGCAAATAGATTTTCAGAGCCCTAGAGCCTGTCCCCCCCCCCCCAAGAACCAGCCTGACAAGCAGTCTTTTATGTTTAGTTAATTATTTACATATATACATATATTTTACAACCCTGATATGCAAATTGTAATGGTTTCATATGAAATTTGCTTTTAATATTTCCACGTGCATGGATTCAGAGCCTCTGTGTTGCACCTAAATTTTCTAGTCTGAACAAATCGTAGATTATTTTTGGAAAATCAGAAATGTCCTTAAAACTATGCATCAACACAAGTTTGTGCAATTTGGGGGGAAATCCCAGCTGTAGTAACATCCCAAAGCAAGAATGTTTACCCCACCTTTGAGCATCAGTATGAAAAATTGAGAAATAACTGCAGTAGCTTGAGCTAAGCTTTTGAAGGCTTAATCTGTACCAGGGCTCATCTTGCATTTCTTCCAGACCCCCATCACTGTTAAAAGACCCCACCCATGGCAGAATGCATCGCTCTCCTTGCAGGGTTGGGGCTGCTAAGGATGACCACCCATCAGCTGCTTGGCAATGAGAGTGCTTTGCCACTGCACGGTTGATCAGTGATGCTGGTGTCATTGCCAGCCCCCAGCAAACCTAATTCAGTGAAGAAGGGGCAGGAACAGAACTGGTGGAATGGTTGGACCTCGCAGGGTAGTTCCACCAGCTACTGGGAACCAGGGGCATAAGTTAGCTGGGGGGTGGGGGCAATGTAGAAGATGGGATAGGCAACCCTCATCATCCCCCTGGGGCAGGGGGACACTGGGCCATGGGGTGGGGTCAGAGGGTGAAGGGAAGACTAGGACCACTGGGGGGGTCACCAAAGCACTGCAGGTGTGAGTTGCTGGGGTAGGGACTGCCAGCGTAGGGAGACTGGGAGAGGAAAGAACTGTCTGTCAGACACAGTTGCTGTGTATGATACACAGCAACTGTGTCTGACAGAGAGTGCTTTATAGTGCCCTATAGAAATGATAAGTAGTAGTAGTAGTTGCTGAGGGCCCAAGTTGCCAGGAGGGAGAGAAAGGTGGGAGTGGGCCTCGGGAAGTGGGGAGGGAAGGAAGAGATTAAAAACAGATCCTGGATTGTGGGAGGAAGAGAGGAGGCAGGTTTGGGGTTGCTGTGTCCAAGAGGAGGTCAGAGACAGAACTGGGCAATGGGGCAGGAAGAGGGAGGAGCAGGTCCAAGCTTGCCATGTTCTGGGGGTGGGAGTGGTGGGTCTGGGGTTTTAGGGAGGAGGCAGGATTAGATCTGAGATTGCCATGTCCAGGGGGCAGAGGCAGTGCGGATTGGGGCAAGCAGGCCTGGGGGAAGTGGGGCCCTGGTTGTGGGTGGGGGGTAGAAGGGTAGAAAGAGATGGATCCAGGGGAAAGAGGAAGCAGGGCTCAGGTTGCAGGGGAATGTGGGAGGAGACAATGAGGAGTGGGGCTCAAGTTGCCAGGTTGGAGTGGGGGCAGAGCAGTGGCAGGTTTAGCAGAGATGAAGGCATGCTAGGACAGGAAGTTTAGGAGTGCTTCATCATGCTGCTAGGCTCCACCCCATGCCCTGCTCCCTTGCATTCCGAAGCCCCCCACCCATGCTCAGGTAAACCCTGCCCTGGGTCCTGTTCACACTCTCTAGGCACTGGTGGTAGGGAGTGTCGTGAAGTGTTGGTGTCATACTTGTCGGCCCCAGTGCAGTCACATATCCCGTGTCCCTGTTATAGCTATGCCCCTGCTCTGAACATCTCCATACTTTGGAGTCAAACTTGGGCAATGGGTATGTGCCCTGCCCCCCATTTTTCATTGTTTTGACACTCATATTGAACACCAAAAGCACTATTTCACTGCCAAGAGTTGTGGTTTTTATTATGGGTGTACCCAATGATCTAGTCCTCTGAAAGGCACAAAGGTTCTCACACTCTAATAAAACACCTTGCTTCTTCTTGACACACAGGCCACTTTTAGACGTGCATGGTGAACAAGCTACATAAAATCACACTGTGTGTAAATATGTCGTAGGTGGGATTTAGACATGACATTTTGCACGTTAAAGTCAGTCGCACATTCTTTTAAAGCCGTGAATTAAATACCTCAACATCAAGGTATTTAATTTGTGGCTTTAAAAGAATGTGCAACTGGCTTTAACACATGAAATGTCATGTCTAAATCCCACACGCGGCATATTTACACACAGCGTGATTTTATGCAGCTTGTTCTCCGTGCACGTCTAAAAGCAGCCTTACAGGAAGGACAGCAATTTTTAAAACTAGTGTCACGGAATTGAAGGGATCAATATTTATACCATGTACTTGAAGATAAAATCAAAAGAAATCTGCTGACAGGATATAAAACTTTTAGCCTCTATAATAACTTGACAGCAGGAGAAAACTGTTTGTTCTTAAAAAGGCAATTTTGCAAGGTAGCTTATTTTATTGGAAAAAAAGATGCTGCTAATGTAACAATTCTACTTGTCAATGCTGTCAAATGATATGGGTAGAACAGCATGTCACTATTTCATGGCTAGGTCAAAAGTGTTATGATGGGGATAGCTATTAACACAGCTTGTTTTCATATTTCTGTGCCCTTTGATTCCTAACTAAAGCAATGTGCCTAATCAGGGAGGAGATGAGATTTCCACAAAGCAATCAGGACTTCCAAATCAGCATGGCTTGCAAATATATAAATAGAAGGTTGGAAGGTAAGAGTCACACTGATCAGAGGCAGTGGCAGCTGGTGGGTTTTGAGGTTGGTGGGGCAGTAAGACCGGCTGGCCCGCTGGTGGCAAAGCCGCTGGCAGACTGGCAGAACCTTATGGCTGGCAGTTCTAGGGTAGGGCTTGTCCATTGTAGGCAGAGCCTCCAAAAATCCAGCAACTAGGAGTTATCAGCGTTAATAGCTGATGGACAGAACATTAGTTATAACACTGGGAACTCCTTGCTGCTGAGTAAAACCCTGCCACTTGGAGACAGAGAGAACCCTTCTACTAGCATCTCATTCATTGAGTGGATGGGACTCCAGTAGGATGACACTCTCTCTCTCTCTCTCTCTCTCTCTCTCCCCCTCCCTCCCCCCCAACAGTGTGTCATAGCAGGATAAAAAAACCTGATCACATATTTAACACATACAAAACCTCAGGGCAACAACAAAATAGCTGCAGCATGCAGTTCTGAGTAAAGTAGAATGGCAGATTACACATTGCTATTGCACTGTACAGGAATCCCCACACAAAGAAGAAACCTGGAAAAAAAGCTGCATAAAAAAAAAAGACAGAAACCTGATTTTCAACCCCTCTTCCCCACCACCCCTAAGAGACTTGGAACAGAAGCTCTTTTTGGCAGAGGACATAGCAAGATGGCCCATTGGTTGGCACAGACCACCACAATGGTGCAAGCAAGGCAACAAAATACACAGCAGTATAACAAAGAATTAAAATAAACAACACAGACCAGCTGGAAATACCATCAAAGACCTTGCCCCCTCCCCCCCCCCCAACAGGGTACCTTCTTAATTAAAATAGTAACAACAATAGTAATAGTGAGCTATTATAATAGTGAGTCACCTGGAATGGATCCAAAGAAGCCCATCCAAAACAGCATTCTATCTACACTGTATCCCCACCAGCCAATGCCTGTCAAAACAAACAGACCCTTTTCTAAGTCTGAGGAATTGGGGCTTCTTTGGTTCCATCCAGCCCCCACCCCCGTCACACCTGTGAACAACAAGTGCAGCATATCCAGAAATTTCATTTAGGCAGGTTATATTCCTCCTGCATCTGCCGGGTTTAAAAGCAGACAGACAACCTTAAACCTCACTTACAAGCAGTTTTAGCAAAGATCCACAGAACAGACACAAAGCTTCAGTTTCAGTACAGTTTCCACAGTTTCAGCAAAGCTGCAGACTAAAACCATTCCCACAAGTCTGCCCAGGTTCAAAGCCCCCAAAGCCATCCAGAGAACCCCCAAAGACAGCAGCAAAACAAACACTCCACATCATCAAGTAAAAAAAACCACATTCAACTGATCTCGAACCAACCAACTTTATTCCCAGGCCCAGGGCCCTATGCACAGATATATAAAAAACACACGTAAATCAGAAACCAACCTACAATGAGGCACTTTAATTTAGGCAGGTTATATTCACAGGTTAAAATGTCAGTTTCAGCAAAGCTGCAGACTCCCCCACTGTGTCCCCAAGTGGCCCCCACTCCCTGGTGTGCCCCCACTTCCTCACTGTGTCCCCTAGTGACCCCACTGTGTCCTCAA
>QEPC01004099.1:89096-125294 GCA_003113815.1 Sphenodon punctatus
CCCTGCAGGTCCAGGACCCGCCCCTCCTGACTCCTTGTCCTTGGGGGCGTAGCTACAGCTCCTGGCCCCACCATCACTATTTGCGGGGGGCGTGAGGCAACCTCTGGCGGCACCGGGGGAATCTCCTAATGGCTGGGTTCCCTCCGGAGCGGTGGGGGCCGGGCGAGGCCCCTGTGCAGCGGCCGGAGGGGAACCCAAAAGAGTTCTTTGCCCCTGCGGGCTACAAGGTTGGGCCGGGGGCTGCGGGGGCTGTTTCAGGGGCCCCAGTCCTCGGTCACCCCGTGTGTCACATGCACCCCTGACAGCCAGGGATATATCCATCAGATACTGCTGAGCTTCTTGCCCCTCCCAGCACAGGCACAGTTCAAGAGTTCAACCCTGTTAAGACTCCAAGATGTCTGCTCCCTCCTCCCCTCTCTACATTTTCCCTCCAAAACCCAACTGCCACAGCATTAATAATGACAATGATAATGACATTGTCGTTTTTCTTTCTTGTTATTGGTATTGATATCGGTATCGATATCGTTACCATTGTCTGTATTCTTGGTTGTCATTTTCATAACGAAAATGACTATTTTCATTATCGTTATTGTAATAACGAAAACGACACGCACACCCATAATAAATTATCCATACTTTTTTTGTCATGACAGTGCTTCTCTAACTATGCAGCTATATAACTTGACACTATGGACGAAACATACATGCAGCTGCTGCTGCACATCCAGGGGTGGATTACCGCCTCCAGCACCCTTGGCCAGGTCAGGTCAGGGGATGGAACCAAACATTCCCCCGGCCTGACCCAGCCAGGAAGTGAGGGTAGAGGAGTGATGCACGGCTGACTAGCTCTGCCCCCACACTACGGCCAGTGTCCCACCCCATGCCATGACAATAACAGACAGCCATGGCTGGCTGCCATGGTGACACTCCACGCTGGGCCAGGTGGATGCAAAAACAAATGCATCCATCCAGTTCACCCTGCTCTGGCCTGCCAGGGTGGCTCGTGAGGCCAGACTATGGGCTCAGTTCATTCTGTGCCCCTGTTTCTGGCCCAGTTGCCAACCTGACCAGGGTTTGAATTAGGCTGACATCTGGTGGGCCTAGAACAGACATGCGGGGTTCAGCCCTGACCCAGGCAGTAAACCAGGCCAGCGTCACATTTGTTAACACCCTATGATGTTGTCAGATCTCTCAATTAGTGGGGTTACAAATTTCAGATATTTGGACAGGAATCCTTCACCGCTATACACAATGCTGCCCAATGAGGGACTAGCAAATGCAATTCCACAGATTACACTATTCCTTCATTTCAAGGTAGGATAGATAGCAGAAGAGAATTGGGTTTCCCAAGCCATGGGTCAGAAGAACCCTAAGTGGAAATCATGACATCTGTGAATTAAGCCACAATGTCAATCGATACCTGATATGTTTTGAATAAGAATGCTACACTACAACACAAGCCCAATGGGACTGTGCTGGTTCTGCTGAGCTCAGGAGAAGGTGAGTGTACTCTTGGCCCAAGCTCCTCAGGCTGGCTTAAGTCAGTGGCAGGAGGTCTTGTCCCACCCAGAGAGTGTTGTGTAGTCATGGGGCTCCATGGGAGGTGGGGCCACCTGCATACATCAGGCTTGAACTCAGAAGAGCCCAGCTGCATCAGGTTCAGGCCCAATGCAATTGGGCTTGGGTCAGTCTGAGACGCAAACACGAATCCAGAGCAGGGCTCTACTTTGTATATATTTGTTGCTATCTGGGGTGGTGAGATTATATTTAAGGCCCTTTTTACACAGACGCTCTAACACCCATAAAATGGGTGTTACATTTTATTATACATGTTGCAGGGCACCACTGCAGTCAATCACCATGGGTCCTGTGCACACATGATGCCTCCACCCAGTTCCTCTGGGTGGAGATGCGTGTTGGCCGGGGTGGTGGTGAGCATTTCCCTAGGTGGAGATGGGTGGGGGCTTCTGTGTAAATGCCACTTTCGATGGGTGTTGGTGAGTGTTCGCTCCCGGCCAACACCCATCTCCACCCACACCCACCCATGGAGCAACCGTCTCCTGTCCCCACCCTAGTATTTTATTTGGATAGGATTGTCTTATTCTCTTCCTGCTCTGTATTCTGTGTAGTGCTTCTATGCATTGTTAAATACTGACCACACTCTAGCCACAGAATGAGGTATTTTAGGGGTGATTCTAGCTGTATTCAGTAGTGAAGTTACTTGGAACTTGTAAAGAAGTCTGAGATCCTAAGGTATGAAAGGTGCTATATAAATGTAAATTGTCACTGTTGTTATGCATGAACTATAGCCAGGTTTTAAATTAGACTGACTATGAAAGATGGCATTCCTTCTGACCTTTGCTGATGAGAAGTGCTAAGATTAGAAAATCTCTAAACTGTTTGGACATGAAGAGAAACTCCAGTTCAAAGCCTCTAAAGGGTAATATAGTTTTACTCAAGGTGAGAGGATTTGCTGATAAAAGAAAACTATCTGACTTGGGACATGATCTGGTGGATAGAGCATTGGATGTTGGATCAGAAAACCTGAGTTCTAACCCCAGTTCTGCTACTAATCTGTTACGTGACCTTGTGCAAAATCAATTTGCCCCTATCTCCCCTCCCACTCCATCTGTCCCATCAACCTAGGTCATAAAGTCTCCATAGCAGGAACTGTTAGTGTTTCTTTAGTGTTTTACCAAAATAGGATACTGGTCTATTTGGGGCTTTTAGGTCTCACTGTCAGGGCAGGTCTTACCATAAGGTGACTCAAGGCAATCGCCGTGGGCCCCATTCTTTCCAGGAGCCCCACAATAGCCCCTGTTTTCACCAGGGCAGGTGTTGTATAGCTGAAACGGGTAGTTGATTTGGTACCTGCAGGTAATATATGCATTTTCAAGTACTGGATCGGTGCTTGATGGGCAACTCGATTACCAATCAGGTACCTAACTACCCACAAAATTGGTACTTTGAAGTACCAATTTTCCATTAGCAATTGATAAATTGGGAATTAAAACAGAAAAATCAGGACTGGAAGTCAAAGTTCTGGGACATCAGGTACTCAAATCGGGTACCAGAAATTTGTTGGGTACACCCATTTTTGTGGGTACTTGTTTCAGCTCTAAGTTAATTTGTATCCCCGCTCCTTCCCAGAGAGTCCCTAACATCACTATCTTTAGGGCCCCATGGAGTGTGCCCCCAAGGGGGCAGGGCCACAAGGGTTCCCACATTTTATCTTCACCCTAGGCACCACAAATTCTAAGGCCCACCTCGAGCCATTTGTAATGGAAGAGTGTGGGATACAAATTAAAGATAATAATAATAATAATTAATAATAATGAATAATTAATACAAATAAGTTGTAGAGGTGAAACATGATGAATATTGTATCTGGTGATTTTTCCTGCTTTGAATTGAGTCTAACAGAGTGGATACAAACCTCTATTACTCCTTTGTTTACCTAATTGCAGATTGTCATTTCATAATTTAGTAGATTTTCCTGGTCTTCCATTTATTTGAGAAATTTCAGTTTAGATATTTGGTAAAAAAATAAATTTCTGAGCAAAAATAACCAGAAAAATTGGAATATCCTAAATGAAATATCTGAACATCATGGCTATCATAAGATAATCACCATATTAATTTGCTAGCTAATTTTTATTCTTACTTAATTCTCTACATTCAGCCAGAAATGTGTTTGTGCAACCAACAAATTTAGAAAAGCTTAAGCTGGTCGTGAAGCACTGAACTCTAGTGAACAGTCAAGGATTCAACTGGCAATAAGACCAAGGGTATTTTTAGATGTTACGAACCTCCCTCTTACCACAGTCAATCCTCTGTGATGGAGGAGAGGCCCGTAACATCTAATGGGGTTCCCGCCAGAGGTTCACCCCAGTGAACCTCCGGAGGGAATCAGATTAACCATGATTCTGGAGGTGAGGCTGGCCTCACCTCTGGAATCGTGGTTAGCTGGACCACGGTCTGGAATCGGCGGAAGGTAACGTCTGTTACCTCCGCTGATTCCAGACCGTCGCTAGACCCCGGAGGGCGGGCAGCCAGGGAAGCATGGAGGGGCAGGGCTGTGTGGCCGCACGTCACACCACGCAGCTCCGCCCCCTTCCTGATTCCCTGTAGGAATCAGGCCAATACATCTAAAGGACGGATGGCCTGATTCCTGTCTGGGATCCAAAACGGATCCCGGACTGTGGTTAGAGGGAGTCCCGACACATCTAAAAATACCCCAAGAGTTCTGACACAAAGCTTCCAGTCACGTTTATATCATTTTAGTACTCCATACACTTTCTCCCTACCTCAGGATTCAAGATCTTGGAGGAAAGGCTTTCCATTTGTACTTTTCTCTAAAGGTAACATAAGGTAACATAAGGCAAAGGTAGAAAGGTAACATAAAACAATGACTAATCAATCAGATTCACGGGTTTCCCATATAGACAGCTTGCCACTTGGCAAACAAACGGAAGAAGCCACTAAACTATGAGATCCATTTAGCTTTACTTCATTCATAATGGACCCAATATTTTGTTGGCTTATCATTTGACTTGGAGAGGGGGAAAGGTGAAAGGGTCTGTCTAGGGCAGGACTGGCCTTACCACAGGGTGACCACCCCAGGCCCTGCTCTTTTTTTTCTATTTCCAGGGACCCACAGTGACCCCCATTTTCACCCGGGTAGGATGTGAGGCCTCCCTCCCTCCCAGCGGGGCCCCAAACACAACCATTTATAAGACTCCATGGAGAGTGCCCCAAGTGGACAGGGCCATGGGGAGGGGGCACTATCATGGCTGTCTAATAGCTGGTCTAGGATGTCAATATGCCTAATTCTGGCATTATATAGGTCTTTGCAAATGACAGGTGTCCGGTCTGGTTCTTTTAGATCTGTCGTCAGTCTTTGAAACTGCACAAAAGATATTACTGACTCACCATCAGATCCTGCCAAGGGTTGTTGGAGTCCCACTTTACCAGCTCTGAGCTTCACTGTCATCTCTTGGAGAAGTACCAGGAGGAGACGTCTGCCATGAGGACTCTTTTGATGTAAGGTTTTTCTTCTCTACTCTTCTCCTGCAACATATATGGGAAGCCCATGCCATGCTACTATGCATTGGCCCCTATCTGTGTGTTTCTTTGCAATGGATCGAGATGGTTAAATAGGTTTCTTCTCCCAGTACCTGGACAAGCAGCGAGATTAAGTGCAATTAGATGGCTGAAGTCCAATCCAGATAACAGGGAGGTGATACTGGTAGTTTAGAATAACCAACAGTAGAGGTGCTTGCCTTCTCCACAGTGGAGGTAATTTAGTGATGTTCACAGCCTCGTAGTCTTCCTAGGCTCCCACACAGAAGCAGTAGCTAATGTTCCCCACTTGCTGTTGACTGCTTCCCTTTCCTTTTGGATGCAAATCTCTCCAGTTATTTATCCATGTCTGCTGCTTCTAGAGTAGTAGTAGTAGTACTATTTTATTTTGGCTTGGCCAATGGCCATCACCACAGATTTAAAACCTAAAACAATTATAATCAACACTTAAAACATTTAATGGAATGAGCAAATAATATAATTAAAACCAAGAACCCCATAAACATTTTACAATTTTTGTAGAATACAAAATTTGCAACTAGACAACCGTACAAAAATACCCCTTAAAGCATAAGATAGATAGATAGATTAGATTACAAACTCAAACTATGTTACATTGCCTATCATATTAAAATGCCCATAATAATCCTATTAATATCTTAAAACAATTAAACAGCCAACAACCAAATAACATTTATCGTATAAACAAGATAATCAGATATGGGCAGTCATAAAATAAATACTCAGGTGCAGAGGGACAGCAATGTCTGTGAAAAGGAATGGGAGTAGTACTAATAAAGATTGCCATTAGCCATTAAGCCAACTGAGAAGTAATGCTCAAAACTCGGTGACAACCTATATGGATATCTGGGGAAGTACCACCAATTCCCATACCAGAATCGTATTGTTTCAATAGATAGCACAATAATTGCTCAATAGATAGCAAATCCCACTACTGCCCTGACTTCCTTCACTTCAGATTCTGCCTCTCATTGTTCAACTCTGCTATCTCCCTCGCTAGACAGCAGTACTATGCCTCACACATTGAGTCCTGCTCCCGGGACCCTCACCACCTCTTTTCCACCTTTGACTCCCTTCTCAAACCCCCCTGTCCTCCTCCTCCCTCTTCTCTTTCCGCTCAGGATCTTGCTCTCTTTTTCACCTCTAAAATTGATAAGATTCGCCTGGATATCGCTTCCAAGTTCTCTCCCCCTACTACTCCCCCCCCGCTCCCTCCTCCCACCAACTCTCTCCTGTCCTCCTTCCCTCCTGCCTCCCTATCTCCTCCCTGCTCTCCTCCTCCAACCCCTCCACTTGCCCCCTGGACCCCTCCCCTTCCCGCCTCCTGACCTCCATTGCTTCCACCGTGGCCCCTCCCCTCCTGCACATCATCAACCTCTCCCTCTCTACTGACTCCTTCCCCTCTGTCTTTAAACACGCCACTGCCTCCCCCATCCTCAAAAAGTCCACTCTGGATCCCTCTGAACCTTCTAATTACCATCCTGTCTCGCTCCTCCCATTTGCGTCCAAACTCCTGGAACGGGTTTTCTACTCCCGCTGCCTTGACCTCCTCTCCGTCAACTCCTCCCTTGACCCCTCCAATCTGGCTTCCGCCCCCTTCACTCCACTGAAACCGCTCTTGCTAAGATCACCAACGACCTTCTTGTGGCTAAATCCAACCGCCTTTACTCTATTCTGGTCCTCCTTGATCTCTCTGCTGCCTTTGACACTGTTGACCACTTGCTCCTGCTTGAGTCGCTTCACTCCCTGGACTCTGACCTAGACTGGTTCTCCTCCTACCTTTCTGACTGCGCCTTCAATGTATCTCTTCCTAACTCCTTCCCCTCCTCCTCCCTACCCCTCTCGATCGGAGTTCCCCAAGGCTCTGTCCTTGGCCCTCTCCTCTTCTCTATCTACACCCATTCCCTAAGCAACTCATTGCCTTCCACGGTTTCCAATACCACCTATACTCTGATGACACTCAACTCTATCTCTCCACTCTTTTAATTGTGGATGTTTTATATATTTAGGTAGTAATGGATTTATGTAATATTATATTTATGTGTATTATTTGTTTGTTTGTTTGTTTGCTTGTTTATTTAAGGTGATGGCGGAAGCTTAAAGCCGTAATAAATTCATTCATTCATCTCTCCACTCCTTCCCTCTCCCCCTCTATTCAAGCTCGTCTAACCAACTCTCTCTCTGATATCTCCTCCTGGATGTCTCAACGCCAACTCAAACTGAACATGGCGAAAACTGAACTCCTTATCTTTCCTCCCAATCCTTCCTCTCCCTCTTCCCTGTCAATTGCCTTTGACGGGATCTCCATCCTCCCTGTCCCCCAAGCTCGTAGCTTGGGCTTCATCTTTGACTCGCACCTTACCTTCAAACCCTATATTGACTCTGTGGACAAATCCTGCCGCTTCTCCCTCCACAACATTGCCAAGATATGTCCTTTTCTGTCTGTCTCCTCTGCCAAAACTCTCATCCATGACCTAGTCGTCTCACGCCTTGACTATTGTAACCTCCTCCTTGCTGGCCTTCCCTGCTCTCACATTTCTTCCCTTATCTCTATTCAAAACTCTGCTGCCAGGATCATCCACCTAGCCCATCGCTTTGACCATGTGCAGCCTCTCCTCTTCTCTCTCCACTGGCTTCCCCTTCGTGAGCGTATTCTGCACAAGCTCCTCGTCTTCACCTACAAAGCCCTTCACAACCTCACCCCCCCCATCTCTCTGCCCTGATCTCCCTCCGAACCCCTGCTCGAGCACTCTGCTCCTCTTCCATCCCCTCCCTCGCCTCCCCTGCTCCCCTAACCGCCTTTGTCCCTTCTCCCTCACTGCCCCACACGCCTGGAACTCCCTCCCTGCCCACATCCGCATTGCCCCCTCCCTTCGTACCTTCAAATCCCTCCTCAAAACCCACCTCTTCCACTCTGCCCTTCCTAACTCCTTTTAACCATCCCCACCCACGATTATCTCCCACCTGTTATCTGCAAACTCCCAATGTACTGTAACCAAGCCAAGAACATGTACCTGAGTTCTCCAAGCCTCATAATTGTTGCATCCCTTGTTTCTCCTTCTGTTCCCCCTTCCCTGTCTCCCTCCCCCTGTCTTTAGATTGTGAGCTCTCGGGCAGGGATTGTGTATATCTTATTCTCTGTAAAGCACCAGGTATATTGCTGGTGCTATATAAATGCTTATAATAATAATAATTAATTAATTAATAATAAATAATTAATATAATATTCGTATAGGTATATCCCTACTACTTATCATCCTTACTTACTTTGCTCAGTTCTAAATGCCCTGTGTCTATATTTCATCATTAAATAAAATATATTTGCTACTTCCTGTAATTCATCATCACTTGTTCTAGTCAGTAAAAACTGACTTTGATATCTGGTCGGCCAGAACTTTTTGGCCCAAAGTAACTTATCCAACCAGCTCTTGCATATGAATTCTGAATATTGTAATGGCAGTACTATATGCTGGAGGTCATCAATTTGATCCAGAGCACAGGGGTGCCCATGAGATCTGATGGTAACGTCCCTCAGCCTTAGAGGGGCATAGTTGAAAGCAACAAAGCATATATGCCTTTCTAAACTTAAAGTTTTGAAGGCTAGTCAAATATCTTTCTCTCCTCCAATTTTCTTTCAGCTTAGGATACAGCGTGGCTACTTTGTTAGACCATGCCAATGCCAGCTCTTTTTGGCCTGTTACATCCTCTAATCTTTGTAAGATGTCCACTCTATCACACTGTGACACCGACTGATGAAGTAGTAAATAATAAATATCTGTATCTCAGCTGACTAAGTAAGGTACTCAGACCTTCTCGCTATCAAAATTCCAAATCGCTCCTCATTGTTTCCCTCCAACAGAGTTTAGGGAGACTATCCTTTGCCATATCTATAAGCTTAAACAAGTATCTAATTACACTTTCCTGTGATTTTATTTTGACTGGAAGAATCCCTAATTCTGTATGCATCATCAGTACTGGAGAAGATTTAGGAATGCCCAAGATTATTCTCATAAGGTTGTCTGAAAGCCTTCTAAAATTCGCTTTAACCTGGTTGCCCCCGATCTCTGCCCCATACGTAGCCTGGGGTATTAATTTTTGTTCGAGAAGTTTCATAGCTGGGAGCAATTGCTGACCCCCATATTTCTTCCAGAATTTAACTACTCCATTAACTGATTGCTGCATCCTCATATTAGTGGTTTTAAAGAAGTGTCAGTCCCATGATCCTGTCTCAGAAAATACTAGGCCTAGGTACTGATAGCACTCCACCTGCTCCAATCTGTCGGCACCCAAATTCTACACACACTGGGGCTGCCGCTTAGCAAAAACAACAACTTTGGTTTTATCACAATTTATGACCAACTTATTCAAAATGCAGTAATCATATAACTGCATGATCACTCTTCTTAGACCCACCAACAAAGTAGAAAGGAGAGCCATATCATCCGCGTACAATAGGGTATTGACTTGTCTGCCTGCAAGAGTAGATAATTGTAGTGGGCTCTGGTTTTTATGATACTTCAAAACTCTTTGGAAATTTCAGTTGATACATAATTCAATTCTGTTTACATAGGGGGGCTTCTCGGGTGGAACAGTTACTTGCAAAGACTGCACTCATAACCAGGATTTGGGAGTTTCTTCAGTTTAGCATGTGACAGTAAGAATTCTTAGGGTGCAATCCTCCACCATTAAAGTCAATGGGAGCTTTGCCAGCTTCCGTGGGTAGAGCATTGCTCCTGGAATAGCTGTAGAGATGCTGCAATGGCATATTTATAATTAACAGAAAAGCAAACAGAACTAAGACTTCATATAACCCTTCCTTTTCCTCAAACACGCTTTCTCAATTTTATAAAAATCTTTTTTTCTCCTCTTAGTTTCCCTTGAAAAGCTGGTTTGCCATTAATTATTATGAACAATGCGTCTCAAAATCTCCTAAGCTACTCTGAGAATCCCTTTCATAGTTGTAATTTGGTCTTGGGGTCAACTTTGTTGTCTTTATGTGTAAATTAGAATTGTTGTAATGTGATATTTTGAACAGAATTTAGAGTGCTGGCTACTTGGCTAGGAGCACCACTATATAGGGCTGTCCTATTACCAACAAAGTGATTTCCAAGCAGGCCTGATGCAAGTGAGAATACTACTGCTGCTGCTGCTGCTGCTGAAAAATTAACAAGAATGTGCAAGAAAACAAGTCACACCTGAGTAAACAACTGAATCTTTCTGAAAGAGAATGTACTGACTTTTTCACATCCCAAAGATTTTTATCTAGTTAAGAAAGTTTCCTCTTTAAATATGAAAGGGAAAAAAAATCAAATATTCTCATGTTTTACCCCTGACTATGGGATATCACAGGAGAAAATTGTTAGAAGGAGGTGCATATGTGTTACCAAATCAATTTCCTGTCTAAACCAACTCTGCAGGAACTTGAGAGTTTCCCTTAAGAGGTTTTATAATCCTACTGCGATGACGTCTTGACGTCTTGATAACATCCCAGGCTAATCTGTTAACAACAGCTGAGGAAAACGTAAAGAAATTATTCTCTCAATTGTTTTTCTCAAATACTGTCTGTTGGACTGTGTGCACTTCATCTGCAGTAAATACTTATGTGAACAAGAGGGAACTGCACTTAAGCACAGGAAACTCTGTGTTGTCTTGCCAGCAGCCTATTTCTGTTCACCTGCCAGGGAAGAGTTTAATAAGATGGGGCATGCCGTTGCAATGAGCTTTGCCATATACCACCAGTGAGCATAAGACGAGTAGGCCAGAATCTTGTCTACGCACTGAAGATCCCTTTATATCATTCTAGCAGGTAAAGGGACATTAAAGTAGGCCTGTTATATGGGTCAGGGGTGTGGGCTTACTCGGGGCCAAGAGTAGGGAAATGGAATCAGGAAGTCAGAATCAGGTCCAGAGCAGGGAGTAATAGACAGAAGTATAGGATTCAAGGTGGAGTCAGAATGAGGCAGGCTGGGCAGAGTCCAGGAACTGAGGAGGCACAGTAATCAGACAATGAATAGGTTAAATGCTCCACCCAACTTCCTACTCCTGCCTGCCAGCCAGCCTTATATGCTGGCAAGCAGCCAATCAGGAAGCTGAAGGGCATGGAGGTCCTAAGAACTGGAGTCAGGGACCTGACAGACAGCTGGAAGGGTGTGAACTAGTCAGTGCAGAGAGGCCCTTTACAGAAGTGGGTAGGCCAGAGACACGATGAAGCAGCAATATTATAGGAACAGACACTGCTCCAGGAACCCCCTGGGGCATGTGTTTGGCCCAGGTCCTGACATAAGTGTAGCTGCCACCTATTTTATGGTCTTGAAATGTGACTCCTTAAGCATTTGCAGGGTAGGCACAGGGACTGGGTAAGTCATTGCAGAGTGTGACCCTTTGGAAAAGGTTCAGCCCAGCTACCTGCAACAGCTAATTGTTCTAGCTGCAGTAGGAAAAGAAACTGCTGACCAAGTACAAGGAAACAGGATATGAGAAGTGGATAAGAAGTTGGAGCAGGGAGTTCAGGAGAGGACCCCCAGGGAGGGTTATGGGCCCGGAGAATAGCAGTCCACATCTAGGGCTGGGTCTTGCCTTAGGGTACTCCAGAAGGAAACTAGAGAGAGGTTGGAATTTCATTCCAGATCCCTCGGTTACCAGGGACCACCTAGAGTAGGGTCTGTTCAGCAGAACCAGGCAAGAGTCTGCAATAGGGAAAATTGAGATCTGCTCTAACAGGGAGTGTCTGGAGGTGTTAAAAGTCCACAGCTGGAGCTTTTAAGTGAGCAGGAAGGCACAGTGGTCTTCAGCTTGGGACAGGAGCTATCTAGTGATGGGATGATTTCTGTACTGATGTATAGTAAAGCTCCGTGCGGAAAGTCAATGTAATGATGTTCTTTGTGGAAGATTCCTGAAAAGACTCGGTCAGGGTAGCTCATCCTGTTAAAAGCTTCCTCATACTGGCTGAACCCATCTTAGCCCTTAGTGTGAATGATACAAGGCCATCACCTCTAGGACCTGAGAGCTACTGCAGAGGTTCCCAAACTAACATCAGTGTTGGGAAAACTGGTAGAAATGTTTGTGAAGAAAAGAATTATTGGGCATATTGATAGATGTGAAATAACGGGGAAGAGTCAAAATGGATTTAGCAAAGGGAATTCATGCCTCACTAATCTATTGGAATTTTTTGAGTGTACAAGTAAGCATGTGGATTAGGGCTGATGCAGCAGCAGCTGTTACCGTGCCACAATTCCATTCCACCATTTCAGAATTGCCCGCGCCACACTGCAACTTTTCTGCGGACATTCTGCTAATTCTGCCGGCATTCTGCAAATTGTGGAATTGCAGAAAAATTGCGGAAACTGTCATAAAACCACTGTTCTGCTATTTTGTGGCACTGGCAGAATGAAAATGTCATGTTTCCGCTATTTTGCAAAGCCTGTGGAAATAGCGGAATGAAATTAGCGGAACTGTGGAAGTAGCGGAATGAAACTAGTGGAATGAAAGCCTCTGCCACACTGTACCACTAATTGCAGAAACGCTGTTTCTGGCGGAAATAGCTACCGCTGCGACATTTCGCTACAGCCCTAATGTGGATAAGTGTGAGCTGGTTGATATAATGTACTTGGATTTTCAGAAAGGGTTTGATAAGGTGGGTCCCTCATGAGAGACTCTTGAGGAAATTAAATAGTCATGGAATAGGAGGCAGTATTCTATCATGGATTGGTAACTGGTTAAAGAATAAGAAGGAAAGGTTAGGACTAAATAGTCAGTTTTCGCAAGCGAGAGAAGTAAATAGTGAAGTGTCTCAGGAATCTGTACTGGTATCAGTGCTGTTTAATATATTTATTAATGATCTAGAAAATGTACTAAAGAGTGAGGCAATCAAATTTGTAGTTATTCAAGGTAGTTAAAACCTGAGCAGACTGTGAGGAATTTCAGGAGGAGCTTGCAAGACTGGAAGACCAGACAACTAAATGGCAGATGAAATTTAATGTGACAAATGTGAAGTGCAGATAAGGAAAAATAATCCAAACTGTATGTACACAATGCTGGATTCTTAATTAGGGGATTCCGCTAAGGAAAAGAACCTTGGAATCATTGTGAACAATACATTGAAATCCTCAGCTCAATGTGCATCGGCAGGCAAAAAAGCAGACCGGATGTTAGGAATTCTTTGGAAATGTATAGAGAATAAAACTATATCATGATGACTCTATATAAATCTATAGTGCAACCGCACCTTGAATAT
Source organism: Sphenodon punctatus (assembly GCA_003113815.1). NCBI lineage: Eukaryota > Metazoa > Chordata > Lepidosauria > Sphenodontia > Sphenodontidae > Sphenodon > Sphenodon punctatus. The sequence goes on from QEPC01004099.1 coordinate 102,433, forward strand.
TGTATGCAGTTCTGGTCACCCCAAATCAAAAAAGATATAGTGGAACTAGAAAAGATTCAGAGAAGGGCAACAAAAAGAATAAAAGGTATGGAACAGCGAGGTTATACCGTACAAAGAAAAGCTTCATAGGTTAGGGCTCTTCAGCTTGGAGAAAAAGACAACTGAGAGGGAATACGATAGAAGCTTATAAAATCATGAGTAGAGTAGAATGAGAAAATATTAAGTTGTTTACCCTCTCAAATAATACTAGGACTATGGGACACTCCATGAAACTAACTGGCAGCAGATTTAAAACAAATAAAAGAAAATGGTTTTTTTTCACTCAACACACAAAAAATTAACTTGTGGAATTTGTTGTCATAAGACGTGGTCAAGGCCAGTAGTATAGCTGAGTTAAAAAAGGTTTGGATAGTTCTTGGCGGATTGGTCCACTAACAGCTATTGGCCAAGTAGGTTGGGGGATGTAACGCCTCACTCTCAGGAGCAAACAACTCTCTTTTTTTTAAAAAAAGTTTGTTTGTACATGGCACTCTAGTACTAAGTAAAAGAATATTTAGTCCTCACCAGAATATTGATGTGTCAGAATAACTTGTTTTGCAACTATTTATTTGAAATCAATTTATTTGAAAATCCTCCTTTCACTCGACAGCTGGTTTTTACCTTGCTGTCTTAACTGCATACAATGTACAGTAAAGCAGCCTATCCTCTTGGAACACTGATATGCATAAATCTAAGAGTGGGGAAAAGAAAGAAAAAATACAGCTAAAAGATATGAGAAAAGGAGGAGAGCAAAAAACTAACAAGGGAAGGAGCTGGAATTCTTCCCTTAATTTTGAGGCAGGCTGAAGACAGTCTTGCCTCCCCGATATGTGATATTATTAGGGTTCGGGTAAGGGATTGGGAAGAGAAAGGGGATCAGCCACTCTTTCAACACTAGGCGCGCTGTCCCAGAAAGAATCACCCTCAGGATCTTATATTTATTTAACAAATTTTGTTACCCCAAACCTCCTGCTCCAGGCAGCTTGGAGCGGCTTACATATAAAAACAATAAAACAGCAAGTTAAAAGACAAGACAAGACAAGACAAGGCAAAAACAATAGATCTCCCTCCCCCATCCCTAACCCACAACCCCCCACCCTACACCTCATCTCTCTTGCCAAACACCTGGTGAAATAGCCAGGTCTTAGTCAGACGCCGGAAGGAAGGACGGTCCGGGGCCATCTGGGCCTCCACTGGGAGGGAATTCCACAGCAGAAGTGCGGCCACTGAGAACACCCTCTCCATAGTGGCCCCCTGGGCCACATGGGGGACTTCGAGGAGGGCGCTCCTGGCCAGCCACAGGGGTCACTCCAAAGCATGGAGAGTGAGGCGATCCTTTAGCTAAGTCAGGCCAAGGCTGTGTAGGGCTGTATAGGTCAACACCAACAGCTTGTATCGGGCCTGGAAGACTATAGGAAGTCAGTGCAGAGCCCAGAGCACTGGTGTAATGTGCTCACGGCAGCCCAACCCCGTAAGGAGAAGGGTCGCTACATTCTGCACTAGCTGCAATCTCCAGACCGTCACCAAGGGTAGCACCATGGATAGCCCCACACAGAGGATGTTACAATATTCCAATCTTAAGGTAATGAAAGCATGGATGATGGTGGCCAGGTCGCTATCTGAAACATACGGCCGAAGCTGGCACATCAGAAGCAATTGGTAGGAGTGTGTATGTTGTTTGCATTATTGCCAAAATGATAATGAAAATTGTCATTTTTTATATTGTTATTGCAATAATGAAAACGACAAATAACGAAAATAGAAACAAAAATGACTTTTTGTTTTTGGAATAAAGGGAAAAAACTGAAAAACTTCTTTCCGTCTATAACTTTTTGATTCTTATTCAATTCTGATCAAGTTTGGGGAGATCGTACCCCCAATGGAGGACACTATGTGTAGCAATCTTTGAAAAGTTTACATAAAGGGCATCGAATTTAGAAGCAATTGAATGTTGTAATTTTAAGAAAAGCTCCATACACATTAATGGCTACAACTTCATCTTCCATCCAATTTGCATGAATCCTGTAAATTTTATGTCCCTCCACAAACTTAATACTCCTGCCAATTTTCAGAAAGATTGGATAAATGGTCCTGATGGTATAAGACATTACCATGAAAATACATATCCAGCTGTAAGATTTTTATATTCCAGCCTGTTTACAAGATATTTGGCAGGAATGTATCCCATACCATCCCTGTAATCTCTGCCAAACTACATGACAATTTGATAAAGGGAACCAATTTTATAAGCAATTGAAGTTGTCCCCTTGAAGACCATTATTCAGACAAATAGCAGCACATGCAGTGCCAGTCAGAGGCAGGAACCTGGCATGGCAGGGGGAGGGAGGCTGTAGGAGGGAGGATGTGGAGCAACCCAAAAGATGAACAGACACATTCACTGGACAATTACTGCATGCTTCCAGTTTTACAGGACCAATCAGTAGTGGCTTCGAGGTGGGCATAGGGGGTGGCCCTCAGGCGGGCACAGAAGGGACATAACTGGGACTTTGGGGATAACATCCCAGAAATCAGGAGACATAGTTTACACATCTAGGTTGTCCAATTATCATCACAATCCCAACCTGCAGCACTGTGACAGAGGACATAAGAGAATCTCTATTGGCTCATTCCTAAACAGATGCTTCTGACTTCTCAGTAACAAGTGTGGGAGAGATGTTGGGATGGTCACACCACATAACAAGGATATTTTGTTGGCATTTCTGCCAGCCAATTGGCATCAGAAACCGATCTTATATCACAGTGGGCATTTTTACACACACCTTAAAGTTCTGGATTTTTCAAACGTCTGGGTTTACCAGTCCACAAGTAAGTTCCGGATGCATTTTTCACACACACACTGCCCTGAGGCAGCTCCTGGATGCATTCTTCACACAAACACTGCCCTGAGGCAGCCTAAAGTAGCCACAGCTGAGGCAGCCTAAAGTAGCCACAGACATGACAGGCTGCCATGGAAACCAAGTGACCACAACTGCCTGAAGCAAAGCAGTTTACCAGGAAAACATTTTACACACAAGTTCTGGGAGAAGTTCCATGCAGAAGTTCAAAAATTCTGATGTTTAAGATCTGGGTGATTTAGACACACAGAAAGTTCAGGATGTAACAGCAAACATGCAGGAGACATGTGTGTAAAAACACCCAGTGACATGTAAGAGAATCCCTGGCATAGGCTCCTTCTCTGCATATTCTGTGCAGGCATATAAAATTGGGATCCTTTATCACATATTTTTTATATTTAGCAGAGATGATCATGAAAGCTTGATATGCAGCCCTGCAAAATTTCATGTATATTGGTTAACTACAAGGACGTTACAGTCAGACATACATTTATAGATTAATTGCTTATACCACTAGGATCCTTTATCCAATCCTTCTGAAAGTTGGCAGTGACAGTAAATATGGGAAGGGGTATAACTTGTCAAGTTTCTTCTACATTAAATGTGAGGCAAAGAAGTTACAGCTAAGAATGCATATGAAGATCTTTGCAAAATAAAATAATATAATTCATCTGCTTATAAAATTGGATTCCTGTACCTAATCACTTTGGAATTTGGTACACTTAATGACTTCCATCGGAGGTACAATTCCCCTAGATTTGAGCCAAATATAATGAAAAACAAAAATGTTACAGCCAAAAATGTGTTTTCCATTGAAACCAATGGAAAATGAAAACAAAAGGAAAAACAAAAACAAAAATTTGATATTTATGAAAACAAAAATGACAGATTTAAATAATGAAAACAAAACAAAAAATGGCATGAGTCCCTGGTGCACATCTCTAGTAATTGGTGAAAGCCTTGCCACCGACCCCACCTGGAAATCCATGTGGCACTGTGGGTTGAGGAACATGCACAGACTGTGAATCTGGGTAAATAGCATAGGGCAAACTCTGTCAATGATGAGGGCCACAACATCCGCCGCCTTATGTCCGTCTTGTTGGGATTTAACTTCAGTTAGCTCACCCTCATCCAGTCCCCCACAGCCTCCAGGCACCGTGTAAGCACCAAGATTGCCAGGTCTGGGTCGGATGAAAGAGAGAAGTAGATTTGGGTGTCATCAGTGGCTAAAGATGCCTTCCATCAGCTGTATCTAGTACAGAGGCTCCGTCCATACATCTCCAGGCCCAAGCTGGCCACTCTAATCCATGCCTTCATCACCTCGAGGCTAGACTACTGCAACGTGCTCTACGTGGGGCTTCCCCTGTTTCTGGTCCAGAGGCTGCAGCTAGTGCAGAGTGCAGCAGCTCGTCTCCTTACAGAGACGGGTCAGCGGGAGCACATAACACCCATGCTCTGCACTCTGAACTGGTTGCCTATAGCCTACCGGGTCAGATTCAGGGTGTTAGTTTTGATCTATAAAACCCTACACGGTCTGGGCCCCTCATTCCTCGAGGACTGCCTTGCCCTCCACGTCTCAGAGTGATCCCTGCGGTCTACCAGGGGTGCCTTCCTGGAGGGTCCCCCGTGTTAAGCAGGGGGCCACAGTGGAAAGGGCATTCTCAGTGGCTGGGCCGCGACTCTGGAATTCCTTCCCGCAGGAAGTTCGCCTGGCCCCAGGTCTGTTGGTGTTCCGCCAAGCCTGCAAGATCTGGCTGTTCACCCAGGCCTTCGGAGGGGAGGGTGGGGTAGGTAGGGGGAGGGGTTGGATTTTTAGGATGTTAAAGTAATGGGGGGTTGTTTTAAAATGTGTTAAAATTGATACATTTTATGATTATCGTTTGTTTTATTTGTTGTAAACTGCCCCGAAATGCCGTAGGCATGACGGGGTGGCTAATAAATATGACAAAGTAAATAAATAAATATCAGCATATTGATCACACCGCACCCATACCATCTCATCACCTCCCAGAGCAGCTGCATTGGGACATTGAACAGGAGAGGGAACAAGATAGAACCTTGCGGGACATCACACATGAGGTCTTGGGCTGACAAAGAGCAATCCCCGAGCACCACACACTGAGTTCTTCTGTTCAGGAAAGAGCGGAACCACTCAAGAATGATCCTATCCACCTTGGGTTGGTCCCACCAACGTCTCATGGTCAATGGTATCAAAAGCAGCCAACAGATCAAACAGAATTAGCAGGGTTGAACTACCCTGGTCCAATTTGTGATGGTCATAGTCGACCAAAGCCACAAGTGCAGTCTCAGTGTCATAGCCTGGATGAAAGCTGAACTGCGAAGGATCCAGATAGCTGGTGTGGTCGAGATGCTTCCGCAGCTGCTGGGCCACAACCCGCTCAATAACCTTCCTTAAAAAGGGAAGCTTAGAGACCGGTCAATAACTGGCGATGGAGTCAATGTCAAGTGATTTTTTTTTTAGCAGAGTCCACCCCACCGCCTCCTTGAAGCAGCCTGGCCCTTCACCCTCCTGAAGGGAGGCATTGACCACCCCCGCCAGCAACGGCCCCAACGTCTCCCAGCTGGCCTTAACCAGCCAGGATGGGCATGGGTCAAGTTTACAAAAGGTTGGCCCGAACTGCCTCAAGAACATCTCCCACCTTGATGGGCAACACCCACTGAAACTGACCCCATGAAACCGGACATGGCAGGGCTTCCACAACCTCTGGTTCACCCGTTGTATTAAGTGCAGCGTCAAAGTTGTGGTGGATCTGAGCGATTTTATCCGCAAAGTAATCATAAGAACATAAGATGTGCCATACTGAGTCAGACTAATGGTCCATCAAACCCAGCATCCTGTCCTCTGACAGTGGCCAATCTCAATCACATGGAAGAAGAACCAACAGTCACAATGGGCAATCCATTCCCCATTGTTCACTCCCAGCTCCCGACAGTAAGAAGTTCATCCTGTAAGCTCTTTGGTTAATAGCCATTAATGGACCTACTCTCCAAGAACTTATCCAAGCCTTTTTTAAACCCAGCTATACTACTGGCCTTGACAACGTCCTCTGCAACAAATTCCATAAGTCAACTATGCATTGAGTCTTTTATTTGTTTTAAATCTGCCAACAGCTAGTTTCATGGAGTGTCCCCTAGTTCTAGTACTATTTGAGAGGGTAAATAACCGTTCCCTATATAGAGGATGAAGTAAAACTTCTAGCACAAGATCATCACCAGGATTTGGTAATGTGTGTAGCGCCTTTATCACACTCTCATGATGCACAACAGGGGTGAGGGAAAGGGTAGTGTGCACAAGGGTGCAGAAGGACAGGAGAAAGGGTCCCAGGGAAAACTTAAGATAGGGAATGAGGATCAGGACACTCAAGCAGGAACACTCCCAGGAGAATAACACGGAGAACATAGGCGTCAATACACAATCCCACTAACCACAATAATGCCAACTCCACAATCCCACTCACACAATCGTACTTTCACACACACCCACACACACACAAACCAAGCTTACAGCAAGAATTGTAGGACACAAGGAGGAGCCGGTCTCACAGGTGTTAGCTCTGATCACTGGCAATGAGCTGAGGAACAGCTAGCCTTTTATGTGTTCCCCAGATGCTGTCATAGGCACTCTGAGCACCTGGGTGGGGCTGGACGCAGAGTGGCATTTCCGTGTGACTCCGAGTCCTGGTGGCTGCGCCCAGAGCACCCAGCTAATGCCATGTTCGGAGCGGTTTCCTCCATTGGGACTTGCCCCTGATGCATGTTCTTTGCACATTGGGGTGGGGCCTGCTCTGCTGCAGCCCTCCATTGTTGACTACATCCTCTGTCCCCACTCTGCCTCTGGCGGGACCAGTGCCAGAGATCCCCTCCCTCCTAGCATGTGGTAAAGAGCGCCCCCTGCAACCTCTCCCTGCTGGGTCCCCACCCCGCTGTGCCCCCATTCTTCTAGGGAGTTACCTGACAGATATAGAGGGTATGAAGTGCAACTAGAAGGATATGCACAGTTCTTGCTGCCTTTGTAGATTATGATGAATTTATTGTTAGAAACAAAAGCCAGAATGATTTCTACTTCTCTGCATTTCACTGAACTGCATTTGTCCCTTATTCAGCTCTTTAGTAAAATAAATAGAGGTTAATTACCAGTAACTCTGTTCTTCAAGAGAGCTCCACATATTCTCACTCTTGGGATCACTTCCTGCTTTGCAGGCACCGGGAGACCTTGATGTCAGCAGTTTCCAGGCAGAAATCCTGGAAAGATCTAGAACATGGTGAGGGCTCCGCCCCTCCACCCCCCATCCCATCCTGTCAAAAGTGCAGGCTCAAGATCGCACAAGAACCTGATTCTATAAATAGGGGAGGACCCAGAAGGCCTAGTAGAGGTCTGAAGCACTCCGGGGTGCTGCCAGACTCGCTGCCGCCGCCACCGCCAAACCCAAGGCCAGAGCCCTGGCACCACCAGGTAGGGCGATCCCTGGGATGGGTTTTTAAAAAAAAAATATGTATATATACGAGGCTGGGCAGTTGGGGGTGGGGTGAGTCCCAGTACCCCTTCCACCTTCGTAGCCTGGAGGGGCGAGGGAAAACCGGGTTCCCCCCTGTCAACCCCCCTGCCCAAATGGTTTCGGTCCCCTGACACAGGTTCGGGCCGAACAGCCAGAACCTGAATGGCTTCAGGGGGGGCCAAACCCCAAACGGGCCGAACACCAAACTCCCCGGTGTTTGCACATTCCTACTAGGGGGGGAAAACAGTAAGGATACAGTCTGGTTAAGATGAAAGGGAGAGATGATCTTTGGGATAAATGAAGTTCAGTCCTGAGATCGACCTTGTTGTTGCAAAAGCGAACGTAGGGTGGGGAGGCTCTGAGTGCTGCCGATTCACTAACTCTTTGGACTAAAGTAATGGCCACTAAGAAGATGGTTTTAATAGACAGGTTCTCCATAGAACAAGAAGTCATGGGTTCAATGGAGGGCCCATTAATTTTGATAATACCAGATAAAGATTCCACTGTGGAGCTGGGTGGGTAATAGGCAGGGACCCGAGTTGACTGCACCAAAAAATCTTAAATTCTGCAACCAGTGAAGCCAAATTCTGCAAATTCACTGTGAGCATTAATATTTGCATAATTAACTTGATTTGCATAACTATGCATGCTGGGAAGCAAATTTGCAATAGGTTTGACACAGAATCACAACTTTGCTAATCAAACAAGACTCAAATCCTCTGGAATTTCAGCACCTCCCTCACGCAAACACAGGGCCTTCAGACTCCACCCACCCACAATTCATCTCCCAGGGGCCTATTTACCCATGGGTCATGGTCAGGATTGGCTGATTCTGCAAGGATCGGCTGATTTTACGAAAATGACTGCAAATTGCAGCAACGCAGTCAACTTGGGTCCCTGTTAATAGGGCGGAACGTGTTGAGGACACCCTTCCAGAAGGTCCTCGTTAAAGAGTGGGAAAACAGGGCCTCTGCACCAGCCGGTGTAAGGCGAGATGATAGAGCAGCTAAGTGTACTATAATGGAGGAGAGGGAGAGTCCAGATTCTTGGAGATGCAACAGATATCTGAATATATGATCCATTTTAAGAGAAGTTAACTGTGTTTAAGGAAGTACACCATCGAGAAAAGTGAGTGAACGTGGCTGTGTAGTACGCCCTGGTCGAAGGGCACCGAGAATTTAACAGGACAGTTGTAACCTCTGGGGATAAGTCTTCCACCCTGAAAGGATCAACCAGGTGCAGGGATGGAGCATTTTCAGATCATGGTGAAAAATGGTGCCCTGGTGACGAGATAAGAAGTCTGGTCTGAGGGGAAATTCTGTGCCAATTCCTTGAGGGTCTGGAACCACATTTGTCTTGGCCAAGGAGGGGCTATGAGAATGATATGGGATCGATCGGATCAGATCTTGTGGCGCACCTGGTGAAGCAAGGGCATTGGGGGAAAGGCATAGAGGAATTCCCCACTCCAAGAGATCATAAAGGTGTCCGATACTTAGCCTGGAGCTAACCCGCTCAGCTTCAGAAATTGGGCATCTTTGTGTTTTCTGTAGTGGCAAAAAGGTCTATGGAAGGAGTACCCCAGATCCTGAAGATGTCGACCAGAACTGTTGTTTAGGGACCACTCGTGGTGATCGGATAGCTGGCGGCTGAGGTGAACTGCAACAGAATTCTCTTGGCCTGCCAGGTGTATCACCTGATGGTGAATGTTGTGTTTGATGCTCCAAATCGCCTCTTCTTCAAGAGAGAGGCGTGTAGATCATGCCCCTCCCTGTTTGTTGAGGTACCACATAGCTGCAGTGTTGTCTGTGATGACCAAGATGTTCTTTCCCTTTACGTGTGCCACCAGGGCTCTGAGCGTCCAATGTATGGCTTTTAGTTCCAGCAGGTTTATGTGCAACTGCCTTTCCTCTGGGGACCAGAGGCTGTGAACTCTGAGGTGTGCAATGTGTGCATCCAGCCTGTGAGGGAAGCATCTGTTGTGATGGAGATGTCTATGTGCAGAAGTTTGAAAGGGATGCCCTGGAGTATGTGAGTCAGGTCTATCCTCCAACGAAGGCTCTGTAGGAGCTGGTTTGGCATAGTTACCTTCCTGTTGAGGGAGTGGAAGGCAGGACAGTATACCTGTTTGAGCCATTGCTGTAGACACCTCATGTGAAGTCTCACATAAGGGGTTACAGTTGTTGTGTATGCTAGGAAACCCTGGAGGTGGAGGAAAAAGCATATCATCCTGGTGCTGTGGGAGTGTAGGCTCGCTATAACGTGTGTGTGATGTTGTCGTATCTGTCCTGAGGGAGATAAGCTCTGGACTGGTTCATGTCCAGAAGAGCTCCTATGAATTGAAGGTGTCTTGTGGGGTTGAGATGTGATTTCTGTAAATTTACAAGCAACCCCAGGTTCTGTAGAAGTGACAGAGTTGATTGAATGTGCCTTAGTAGATTGGATCTGGAAGAGGCGACTAGGAGCCAATCGTCTAGATAAGAGTATACTTTGATGTTCATTTTTCGCAGATGGGCTGCGACAACAGCTATGCACTTCGTGAAGACTCTCGGAACAGTGGAGAGTCCAAAAGGGAGGACCATGTACTGGAAGTGTTGGGTCTCCTACAATGAAGCATAAGTAACATCTGTGAGAGGGTGTGATAGAAATGTGGAAGTAAGCATCCTTGAGATGATAACCAATCTCGTTGTTATAAGCCCAGGATAATAATAGGGAGAGAAGTAATACGGAATTTATATCTTTTTATGTATTTGTTGAGAAGTCTAAGATCCAGGATGGGTCTGAACTCCTCATCCTTTTTGGGAACTACAAAATAATTGGAGTAGAATCCAGTATTTTGCTCTGAAAGAGGGACTTTTTCTATAGCTCCTTTTAAGAGGAGCTCAACTTCCAGAAGTATTTGAGTTTTGTAGGGGAAACCCCGAGGGGGCAGGGGAGGGGAGCTGGGGGGGAGCATATGGAATTGAATGGCATAGCCAGACTTAATTATTTCTCTGACCCAGCGATCACGGTTGATAGACGCCCATTGGTCGTAGAAGGGCAGAAGATGATTATAGAAGGAGGGGGAAACCTCCTTTCCTCTCTTGATCTGAGGTTGGCTACAAACTATTTTTGGGGGGTTGCCCAGATGAAGAATTGGAAGAAGCTCTCCCTCTTCCCCTCTGTTTCTTAAATCTTCTTCGAGGTTGGGAGAAGGAGGGTTGGGATTCTGGTTTTGCTGGGAGAAACGGCTCCCAGTCTGGAATGGATAGGATGAGCGTTGCTTGGGGTGTAGGAGTAAGGGGCAGGAGATGGGTAGAATCTCTTCCTCATTGCCCTAATAACCCCAGCAGATCTAGCAGTCTGGCTAGTTTCCTTTATTTTCTTGAGGGTTTCATCCGTGGATGAGCGAAGAGGCCCTCACAGTCAAAGGGCAAATCCTCAATCCTAGTCTTATTCTCTGGGGTGAGAGCTGTGGATCTAAGCTCGGCATGCCTCCCAAGAGTTATGGCAGCAGCCATCCCTCTAATGTTACAGTTGGCGATATGCATATTTGCCGTTAGTTGTAATTGGGATATTTGCATCCCCTCCTTCTGGATGGCAGCTATCTGATTAGGGTCCGTTGTTTTGCTCAACTGAGACCAGAGCCAGTGTTGGTATCCACACATAGCGGAGGGATAAGTAGAAGCCCTCAGGGACAATGTCTCAGAAGAGAAGATCTTTCTCCCAAGGACATCCAAATGTCTCCTTTCCCTGTCGGATGGGGAAGTTTGAAAGCCCCCTGCTCTAGTCTTGTATGAGGCTGCTGCAATGACTAAAGAATTAGGAGGAGGGTGTTTGTAAAAAAATATTTGCCCCTTCTTTGGGGATGGCATAAAGGAGTCAGCCAGCTTGTTAATGGGGACAGCAGAAGAGGGTTTGGCCCACACCAAGGTGGAAGGTTCCATGAGCTGTTCAAACATGGGAAACATAATGTGCCCTGATTCCCTGCTACCTAAGATGCCAAAAACGGACCCTGACTGGGTCTTCCTGACCACCTTAGTGTGGTGTTTAGGCAACGCTGAGACTAGTCTCTTCAGCATTGCCTGGAAGGCCTTCGTGTGTCCTCTGTAGCCTGAACAAGATTAGGTTCTGACATGGTATCCGGTGGAGGAGGGGAAATGGTCTCGTCCTCCTCTAGAATAGGTAAAAAGGAGGAGGATGAAGGGGATGCAGACCTTCCTGTTGAGGTCTCCAGAGATCAGGTGGAGGCTGCCCAGAAGCAGGGTGATCGGAGGGGAGGGGTGCCCTATGAGGGAGCTGAGGAAGGTGGTCCCCAGGGGCTGTGATGACCTGTGCCCAGTAGGTAGATTCACTGCTGACTGCGCAGTTTCCTGTCCTTCAGGAACAGATGGAACTGCAGAGCGGGACCTTAGGGGGGTTGACTCCTTATGTGCTGTACCGGTGTCAGATCCGGTGGTGGAAGAGTGACTGGTACTGATGCAATGTCTACAAGAGGAGGTCTGGAGACTGTAGCAGTTGGAGGTGCACAGGGAGGAGCAGGCAGAATGTAGCCACCTATGTGCGGTGGGGCAGTAGCGCTCATATTAGGAGGTTGGCTTGAAAACTCCATGGTGTCAAAATCGGCCCTGGATGGGTATGGTGGAGATCTTCTCCGAGAGCAGGAGGGATACCGCTGACTCCTGAGATAGTCATGGTATCAACGGTACCATGAGCCCTCATAAGGGGAGCAGCAGGAGCAGGGAGAGTGCGTCCTCTGATCCCTGTGATACCGGAGAGTTGTGTCTAGTAGCCTGGAAGGGGATCTCTCCACATACCTGCTAGGCCTGTCTGACTGCAGGGTTCTATGCCTGGCAGGAGACCTGGATCTTGATTTCCTATGCCAGCAGTGCTCACTGTGTGAAAAAAAGAGTGAGAGTCTCAGTGTCGTTCCCGATGGGGAGGCAGCGCCACCTCTCAAGGGTGAGTGGTAGGAATGGGCTGTGGAATGTTTGCTGGTGGTACCGTAGGAATCGGCACAGGTAACGACAGTGTCGGAGGCAGTAGGGTCCATTCAGAATCGGAGAGAATAGTCTCTACATCCAAACTGCAGAGGGTTCCCTCTGCCTTGGTTCTCTTTCCCTTCTTCTTTTTCTTTCTTTCCTCTCCAGGGCATTTGGTGTTACGTTCCCTGGTGCGAGAGTCACTCTTAGAGCGGGAGGTGCTTCTAGCTGTTGATGGTACCATTTCCGGAACCTTGCTGGTCTCAGCAACCACGGTACTGGTAGCGCTCTGTGGCTCCGATGGAGTTGCAGGCACCGTAGGCTCCGGATCCATCCTAGGCATTGCTGAGTGCCCAGTGAGGATCCTGAGAGGCCCCTCTTCACCACCCTGTAGTGCCTTTCTTGTGAGAATGTCCTGGAGTCGGAGAGTCCTAGCCCTTTTTGTCCTAGTGGAAAGGGCAGCACAGGCCTTACAAGTGTGGGTGTTGTGGGTCTCTCTGAGACAGGCTAGACACTGTGAGTGCTGATCGCTTACCGATAGAGTTGCTGGGCAGGAGCGGCATCATTTGAAGCCCACCTGCTTGGGCATAGTCCGACACACCCGCAATAAAAGCGGGTAGAGTCCGGGGGATGAACCCTGCGGACTAAGGCACAGGCAGTCAGAGCTATACAATGTTGTTCTAGATGGTATTTTTTTCTAACTGTATTTTATCTATTATTTTACTATTTTACTACTGACAAAAGCACTGAAAAGCACTGAAGTCTTCCCAACGCGAAGCGGTTGGGAGGAACTGAGGTGGCGAGGGCTCCTCCCCTCTTTATAGAGTCCCATTCTTTTGACAGGATGAGAGGGGGGATGGAGGGGCAGAGCCCTCACCATGTTCTAGATCTTTCCAGGTTCTCTTCCTGTAAACTGCTGACATCAAGGTCTCCTGGTGCCTGCAAAGCAGGAAGTGATCCCAAGAGTGAGAATCGTGGAGATCCTCGAAAAAGAATAAATGTTCCAAGGGTTTAGATGTGTGCCCCACAGTTTCTGAAGTGGTTTGCCACTGAAAACTTGCTGTGCTCTGCACCACAATATAGTTTTTATTTAATTATAATTATTTATATAGTGCCAACAATGTACAATCAATAGATAGACTGATCCCTACTCAAGGGGCATACAATCTAGGAAAGACAAGGGATGGGAGGCAAGGGAGAGGGGAACATAGGGAGAGGAAGGGATATGTTCATGAACTTGAGAAGTTGCAGGTGCATGTTCAAGGCTGTGGTTTTAATTCAGTGGATCCACCTCAGTGCTTCCCAGAAGATCAGGCTGGGCTGGACCACTCACAGTTCCCCAATGTCCCCCCTGTTCCTGGCATTTCAGGCCACATTCAGACTTTCAGGGCTGGTTGGGTGGAACACTTCCTCCCCCAGAAGTACTCCACCCTACCAGCCCTGCAAGAGGAGTAGGGATGTGCGAATGCGCTTCGGAAGTTAGGGGTTCAGCCCGAACTCAGCCAGTTCAGACGGCCAAACAGAACGGCCGAACAGAATGCCAAAACCCCCGAACAGTTCGTCTGCATTCAGATGAGTTCGGGCAGGAAAAAAACTGGCTGGCAGGCCCAGAGGTGGGAGTCAGCTGAGGAGGGGTGGAGAGGCTTGGACTAGCAGCCAGCCTGCTGAATCACCATCCCTCTTTTCCTCAGACCACTAGTTTGGCAGTCTGCAATAGGCCACGGGCTAGGCTGCACAGAGCCAATAGGGATGGTGGTAAAGTGGGTGCAGCAAGTAACAAAAGTCATTGCCCTCCCCCCCTTCCAATTTGTTCTGAGCTAGCCACTGATCCTGTCAGCAGGTGTTTTCAGAACTCTCCCTCTTCCAGCAGTTTGTGTTCCTCCCAATCCATTGCCATCCTCCTCCTCCTATTTCACCCATTTCCACACATTTACCTCCATAGTTTCATTTATTTAGATTAGATTAGATTAGATAGATTTAGGTGTTATACATGGCATCAAGAAGCAGCCACTCCAGCCCCATGTTCCCACCCTCAGGGTTCTGGGGACTACATTACAGGTATGGAGGGCTGTCCATCCATGTCATCCAGAAGCTGCCGCTCCAGCCCCAGGACCCACCATCAGGGTTCTGGGGCTGTCATTTCACTCACAGGGAGCTGTCATTCCACGGCATCAAAAAATAGCCAGCCACTCCAGCCACAGGTCCCACCATCAGGGTTCTGGGGCCTGCGTTACAGGCAGGGAGGGCTGTCGTTCCACTTCATTGACTATAAATGCTCCACCAATGCCAGCTAGCCTGCAATGCCCAGCCAAGTAGGGGTGCCACCAAGCCCTGACCGGGCCTCTGTCGCTGCTCCACCGATGCCTGGCACCTGCAACGCCCGGCTGTGATGGTGACTAGAACTGGAGAATCCAGCCTAGAGCTGTTGGGAGGTGGGTCATGAGGCGGGTTGCCCAAGCCCGTCATAGACTGAGAAGCCAGACGACAGGAAAGAAGGATGGCTCCCCGGTGCAGCAACCCCAGATGCCCGCAGGTTCCCAGAGACCCGACATACCTGGGAACAGTAGGAGTGCACCCCCCCAGGCCACTCAAACAAAGCTGGCCCCACGCAGATGGGGGGTCCCAAAATAGATGACGGGGAAGGAGGCACAAAGCCTCCAGAGCAAGCTGCTGTCCCGATACCTGCGCCTCTGATGGACGGAGGGGCGGGGCCAACAGAGGTACGCACGCAGGCAACAGAGGGTGGGGCCAAGCCCGGGGTGGCGTTGCGGCACTCCACCAGCCTGCAGGAGTGTCAGGGGTGGGGCTAAGCAGGTAAAAGGCAGGGCTCAACACAAACTCAGCGCCGGCGATCAGCAGTGCTGTGAAGCTGGCCCCTGAGTGTTGTCAGATCAAAACTTCCTAGTGTATTGTGTGGGTGACTTGAGCGAGTGTTGGACTGAGTGGAAGGAGAGTGAGTGGCGAGTGCGTGCATTAGGGTCTACGTGTGGGTGAGTACAATTCACTTCCTTGTTCTATCGTGGTATGGGTTCCCCCCTCCCAGTGCATCCTAGAGTGTTCCCCCTCGGTAGTCCACTCTCCTTCCAGGGTGCTCTCCCCCTTGCCTCACTACCCTGAGCACTATAGGTACTTCCCCCGAGCACGGTGTGAGTGACAGGTGTGGGGGTGTGGGCAGGGACCTGGCCCCCCTGTGGAGTATGTTGGGAACGCACCTTTGGTCTTCTGCTCTCCTGTACCCCTGTGATGACACAGCCCTATCCCAGCTGGGACATATAGGGCCAACCTATAACCTGAGGGGTCTTCTATTTCCTCTTCTGGAGAGTGCACTTCCCCACACTGCAGGAGTCCCTAGTGTGTTTGGAGTAGGACTAGGGGTTAGGTCTGTGGGTTTCCCTTTTTCCCAACCCCGTTCCCTGACAAGAGTGAGCAGAACTAGAGGCCTGCCAGTTTCTCTGTTTAAGATATTAAACAGCCCAAACCCCCTCTAGGCCTACCCTTCATTTCAGATGCTGTAGCATCCACAACAAAGGACACATACCCATCCAAGTCCAATTGCCCCGCATGCCACATTTCTTGGAACAAAATAATGTCAAAGGATCTAATGAAACAACCAAAATCATTATCCATTAATTTGGTTTTCCAACCCAAAATGTTCCAAGAAACTATAGATATAAAAGACTTCCTTAAGGGGCCTGCCCATCATTCTTCCACTTCATCTGTGGTTGAAAAACCCAATTGGTTTGAGGGGAGATCAGATTCCTCCATCCCCAATATTGAGGTAGAAAGAGGAGGTGCAGGCAAAGGATCCATCTTAACTGGACATAATCCTGAAGGATCAGAACCAGTATTACGCAGCACTGTGCATGACCACTTCCCATGTGCCAAAGCACCCAGGGAAGTGGCCTTATGCTGAATATTTTGTGACGCAACTTCTTTTACCTGCTCTATTATTAAGACCACTTCCCCTTCAGGATGGTACCCTTCTAAATAAATAGTCATTGCAGGCTGCCAGGCATCAGTGGAGCCATGGCAGAGGCCCGGCCCAAGCTTGGTGGTGACTGGCACCCATACGGGGCTGGGCATTGCAGGCTGGCACCCTACTCACCAGATCTCAACCAACTCTTGTGCAAATTGGTCAAGTATCCAGCCAACCACCGCCTGTCATGATGGTGACTAGAAATGGAGAACCCAGCATAGGGTGAGCAGAACTGGAGACCTTCCAGACTGCAATGCCCAGCCAAGTAGGGGTACCAGCCACCAAGCCCAGGTCGGACCTCTGCCACTGCTCCACCAATGCCAGCCTGAAATGTCCAGCTCCCTATGGGTGCCTGGCATCAAGCCTTCCTGGCCTCTGCTCCTGCTGCTTCTGGGCCTGCAGGCCATGACAACATGCGCAACCCCATTTGGGGCACCAGCATGCACTACTTGGCCGGGCATTGCAGACTGCCAGGCATCGGTGGAGCAGCAACGGAGGCCTGGCCAGGGCTTTTTTGCTGGCACCCCTACTTGGCCAGGCATTGCAGGCTGGCAGGCCTCCAGTTCTGCTTGCTCTATGCTGGGTTCTCCAGTTCTAGGCACCATTACGGCAGGAGTGACAGGGCTACAGTAGTGCCTGTAGGTGCCCAAAGTTGGTTTGCGTGTGTTGAACTTGTCATGGCCTGCAGGCAGAGACAGGCAGCCCAGCAGAACATCTGCTTTCAGCAGCCTTTGGGTGGGCAGCAGCATAGCTCATTTATAGGACAGGACAGGAGTCAAAAGACTCCAGTTCTAATGCCTGGTTTGGAAGTCCATTGACCTCTCTGAATTTCAGTGTTCACAGTTCTAAACCAGAGGGCTACCATTCTGGGAGCTCACAGGAGAAAGAACCTGTATGGGAACTATACTTGGGGTATGCAGTTCCAATTGCAGCCTCTTTGCAGGGTAAAGAAGAGAACTCTTAAATGCTTCCCCTTCTTCAGAAGAACTTAGGCCCAGCATTTGGCCCCCGGGGGTGCCCACCCGATTTCCGTCGGGGCATGGCTGACCATCTGAGACCCACCAAAGCCTGCCAGCCTGCAATGCCCAACCAACTGTGGGTGCCAGCCATCAAGCCCCAAGCCTTCCAAGCCTCTGCTGCTGCTGGTCCTGCTGCTGCTGCTGGGTCTCAGACAGACAGCCCTGGTGCCATGGGCACCCCCAGGGGCCAAGTGCTGACTCTTCCTGCCCAGGCAACCCGGGTTGCCAAGCATCAAGCCTTCCCAGTCTCTGCTGCTGCTGTGTCTCAGATGGCCTGCCATGCCACCACGGGCACCCCTGGGAGTCCCAGCACCCCAAACCTCCAGGCAGGACCAAACTTTCAGAACATTCGGGGGGGGGGTCCAAACTCCACCGGACTGAACAACCAAACCTAAGCTAAGTTTTTAGTCCAAACATCCAAACTCCGTCCTGTTTGCACATCCCTCAAGAGGAGCACTGCAGCCCCATTCCAGCCCTTCAAGTTGGCTGGCATGGGCTCCAGTGCTCCACCTCCACTGTTCATCTGAATGGTGTTTGCAGTATGAGGGAAGGAGGCAGAAGGTGCAACTCTTCTTTCCCAACAATCAGGTGAACCAAGCCAGTCTGGGGCATTCACCTAAGAACTTTGCTGAGTGCAGCAAAGTGTCTCAGGTTGTTCCTGACCACATCCCAGCTATGGCTAGGAAAAGACAGCCTATGTGTGTTGTGAATGTGCACTGTGGATTAAACCACTAACAATGGGAAGATGATGCTTCCAAAGAGGCTGTCTGGAATCTGCCCAGATCTTCACAAAAGTACAAGAATGTACCCAATCATTCCATCTTATTTTGCTTTTTCTTCCTTAATTATCCTTGTTGCATGCTGCGTTACTGAACTCTCCAGAACCCTAGAACAAGATCTGACCCCTCTTCATCACCACTGCACAAACACCAATCATTCTGATGTACATGGGAATTGATATTCTCTACTCACCTATCTGAGTCGCTATGCATGTTTTGGGGATGAAAGGTCAGTATGAAGAGCAGCAGTTGGTTTTTTGCTTCTGAGGGACTTTCTACACAAGTTAATTAGTCCATATGGACATGAATTTAATATGGGTTAGTTAAGTCCTAATCAAATGGTATGTAGACTAGACCCTCTTGCACTGCAATCAACAAACCACTCATTCCAGAGTAGTCCAACCAACTTCAATAGGACTATACTTGTGCAAGTGGTTTGAGGATTGTGCTCATCATGGGAATTGAAAATGCCTTTCCCACACTGAACTTAATTCTGTTGGAAGTAAGGTTAACTTAACTCTGAAAAATTATCTTTAATATAATGGTTCCCAAGATTTGTTTTGTCTGTGTGACCCTACTTTGAGACTTAAATATAATTTGGTGACCGAAGACAGCAACAAAGACATGAAAGTGTATGAAATTACAATTGAGAGTTGACTCTATCTGTGAATGGAATGACCCATTTTGGGAACCTCTGCATTAATCCATATTAAAATGTTCCCACTACAGTATAGCATGTAAGTCCATATTAAATTAGTAATGCTAGTTAATGCAGACTGTGATAATTCACTTTGTCATAGGGTGTTTTTACACACAAGTTTCTCCTGAATGTTTGCTGTTACATCCTGAACACTCACCCAGATCTTAAACATCCGGATCTTTGAACTTCTGCGTAGAAGTTCTCCCAGAACTTTTCTGTGTAAAAAGTTCTCCTGGTAAACTGCTTTGCTCCAGGCAGCTGTGGTCACTCGGTTTCCATGGCAGCCTGTCACATCTACAGCTGCTGCTACTTTAGGCTGCCTCAGGGCAGTGGTTGTGTGAAGAATGCATCCAGAAACTGTGTGCATGTGAAAAATTATTTATTTTATTTTTATTTTTATTTATTGTTTCAAATTTATACCCCGCCCCCTCCTGCAACGCAGCTCGGGGCGGCTACCAACAATGAATAAAAACAATAAAATTCCTTTTAAAATATTAAATATTAAATATAAAATGCATCACATAAAACAGGGCTAGAAAATAAAAAATAAATAAATAGGCGGGGGACTAAAATCATCCCCCCCCCCCCCCCCTCCCAAAGGCCTGGGCAAACAGCCAGGTCTTACAGTTCCGCCGAAATGTCAAAAGGCTTGGGGCCAGGCGAGCTTCCTCCGGAAGGGAGTTCCACAGCCGCGGCCCTACCACCGAGAATGCTCGCTCCATCGTGGCCCCCCGCTTAACACGGGGGACCTCCAGGAGGGCACCCCCGGCAGACCGCAGGAGCCGTTCCGGGGCGCGAAGGGCGAGGCGGTCCCTAAGGTATGAGGGGCCAAGGCCGTATAGGGCTTTGTAGATCATCACTAGGACCTTGAACTTGGCCCGGCACACTATCGGCAGCCAGTGCAGAGCTCGGAGCACCGGTGTAATGTGCTCCCGGCGA
Organism: Sphenodon punctatus; assembly: GCA_003113815.1. Classification (NCBI taxonomy): domain Eukaryota; kingdom Metazoa; phylum Chordata; class Lepidosauria; order Sphenodontia; family Sphenodontidae; genus Sphenodon; species Sphenodon punctatus. The sequence continues at coordinate 122,215 of QEPC01004099.1, forward strand.
CCCGTCCCCATAAGAAGACGAGCCGCCGCATTCTGCACCAGCTGCAGCCTCCGGGCCAAGAGGCTGCAGCTGGTGAATCCGGAACTTACTTGTGGACTTGTAAACCCAGAAGATTGAAAAATCCGGAACTTTAACGTGTGTGTAAAAATGTCCATAGACAAGCCCTCCATTTCCAGCCCTTTAAACCAACATGTAAGTGGGCTACTGGATGGCACCAGCCCACTGAATAATTACTCCCAGCTACAAGTTTCCAAATCACAAGCTAGTGAAATGACTCTTTGTAATTTCTAATCTGCATTTTCTTTTACTTATAAGAATGGATTTTGCCTCAAGGGAAAAGATGCTATAGAATGGACCTGAGTTCTTATTTGGCCATTTTAGAGCAAAAAACTAATATCCAGTGCGAATATCATATTCTACAATTTTGTCCACTTCAAATCAGGTCTGATGAATTGGGTACAAACCACTGTTCATCCCTGCTTTGTTTGGATATACATTTCAGGTTTGGGGGTTAATTTTTCCATTTTTTCTGGGGAGTGGCTTTCTGACATTTTGGATTGGAACCGACTATCCAAACAGAAATGATCAAAAAATCCAGAGTATCCTAAATGAAATATGCAAATATACAGATAAATATTGGTTTGGGGTGTGTATATGTATGTATGTACACTATGCAAACTATGCAAAAATGTGATTAATATCTGCAAATACAAAAATATTGATTCATTTCAGCTTTAATCACAATTAATAGCACTTAGGCATCTATTCATACCTCTCAGCCCCCTGAAACATTTTGGAACTGAGTACTCTGTGCTTCTAGCGAACACAAGCTCTTCCATTGAGCTCCCTCTTCTCTTGTGTCATTTCTTTCCTACTTGTCATATTTGTCCTTTTCCTTTCCTTCTCATTCCCCAGTTATGGGGGCTGTTGTTTTTCTTAATAGTGCAAACAGCAGATGGGTAACTTACTGCAATACTTCACCAGCCCCAGCTATGCTTCCAAGTGTTACAACCTAAATAAAATATGTGCAGCGAGTGCTTAGGCCATGCAATTGAATATCTGCAATCAATCTTTACCGAGTTGGAATGTATCAGTCATACATAGCTTTATATATTGGTGGTTACAACCAGCATGTTACAGCTAGAATTATATTTAGAAAGTCATAAAAAAACCAAAAAATACTTACATTATTTTCACATGGCTTGTCACAGATGCATAAATCCTCCAAGAGCAGCAGTGTTTTGTTTACACAAGCTGACCTGCTGAGTAGTTTGTAAAGTATGATATTGTATGCCCTGTAAACAGCTGAAATCTATCTTGGGATGAGAAAATTTTCAAGAGAACAGCAAAAGCCACTTCTACACACTTCTGAGTGGTCTTCACTTCCATATTTTCTTCAGCGATAGAACAAGGGGCATGTGACTTTGTATGGGCGGACTAGAAGTTTCCAAACTGTGGGTCACAACTTCACATGTGGGTCACACCATCTGCAGTTGGAGACATGATCCCAACTGATATCAAATATACTGATGTCTTTACATTCTTTATTGCTATATGGAGTCACAAGATTATATTTAAGTCTCAAAATGGGGTCACACAGGCAAAATGTTTGGGAACCATGGTTTAGAGAAACCTGCAACTCAGTAAGTCCTGTCAGACCTGGGCTGGACCAGTCACATTCTTTGCCCAAGACCCTTGGACTCCCTGCCTGCATGCATAGCCACATTAGAAAGGGGCAGGGAATGCCTTAGCTCTATTCTTTTTCTGACATAGCCCTGCCACTTATGGAGTGCTGTGACATCACTGTGCTTCATGGGTGGTAGGTCCACCCAAACACTTCAGGACCAGGCTCAGAAAAGACCAGCTTACGTCAGGCCCAATGTACTCTTCGGCCGAGTTTGTAGTCAAATGTCTGGCCAAATAAGGGCTATACCATAGGTCTAGAAACTTGCAAGATTGTCTTTAAAATATAGAACACCTTTGGATGATCTATTTATTTATTTATTTATTTATTTAAATCTATTATTTTATTTATTTATTTTGTATTTCTAATCCGCTTCCTCTTGCACACATGCAACTCGGAGTGGCTCACAACACAATAAAATTGAATTCAGTAATTAAACATATAAAAACCTTATAAGACATTGTAAACATTATAATGAAACAAAAACACTTCCCCCCCCCCTCCCCTGCAACCATCACCTCTCTACCCGTCTCCCTCACCTGGCGGAACAGCCAGGTCTTACACTGTCTTCAGAAAGAGGGAGGTCAGGGGCAAGGCAGGCCTCTGTTGGGAGGGAATTCCACAGCCTAGGGCAGGGCCAGCCCAAGGGTTTCAGGAGCCATGTGCCAAGACTTGCTGCGGGGCTCCAAAGGCCGGCCGGCACTTGCTAGAATTGGGGGGGGATTTTCAGGGGATGAGGGGTGGCTGGTTACTTACCTGCAACTTGACTGTGTCAGCTCAGCTCCTCAGCATATAACTGGCCAGGGATTCCCAGGAAGTTTACGCCCCCCCCCTCCCCATGAGGACTGACTCGGAGATGCTCGGTGGGGGAAAAAACAAAAACCGGCAGTGTCTGTCAGTCTCTAGCCCACGGCAGCGTGGGGACCCTCCCCCTGCGGGGCCATGTGCCTGGGCACTGGTGGCACATGCCTCGAGCCAGTCCTGGCCTAGGGACCACCACCGAGAACACCCTCCACATCGTTGCCACTCAGGAAGCCTGGGGGACCTCGAGTCGGGCGTCCCTGACCAACCATAAGGGCCATACCATCTCCCCCCCACCTGGACTTACCTGCTTGCGGGTGGTGCCGGGGGGGGCTGGTCTCCTCGCTGCTGCTGCCGGCACCGTCATCGCCGCCGCTGCCTTCATTTCTGCCGCCGCTGGGGCCGCCGCCGCTGCTGCTGCTTCATCCCCGCAGGATACCTGCGGGGACAAGAACATACAAACAGTGAGTTGGGGGTAGGGGGGGGAACGCAGAGGGCAGCCACGTGGGCTGTCCTGTCCCCTCCCCCCCCACCCGGAAGTAGCAGGGGCTAAAAGCCCACAGGCGGCGGCTGGAGCCGCAGGGAGCCTGCTGCG
>QEPC01004099.1:129396-161495 GCA_003113815.1 Sphenodon punctatus
GCTGTGGAACTCCCTTCCGGAGGAAGCTCGCCTGGCCCCAAGCCTTTTGACATTTCGGCGGAACTGTAAGACCTGGCTGTTTGCCCAGGCCTTTGGGAGGGAGGGGGGGGTGATTTTTAATCCCCCACCTGTATATTTATTTTTATACCACCCTGTTTTATTGATATGTTTTATAATTGTATTTTAAATGTTTTAAATGGATTTTATTTTGTAAACCACCCCGAGCTGCTGTGCAGGATGGGGCGGTATAAAAATCTACCAAATAATAAATAAATAATAATAATAAATAATAATAATAATAATACCACAGCCTGGGGTATAAGGAAGTCCCACAGGTAGGCAGGGCCCAGGCAATTTAAGGCTTTATAGGTCAATATCAACACCTTGAATTTGGCCCAGAAGACAGTAGGCAGCCAGTGCAGAGAATGGAGCACTGATGTAATGTGATCGCTGTGACCCATCCCCATTAGGAGGTCGGCTGCCGCATTCTGCACCAGTTTCAGCCTTTGGACCATCACCAAGGGTAGCTGCACGTAGAGTGCATTCCAATAGTCCAGTCTAGAGGTGATAAAAGCATAGATGATGGTCGCCAGGTCAGAGTCCAAGACTTATGGTCACAGCCATTGCACCAAATGTAACTGGCAAAAGGTGCTCCTCTCCACCGCTGACACCTGGACATCCAGGGTGGAGCTGTGAATCAAGAAGCACCCCTAGACTATGGACTTGAGTAGCCAGAGGAGGGCAGACCCCGTCAGCAACAGGAGCCGCCGCACCTCCTGTCCTACCCACCAACATCACCTCCGTCTTGTCAGAATTCAGCCTCAGACGGCTTGACCTCATCCAATCCCCCACAGCTTCCAAACACCGGGTAAGCACCGAGACTGCCGGGTCTGGGTCTCCAGAAAAAGAGAGGTAGAGTTGTGCGTCATCAGTGTACTGATGACAACGTACACCGAACCCCCTCACAACCTCGCCCAAAGGCTGCATGTACACCTTGAACAGGAGGGGGGACAGAATAGAACCCTGCGGGACTCCACACGTGATGTTCTGGGGAGATAATGAACACTCCCCAAGAACCACCCACTGAGTTCTCCCGGCCAGGAAAGAGCAGAACCATTCAAGAACAATTCCACCAATCCCAGATTAGTCCTGCAGCCAAGCCACCAACATCTCATGGTCAACGGTATCAAATGCTGCTGACAGATCTAATAAAATTAACAAGGACGATCTACCCTGATCCAATTCCCAGCGCAGGTCATCGACCAAAGCCACAAGTGCAGTCTTAGTGCCAAACCCCGGATGAAAGCCAGACTGTGAAGGATCAAGAAAGCTGATGTGCTCCAGGTGCCCTTGAAGCTGATGAGCCACCACCCGCTCAATAACCTTCCCTAAAAAGGGAAGGTTAGAGACTGGCTGGTAGCTGGCCAGCGAGTCAATGTCAAGCAATTATTTTTTGAGTAGAGTTCACACCTCTGCCCTCCCTAAGGGAGGTATTGGCAAACCCCAGCAAGCAACGGTCCTAATGTTTCACGACAGGCCTTAACCAGCCAAGATGGGCATGGATCTAATTTGCAACAGGTGAGTCTGACAGTCCCAAGGACATCCAGCGGGTGACACCCACTGAAACTGATCCCTATATAACCTGACACGGCAGGGCTTCCATTACCTCGGGTTCTTCCATTGCTACAAGTGTGGCATCGAAGTCATGGTGAATCAGAGCAATTTTATCCGTTAAAAAGTCAACAAACATGTCACAGCAAGCACTGGAAGATTCCAGTTCCAGGCGGAGAGAAGCGTGACTGACCAGCCACTGTACCTCCCGAAAAAACTCATCTCTACATGTGACTTCGCAGATGCTATGAGGGTAGCAAAGAACACCTTCTTTGCAGTCTACACAGCCACAGTATAGATTCTTAAACTAACTCTATGCTGCAATCAATCGGCTTCAGTGCAAGTATGGCACCACCGCTGCTCCAACCGCCATCCCTCCTGCTTCATTCACCACAGGTCCTCTGTATACCAAGGGGACCTGCGTTCAGGAAGCAGATGCCTAGGAGCTATTTGGTCAATGGTCTCAGTCAGCAAGGTGTTCCAAAAAGCTCCAAGACTTATCCCACCCTATCCCAAGGGCTCAGGGCAGGTCACAACACACAAAATCATAAATAATTAAAATCCCTTATTCTAAACCTCTCCAAAACTTTATCCCAAACTTCCCCAAACCCTCTATCTACTTGCCAAATTCCTGGCCAAATGAAAAAGGTTTGCACAGCCCCCAGAAGATGAGCAGGACTGGGCTCAGACAAACCTCCAGTGGAAGGCATTGCCATAATTGTGGGCAGTCACCAAAAACTCCTCTCTGAATGCCCTTGCTGTGCAAACTTGACAGGCAGATAGTATTTGCAAGAGGGTGTTCCCAACAGAACTTGGATGCTCTGGTGGACATAACAGAAGAGGCAGTCTTTCAGATATGTGAGGTCCAGGCCATCTAGGGCTTTGTAGGTCAAATCCAGCACCTTGAATTGAGCCCAGAAAGCTTTTGGGAGTCAGTACAGAGTGATTCTGGAGTAGTGGTGTTATGTGCACATGGTAACCCATCCCTAACAGAAGACAGGCAGGTTCCAAACAGTCGTCAAGGTCAACCCCTATGAAGACTGCATTGCAGTAGTTCAGCCTCAAGGTTACATAGGCATGGATGTCGATGACCAAGTTTGAATCTGATAGAAAGGGTTACAGTTTTCTCACCTATATAAAAGATAGAGAACCACTGACAAGTTTCTTTCACAGCATCTTCCAAAGAAATGATCAGAGGACTTTTAAATAATTCATTAGGAATATTTTCTTTCTTATATTGTTCTATAAGAGATTCATACTCGACTTGGTTCTCATACCGTACTTCATTATTTTGTAATTCTGGTATCCAGCACTGTATAATAATGATACTGTACAGACCCCTACCAAAATTGAACACATGGATTCTTTCAAAAGTTATTACTAGGGGTGGGAATTTCAGATCTCCCGGTATCCGATACTGCCGGTATTTGGCAGTATCGGGGATACCGGATAGATCCGATAATTCCCCGTACCAGTGCTGGTTCCTGTACCGGATTTTTTTTACATTGCGGCCATTGAAATCAATGGCCACAATGTAATTTTTTTTTTAAAAAACCCACTTTCCCTCCCCCTCCCAGGCTGCGTGGGTGGAAGGGGAGACACCCCCCACCCACCCTGCCCAGCCTGTTTTTGTTTGTTTGTTTGTTTGTTTAAAGTAAACCAACCAGACCCAGGCTCTGGTCTGCCACCGGCTGCCTGGCGGCAACCAGCCAGGGCTATGGAGGCAGCGTCAGCTGAGCTCTCCGGGAGCCCAGGCTGGCTAGCTGCTGGCACTCCGGTAGGTAACCTAACCCCCCCCACCCCAGATCGCCTTTTTTACCTGTGTGCTGTGCTGTGTTGTGCTCCCTCTGGGTGGCAGCGGCAGCAGTAGCATGGGCCTGGCTGCAGCGCTGGCTTGAATGTTTCACCAGGCCTTCCGAGGAACTTCCAGGTTTCCCCGGAAGGCCTGGTGAAGCACTCAAGCCAGCGCTGCAGCCAGGCCTGCGCTGCCGCCACCACCTCCACCGCCACCACCACCCAGAGGGAGCACAACACAGCACAGCACAGCACACAGGTAAAAAAGGTGATCCGGGGTGGGGGGGTTAGGTTACCTACCGGAGTGCCAGCAGCCAGCCAGCCTGGGCTCCCGGAGAGCTCAGCTGCCGCTACCTCCACAGCCTTGGCTGACTGCCGCTAGGCAGCCAGTGGTGATCTGGAACCTGAGTCCGCTTGGCTTTTAACTTTTAAAAAAAACTTTAAAAAAAAAAAGTCTGGGCAGGGTGGGAGGGGGGTGTCCCCCCTTCCACCCGNACCCCAGAAAGCCCATCCCCTGATCCCCAGAATCCCCACCCACAGCTTCTATCAAGAGGAAAATAACCACTGATTCAAATAATGCAAAGAGCTCTTATGATATAAAAATGTCGCCAACCCTTCCCTCAATGTAGACATCCCCCCAGAATAATGGGGCAGAAGTGCATACATTTGCATGTAATGATTGGTGCAAACATCTGCAATGTTAAAACACTGCAGCCCATTGTCAAACTCTTAGACTTGTCTGGGGGAAAAAATCATTTTGTTTTGCTAAAAAAAGAAACTTTAAAAAAAAAAAGTCTGGGCAGGGTGGGAGGGGGGTGTCCCCCCTTCCACCCGTGCAGCCTGGGAGGGGGAGGGGGGAGGTATTGGGGATTTTTTTAATTGATTTCAATGGGGACAGTTCCCCATTCAAATCAATGGAAAAAAATGGTACAGGTATACCGGCTTTAATCCGGTAAACCAATTTTTTGAAAACCAGCAACCGGTAAAACCGGTAACCGGTTTTTTGCCCCAAGTCCCACCCCTAGTTATTACTCAATGGCACTTTTCACATGGGAGCCCCCCCCCCCCCCCCCGACGTATGCAGGTGGGGGTGTGCCTGCTGCAAGGCAAGGTCAGACAATTGGGCCCAGAGGAGCATCCTCACCCTGGGCACCAAACAGTTGATGTGGGAAGAGCACCCCTGGTCAGTTGTCTGGCGCTCACACCTGGGCTGGATGAGTGTGTGCATCTGGGCCTTCACATCAGCTGTTTTAGGACAGCTTTTTCCAGAGGCCCAGGGGGGTCTGGCCATCCTGTCCCATATGGATGACTCTGACCAACCTGTGCCATGGATGGACCTGTGACAGCGGCCCGCACGCCCAGATTACTGGAGGGTGCTGGTCATGTGAACCACCCTCCCCACCAACTTGAGTAGTGGCAGCTGAAGCCCTCCTCGGGGAGCTGGCTCAGCACCTTCTCCTTTGTTTTCACCCATTGTCTTACTATATGGAAATAGCAGTGGAGCAGTTTGAACAAATGTTGAATTCATGGAGACAGGAGCTAGAGTGACATCTCAAAGCTCCTGTGTCTCTGTGGTAGCCTGGCTACCATGAGGCAGAATCATGTCATTGACCAGACATCCATTATGTTTCGGCTGATCTGCAGGTGTCCTGGGAGTTCCCTGGATATGTTCTGGGCAGCAAATCCATGTTCAGTTCATAGGAAATCCTGTATTTGAAGTGATCAGACATAATGCTTGTCCCCATGTTAGGTAACTGGAATGGTGGCAAGCATTATCTGTACAGAGCAGTGGCAGCTGTTGGACTTTCAGGGATGGGAGGAGGGGAGGGATAGAAAAGGGGCAGGTGGAAAGAAGGGAAGCCAGGGAGAGGTAGAAACAGGGGTAGGTGGATGGAAGGGAAAGAGGCAGAAACAGAGGATTTATTTAATTAATTTATTTATTATATTTATATGCCCCCCCTCCCCCTGTGCCTATGGCATCTCGGGGCAGCTTCCAACATAATAAAAAACAATTTTTAATTATAAAAAAAATCTATATCATAATTAAAACAAATGTAAAACAGCCCCCACAAAATTTAACACCCACACACACACCCTCTCCTCCGAAGGCCTGGGCAAACAGCCAAGTCTTACAGATACGTCGAAAGGCCAACAGGCTTGGGGCCAGGTGAGCCTCCTCCGGGAGGGAGTTCCACAACCACGGCCCGGTCACCGAGAATGCCCACTCCATTGTGGCCCCCCATTTTACACGGGGAACCTCCAGAAAGGCGCCTCTGTCGGACTGAAGGGATCGCTCTGAGGCACGGAGGGCGAGGTGGTCCCCAAGATATGAGGGGCCCAGACCGTGTAGGGCTTTTTAAATCAATACTAACACCTTGAATCTGACTTGGTACGCTATAGGCAGCCAGTGCAGAGCGCGGAGCACTGGTGTTATGTGCTCTCGCTGTCCCGTCCCCGTCAGGAGATGGGCTACTGCATTCTGCACTAGCTGCAGCCTCTGAACCAGAAACAAGGGAAGCCCCACGTAAAGCGTGTTGCAGTAGTCTAGCCTGGAGGTGATGAAGGCATGGATGAGAGTAGCCAGATCGGGCCCGGAGAGGTAAGGTCGAAGCCCCCAGAGCAGATACAGCTGGTGAAAGGCGGCTTTAGCCACCGCCTCCACCTGCCAATCCAGATGGAGATCCGAATCCAAAACCACCCCCAGACTCCGAGCCTGTAGAACAACAGGTGGGCGAACCCCCCCATCAGGGGGGCCAGCACCTCCCCCACCTTTCCCACCACCATCACCTCCATGAGGAGATGCAGGGAGATGCACCTCCATGAGGAGGATGGGGGAGATGCAGGGAGAGGGTAAGGAGGAGTAGAAATGGGGAGTGGGTAGTGTGAGGCAGGGGAAGCCTCACAAGGATGGGTCTGTGAGGCGAGGGACGCCTCACGGAGGATTGGAAGGGGGATCCACAGGAAGGGGGACACAGGAAAGCAAGCGCTCGGGAGCTTGAGGTCACAAGGCAGTGCCTAGGAAAACTACCCTCAGGGTTGAATAGGGCTTTAGAACTAAATAGTTCCCAGCCTAGATCATCATCGGGTATCTGGAGGTAGTGCAAACCTTGAACCGTTCTCACTCTCACACTTATGCGGGGAAACAGGACTGGGGTGGAGGGTGCAGGGAGAAGGTGTGGGTGGAGGGAGTGCGAGGACCAGGGCAGGGACAAGGAGAGGAGAGGGCTTACACACAGGGACCCAGGACACACCGATGCGCACGGAAGAGGAACGCACACTCACCTGTATCACTCTAGCTCAGCACCTCACTCACACATCTCTCGGTCCACTCACTTGCTCACTCTCTCGCTCACTCTCTCTCAGTCACGATAGCTTAGGGAATTCCACAGTCACAATAGCCAGGGGGCCGGTCTCACAGGCAGAGCACCGGTCACCAGCAGTGTCTGCCTCTTTCAGAGCTGCTTAAGTATGTGGAAAGAGCATGCGGCGGTGCCGGAGACGCTCCGAGCGGCGAGGCTCCGTCAGCTGGGGCGTGAGAGGCATGGCCGTAGCGGGCACTGGGGAAACCCTACTTCCGGGTTTGTTACACGTTGCAGGGGGCGTGACCTTCGCCCGGGATGCCCTGTCTAGCTGTGCCCATCCTGCAGTTCCGGGTAGCGGTGGTGGCACAGCTGCCAGAGAACTGGAAAGGGGCTCCACTCCCTCGTGAGTTGGAGGTGAGCTGGTGGCAGGCGGGGGTACAGGGAGCTTGGGGGCTCGATCCCCCTGCCCTCAAGGGCGGAGCCTGACAGGCAGATAGCAGGAAGGACTGGGAGGGGCAGAAAGGGGACATGGAGGAAGGCAGAGAGGGACAGAAATGGTGTGGGCAGGTGGGGAAGAAGGGGGAGAGAGTGGGGGGGAAGGCAGGAAAGGAAGGGATAGAAACAGAGGAGGGAGGGAGACGTAGTAGGGAGGGGTGGATTAGGGGAAGGCACTAGGCAGGGAAGAAGAGAGAGGTTGAAATGGAGGTTGGGGGGAGAGAGAGGAGGGGCAGAAATGGAGGGTGGAGGAGGCAGGAAGGAGGACTTACCAGTGATCCTTGTCTTGACTGCATAGTCCGGCAGCCATCTTGGTTCTCTGGGGAGGCAAGATATTGTTGCTCTCAGCAGCAGCCAGGAAGAAGATACCACACCTCCCTCCCCATCCCTCTGCTATGCTGCTATTGGACTCTGGGTGGTATGGATCGGGGGGCGGGGGGGACTCCCTGTATTGGGAATTGCAGGGAGCTCCCCTGCGTCCAACCCCTCTCCTTGCCTTTACTGTGCAAATGCCCCAGGGCAACTGAGGAAGCCACCCTGGGGAGCTTGTGCAGTAAAAGCAACACATGACCCTGCTTGCTTGGCCAGCCCCACTTCTCCCTCCATGTTCCTCTCTTACTTACAGCTGAGATGGCTTCGTGCATGCACTGGCAGTGTGATGCAGCCACCGCCACCTCAGCACCGCCACCTCAGCTGTGAGTTGGGCATTGGGGAGAGAAATGAGTGAGAAGCAGGGTGGGCGGAGGCAGGGTGGAGCCCCACCACCTCTCCCCCATCAATTGTCCTGATACAGAGGGTGTTTTCAGACAAGTGCATTACACATCCAGTACCTACTCAGTATTTACTGGTTAACCATTGGTTACCAGTGGGGTTTTCACACAAGCACAGTGGGTACGGGGCGGAGAGGCACTTATCTAAAAACACACAGAGACACAGACCTACTTTTTAGGCCCCACTCCAACAAGGTGCTGAGTACCCTACTTTTTAGGTCCACTCCCCTGAAAAGTTCCAAATGAAGTCACAACCTTTTGAATGAATTCCTGGCTACACTGAAGTCAATGGGGAAATTCCCACTGACTTCACTGGTGTCAGGATTTAACACATCAGGCCTCTTGACAACAAGCCTTTAGACTTCTAAAACTTGTAAAAAAAAAAAAAAAAACACTTTCTAGGTCACCTTTAGAAAAATCCACATGTACTCTTCTTAAAATGAAGCTTCTATTGCTCCATTTAAACAGAAATGTTACATTTTTGTCAAGTGTTTCATTTGACATTTTATATCGCTCATGTCAGTCACATTGTATTGCCTAATGTGAATTGACATGACCGGCATCAAGCCAAAGTCACTTGTCACTCTACGATGTGCCTGCCGGAAGGTTTTTCTGAAGACTAGAGTTTTATAGAGGTTAAAGCAATAGAGGTTTCATGGAAAGTTCATGCTAATATTTTTTCTTACCCCACTCACTGAAAACCAGATGCTGCATCTGACTCAAGTTTTATTCTGACTAAACAAGGTACTCTTGAGAGCAGTTAGCATCAGTTTAATTGAAACACAGGCAACCTCCACACAATCCTGCCACCACAGACCAGCCCTGCAAACAACTCATAAGCAGGGTTCCTAGTTTTCTGCGACCAAAAATTGGACATTCTCTGATAAGAAAACCTCTGATTAAAACCCTCCAAATCTGTTTTTCTGTGATTAAATGTAAACACTAGTTGACTTTCCATTACCACAATATATATAGGTATGAATTAGAACACCTCATTTTATTGTAATATTTTCATTTTTATGCAATTTTGCAGCTACCTTGCCCACCAACAGCCCCTCCACCCCCCCGCCGCCCCCCACGTACCTTTAGGTTGCTTCCCCTCCATTGCCCTGCACTCTCTGCCTTTTCCTCCCAGCCTGGGCCCAGACTGCTCTGCCAACCAGAAAGGGGAACCATATGGAGGCTAGCACTTGGGGAAGCTGCTATGGGCCCAGTGAGGCTCACTTCCTGTCCTTTCTTCCCAAGATCCATAGTGCCCCAGCTCCCCCTCAACACTCAGGAGGTCTGTGGCACCCTTCCAAGTGCAGAGCCCCTGCCCTTCTACAGCACATGCCTTCAGGTTGCCTCCCTTCAGTTCCACTCTGCATCCTCACTACCCCGTGCTTACTGTGTCCTCCCCACAAACCTGTACATTTTTTTGCCATTTTCTGCAAAATCTCTGTTTTTCTCTGGTTTTCCATCGCAAAGAGAAAGCTAGGAAGCCTGCTCGTAAGGGCAGCCACCCCCATCCCCCTTGCCCAGCAACACAACCCCAAACCCCACCCAACTGCCCACCTTCTGCCATGACACACAGTAGTGGACACCATGGAAACATGAAACGGCAGCAGCCAGTAATAATATAATAATAAATTTATTTACAGCTTTAGACAAATACAATATATGTATTAATAATGCAATAAAATAACATCAAACAAATACAGACTAGGTATCCTCAAAATCAAACAAAGTTAATCAGGCCTTTTTAACTGAAAACATTCTCCTTTTATGGAGAGGAAATTTTCATCACTCGTTTCTAGCCCCCAGAACAAAGATTCAACCTTATCCAGCTAGCCACCACCGCTACAGCTGGCTGAGAGCTGCCCTGCTGTCAGGACTCCACAGGCTGCTGCTGTCAGGGGTTGGGAGCCAGGTAGGGTTCACCCCAGTAGGGGACAAACCCCTGACCCCCCAGGACCTCCATCTTCCCCCCTCCTTCACAGGAGTAGAGGGTGGGGTCAGGGGCTCCCCCCCCCTTGGGAGGACTTCCGGCGGGAGGGGGTTAGGCCCTGTCAGGCAATGTGGTGGTCAAGTATGGGAGGGACCCAGGTCTCAGACTGCTGCTGATCAACGCGAGGTCAGTTGTTAATAACTCTACAACAATCCGGGAATTGATCCTGGATCAAATCAGCTGACCTCATGTGTATTACAGAGACCTGGCTGGACACTGAGTTGGGGCCAATTTTGGCTGACCTTGCGCCGGGTACTCTGTACAGCATCATCCCAGGCCGGGGCGGGGGCGATGTAGCTGTTATTATTAAGGACACCTGGTCCATGAGGAGGTATCCAGTGCAGACTATTTTGATCATAGAGGGCGTCCATCTAGTGATTCATTTGGCTGGAGACAGATTGGGGTTGCTGCTGGTATACCGCACACCTACCCGTATGGCAACATCCCTACACGCTCTAGCTGAATTGGTGTCAGAGGTGGCTTTGAGGTCTCTAAGGACTTTGGTCCTGGGTGATTTCAATATCCATGCTGACGTCAATCTCGGGGGAGCGGAGCGTGAGTTCATGGCTGTCATGTCAACCATGGGACTGTCTCAGAGGGTAGTGGTCCTGACACATGATGGAGGACATACCCTGGACCCAATAGTCTGCACTGACCTTGAGGCAGGGGATCCGGTGGTGGGGATTTGTTAACAATACCCTTGTCATGGACGGAACACTATCTCCTCCGGGCCGGTCTCCTGGCATATGTCTGCCCCCAGAGAGGTGCTGAACCAGTTCGGTAGGTTCATCCCTGGAGACTTAGGGAACCAGAGAGGTTCCAGAATGCTCATGGGGAATTACCTCCCGATCTCAATGACTGTTCGCTCAATGACCTCGTAGCTTTCTGGGACATTCTGCTGACTGAGGCCATTGACCAAATGGCTCCCAGGCATCCACTTCCAGAATGTCAACAATGCAGGTTCCCTTGGTTTACAGAGGACCTGCAGCAGATGAAGCAGGAGGGATGGCGGTTGGAGTGACGGTCGTACTTGTGCTGAAGCCGACCAATCGCAGCATAGAGCTAGTTTAAAAGCCTATGCTGTAGCTGTGAGGGCTACAAAGAAGGAGTTCTTTGCTACCCATATAGCATCCGAAAAGTTATGCCCATCTGAGCTTTTCCGGGTGGTGCAGAGGCTGGTCAGTCCGGCCTCCCTCCACCTCGAACTAGAATCTTCCAATGCTCACTGTGACTTTTTCATGGATAAAACCACCTGGATTCACCACTAGTTCGACACTGCACTCATAGCAATGGGTGAACCTGAGGTAGTAGAGGCCCCACCTTGTCCGACTTCATGGGGTCAATTTGAGTGGGTATCCTCCGCTGATGCAGTGGATGTCATTGGGGTGGTTAGAACCACCTGTTGTGAATCAGATCCATGCCCATCCTGACTGGTTAAGGCCTGCCAGGAGACATTAAGGCCATTGATGGCAGGGGGTGTCAATGCCTCCTTTAAGGAGGGCAGAGTGCCGAGCCACCTTAAAGAGGCGGTGGTGCAGCCTCTGCTGCAAAAACCACCTCTTGACATTGACTCCTCTGCCAACTATCGGCCAGTTTCTCACCTCCCCTTTTTAGGGAAGGATATTGAATGGGTGGGGGTCAGCAGCTTCAGGGGCATCTGGATTGGATCAGTTTTCTTGATCCTTTGCAGTCTGGCTTTTGCCCTGGGTTTGGCACTGAGACTGCGCTTGTGGCTTTGGTCAACGACCTGCGCCGGGAACTGGAGCAGGGCAGATCATCCTTGTTAATTTTATTAGATCTGTTGGCAGCATTTGATACCGTTGACCATAAGATGTTGGTGGCTTGGCTACGGGACCAAGCTGGGGTGGGTAGAATTGTTCTTGAATGGTTCCACTCTTTCCTGGCTGGGAGAATTCAGCAGGTGGTTCTTAGGGAGTGTTCATTATCTCCCCAGAACCTCATGCGTGGAGTCCTGCATGGTTCTATTCTATCCCCCCTCCTGTTCAAGGTGTACATGCAGCCTTTGGGCAAGGTCGTGAGGGAGTTCAGCATATGTTGTCATCAGTACCGATGACGCACAACTCTACCTCTCTTTTTCTGGAGACCCAGATCCAGCAGTCTCTGTGCTTACCCAATGTTTGGCAGCTGTGGGGGATTGGATGAGGGTGAAGCCCGTCTGAAGCTGAATCCTGACAAGACGGACGTGATATTGGTGGGTAGGGCAGGAGGTACAGTGGTTCCTGTTGTTCACGGGGTCTGCCCTCCTCTAGCTACTCAGGTCCATAGTCTAGGGGTACTTCTCGATCCATGGCTCCGCCTGGATGTCCAGGTAGCAGCGGTGGTGAGGTGCAACTTTCATCAGTTACGTTTGGTGCAACGGCTGCAGCCATATGTCTCGGACTCTGACCTGGCCACCATCATCCATGCTTTTATCACCTCTAGACTGGAATATTGGAATGCACTCTACATGAGGCCACCCTTGGTGACGGCCTGGAGGCTGCAACTGATGCAGAATGTGGTGGCCCACCTCCTAACGGGGACAGGTCATCGAAAGCACATTACACCAGTGCTCCGTTCTCTGCACTGGCTGCCTATTGTCTTCCAGACCCGATTCAAGGTGTTGGTATTGGCCTATAAAACCCTAAATGGCCTGGGCCCTGCCTATCTGTGGGACTGCCTCATATCCCGGGCTGCGGTCCTTGCAGTCAGCCGGAGATGCCCGACTAAAGCTCCCTCGGGTTTCCCAAGTGGCGATGATGGGGAGGGCATTTTCAGTGGCCACTCCTAGGCTGTGTAATTCCCTCCTGATGGAGGCCTGCCTGGCCCCAGACCTCCCTTCTTTCCAAAGACAGTGTAAGACCTGGCTGTACTGCCAGACATTTGGAGAGGGAGACGGGTGGGGTGGGGTGGGTTAGAGGAGGTGGGGTTGGTTCCGCTCTTTAAGAAGATTTTAGCTAGTTTTAAATTTGGAGTTGATTTTAACAGTTGATTTTATGATGTCGACTTGTTGTGAGCCGCCCTGAGCTGCTCTGCAAGCAGGAGGGTACAGGATAGAAAGATTTTGAATAAAAAATAAACTAAAAATAATCCAGGATCTGAGCTCTCATTTGAGTATCCCTGAAACCAACCCTAACTGGTGGGAAATGGTAGGCTCCCTGGCATGAAAACAACCTGGTCACAAATATTACGCCTTTCCTAATTATCCAACTTGGTAGACCTATTCTACAGTACAAATACCTAGTGACTTGATCCTTTATAGTGTATCTGGACTTGTTCCTATCCATTGGTAAATCATACATGATTATATTCCATTTTGTCAAATATTTCTGCCTATTCCTTTTCCAACAGAAGTTATCAGCTCTATAGCTGCCTGTAGTCTTAGGGGTAGAAAATTTAGTTGGGAGAGGGGAATTACTAAAATTAACATTAGCTACCCTTACCACTGCTGTATCTATATTGATTTTCCAAACAGGCTTATTTAAGTCAGAGTTTCTCAGCTCAGGTTTATCTGATATCATAGCTGTCATACCGCCATTTAGTTTCTCTGCAGAAATATTTTGATCCAACACCGTCAGACATTTTTTAATATTCATATATAGTGCCTTAATATCATCAGAACCAGCCTGAATGGTTGAATTCAGGAATTTCAATTCTCCAAATAAATAATCCAAAAGACCCTTAAGTTGCCCACAGAGGCATTCCTCATATATTGACAGAGAAAATATTTCCCCCATTTGTGGAAGATCAGCTGGGGGTGAAACAGAATTGTCCAAAAAGGTGATAAAACTATTACCAAAATTAGATTTCATAGTAATTGGACTTTTAATTTCATCTAGATCTAAATCCAGCAAAGGTGAGTTTGTAGCATCGTTAGTCAGAGGGAAATCTAACAAATTCCCTCCTCTCTAGGGCTGCTGGTTACTTTTATCACCATCCTTAAGTTTATAATGTATGGGATTAATTTCTGGGAATATCCCTCCTTGTATACCCTTGGGAGAAGACTTCTTCAAAACAAAGTTGGTAATTTTAGTTTGAGTGTTATGAACCCTCGCTGCATCCAACAGACCCACGGAGCCTTTCCCTACCATTACAGTTTCTACTAAGCACAGGTGTTCTCAAGCAAGAGGTTACAATATACAAAATACAAACACACTTTCATGAAGTTACTCCGGAATAGGGTTCTATCATGGTCTTTGGGAATAAACAATCTGGCTGTTGCTTGTTCTTAGAATATTTCTGCACAATCCTAGAAATACCTCTTTCTAATACAAAATTATCCCAAGGCACAACCCCTGAAATGACTTGTCTGAACAGGATGCAAGAACTGAATACCTTATTGTTTACAGTTCTATTCTGGCAAAATAAAGTCCAAAGATTTCTCAGGACCCCAGTCAATGAAAGACTGTAAACTAACTCCAATAAACAAAAATTTAAAACAGTATCATTAAAATCCAAAAGATAACAAATAAAAACCTTGCTCCTATATAAAACAAACACTACTGTTAGTAAAACAAATGAATCATAACCAGTCTTTCTGCTCTACTAGAAGAATCAAACAGATACAGTAATCCAACTCCATGAGACTAAAGATGTGAAGTTCTTCCGGAGCAGCACGCCACCTCCACCACCTCTGTGCCACGAACAGGCCGCCAACAGCCTAGCGCCCAAAGGCCGTCGCCTTCAGGGCTACTTCCCCATTTTCTAATGTACCTGTGGGTGGAGGCAGACAAAAGCCACAGCTGCAGGGGTTCAAAGGGCCAAATAGATCCCAAAAGTAAACATTCCTCCCCTACCAGCACAACCACAGCAGCCAGTAGCTCATTCCTGCCCAGGACCCAAGGAGCCGCTGCAACTGCAGCCACTGAAGTCCTGGACACAGCCCTGCTGGGAACTCTTAAGGGACATGCATGCGTAATACACCACCACATTGCCTTAATCGCCAACGATGCATGAGAGAAGAGCCAACACCATCGAGGGCAGCAGCTCAGACAGTAGTTTTCTGGGCAGGACACACAGGAAGCTGCTGTCCAAGCTGCCATCCTCCAAGATGTTGGCTCTTCTCTCATGCATCATGAGGGGTGTGTGTGTGTGTTGTGATTAAACCAATACAGTGTTGGATATTCACACGAGCATCCTTTAAGAGCACTCGACAGGGCTGTGAGCGGGCCTGAGGGAGGCAGCTGGGCCGTGGAGCTGTCTGCTGGTGTGGGTGGCCACAGACTGTCTGCTGGTGTGGGTGGCCACCCCAGTTCATACAGACTGGGGATTTGGGGCACCCATTGCCATGCACTTTTTTGGCCCCATAAGTGGCCATGGTTGAGTGCAGTGTGGCTCACAGGAGTGCACATCCCCCCACACCACCTTCAAATGGGTGTTTGGATGAGTGATTACTGAGTGGCCATGTGTGGTAGCATCTTGTTTAAAAACACCCTAAGTGTAGTAACTTAAGATGTCTCTTAAACACTGTAAACGCTTTGGGCCAGATTGTCATTTATTATGGATGCAGTCCAGTCCTCATTGAAGTCAAAAGCTCGGCTCCCATTTACTTTAATGGGTGAAGATTTCATCCTATGGGTATAGAACTGCCTAGTACAGTGGGACCACAGAGAAGCAAGGGAGAGGGGTGAAATTGCACCCCCAGGGACTTTGTGAGGCCGTTCACCCTTGGAGTGCTGTGATGTTATGACTCTCATTAAGGGGCGTGGCCATGCCAGAAAGGGATGGAGCAAACAAATTTCTTTTTGACATGGCCACCATGCCACATCTGGAGCATTGTGATGTCATAACACCCCACAGGGGCAGGGACTCATCAGACAATGGGTACGACAGCTTCCCTGTCCTGCCCCCTCCCAACATGGCCGTGCACCCCTTCCTCCTCCCCCCCACCCCTTCAATCATTCTGCTGATACTCCTGGCTAACGCAAAATATGTGCATAATATAATGACCAACCACACTTTCCTAGTAACTGTCTCATATTGATGATCTACACGCTAATATTCTGAATATGTGAAAACTATATAGTTTTGAGAATCATCGTTTGAAGAGAAGAGAATAAAATATACCCTAAAAGAATATACATAAGACAGAGAAATGAATTAATCTGAACTTGTTTGAAATTCATTGTGATCTGCGTAATGCCACATGGCCAGAAGCAGTAATGCTTTGTATATAGTTGTTGATTCCTAATATGCCATGACTTTACACCCACCTTTCCACTAACAATCAGACCTAAGCTGAATGGCAATGAACTTTAGGGCATTGTTTTAGATTGCAGATATGGAAATGCTTAGGATTTGCTAAAACAACAGGTTTATAATGGAACACGAATAATCTAATGACAATGCTGTCAAGCACTGCAAAATCCTGTGACATTCTCTGATGGTTCAGCAACATGAATATACAGAATAAGAGATAAAGGGGGATGTAATGGTTCAGGAAATTGGACATCAGGTTGCTTTTACCTTGAGATGAACAGCTCAAAACCTGCCTGTTTCTATTGATAAAAAGCAGTTATCAGACTGTTGTGAAATGCATTGGATTTATTTTCAACCCAGTCCCTGGTGAACAGACTTCCACATCACAAAAATTGCTGTCACATTCACAACCAATACTACACAGCTTCTTGTTCACATCACAAACTGCAGAGTGAAACAGACAGAGAGCAAGGCTGCCAACTCAAGATTTTATCGCAAGTCTTATGATTGTAAGACTTCCTTAAAGTCAAACTTTGCAAGACCCACAACAAGACAGTGAAAATCTCAACTTTCTATTAAGAAAAGAAACAGCAAGTTTCTAGCCATTAGAAGAGCTTGAAAACATGAGAAGTGTATCCCACTTACCAGAAGACAAACAGAAAGAGCCCAAATCTTATTTAAAGTCTCATGCTTGTAAAGACCATCTCTGGGTCTTTTTGAACACTTGGAGGTAGAAAATTTGTTGTAGACTGAACGACTCCCTCTTTCTTCCGGTAGAAAGGTCCGTCTGATGGTATTGAAACTAGATGCTCAAGAACCCTTTGTAATGGAATGTCAGATCAGGCAAAACTGTTTATTTCGTAGGAGAGTGAAACTCCAATGTTGACTAATAGGCTAGTCAAAGTTCAACTAATATTAGGCAATTCCATGCCTGTCTGCCCCAGATTAAAATAAAAGTTACCATAGCACCAAATCTGAGGGAGGAACAGGAAGAGATACAGATGTAGTCTCTCTCTGGACAACACTTATTTGATTCACAGAAGTTTGCTTTGAAATTTCAGTCTTTGAATAAGTCTTATTTTATTGGTCTCACAGCAAAGAGACCTCAAGCTGAGTCACAGGGCACTGAGATTGCGGTAGATAATCATTCATCAGGGCTGCCATTTATAACAGACTGGCTGTGCACTGATCAATATTTTGAGACTATTTTTAAAAAGCCTCAGACCTTCTGAAAAAGAAATATAAACTCGCAGATTAACAGATGATTGTTATCAAAAGAATCAGTAATTAAGGCCATGATCAACAAACCACTTACCTTGGAGTACTCTCACTGAAGCCCATAAGGACTCCATACATGATGAATAAAAAATTATATAAGACAGTGGAAAATTATCTCCCGTCTCCAAAACATCTGGCATGATCCTCTGACTGGTAAGCGTCTCATTCACTCTAACAGGCTTCTACTACTGCTAAGTGCTAGTGCTAAACAGCTGGAGGATTGTGCAGCAGATTTCCTTTCCATGTTTTTTTATTTTCCTCCCTCTGAAATAAAAGTCCTGTTTTGATTCTTGTATGGGGAGCAAAAAAAAAAAAAGGTGCACGATGAGAGGATTTGTTTGGAGGAAAAAAAAATCAGAGGACTCTAGAATCCATTTACATCATTAGTGAAAATTACATGGGGAACATTCCAGCACAACTGAATAATTGATTCTAGACACATTCATCGGAGTAAAGGTATTTTCAAATGTGATGGGCCCAGAGTCCCGCCAAACTGAACCCTGGACTGGGATCTCTCTGAGAACCCAGTCCGTGATGAAGCCGGCCATCCTTCAGATGTGCCGGCTCCATCACTGTGGGGAATCAAGGAGGGGGCGGGGCTGCGTGGTGTGATGTGCAGCCGCATGGCCCGGCCCCCTCCCCCCGCGCTCCCTTGGCTGCCCGCCCTCAGGGGGACGGGCGAGCGCAGCTGCCAATGCGGTCGCTGCGCCCAATCCGGTATCGCAGTCGGGGGCCACGATCCGGGATGGACCAAAGGTAACACACATTACTTTTGTCCCATCCCAGATCTGGCCAATCTAACCACGGTTCTCGACCTCCAGTCGGCTGGAGGTCCAGAACCGTGGTTAATTTGACCCCCACCAGAGATTCACTGTGGTGAACATCTGGCGGGGGTCAAACAGACTTTCACAGGAATGCCACCACCACAGGGAATCCACTGGGGTTCACTGTGGTGAAAGGCGTTTTTGTAACGCCTGAAATTACCCTAACTTTCAGGGAACCCAACCTTAATGCACATCTGTGATACCAGTACCTACAGCAGCAACAAAAATGTAAATTTTGACAATTAATAATAATAATAATAATAATAATTAATAATAGACTTTATTGCTTAGTCGATTTGGCCATTGCAAACAGTACATAAACCAAAAACATGGAAATAATAAAATTCCAAATAATTAAAAATAATACAGAATTAAAATACAATAAGAACACAAAAGATTGTCAGACCACAAATAAAAAAATAAGTCTCTCCCCTGATCCAGCAAGGGTAATCAGTGTACTCAAAAATAAACAGGTGCTAACTGGATTCCTGTTTCATTTTCCGCTTTATATTATTAACTATGGTCAAATAATGGCCCACTTTCCCTGTAGTATCGGAAGAGCAATCACCCAAGAGGAAGCTCACATAGAACTCAGGGGATCTGCCTGGAAAAGAGGCAATCAAAGGGGCTATATATTTCCCACGTACCCCAAGGAACAGAAGATATTCCAATAGAATATGTTTCAATGAGTCGACCTGCTTTAAAATGCACTGACAAAGCCGCTCAGCTAACGGAATTCCTCTATTTCTACCCTCAGTCAGTGCAGAGGGCAAGGAATTTAGTCTGGTCAAAAAGAAAAGCCTTCTAGACCTTAGTGACAGGCTGCCACCCAGATAGGACATGGGTGATTGAGAATTGTTTGCAATCAATGGATATAACCCCAGAGCCCTACTATCTCTGATTTCAGATCTTAACTTCTGCCACGTAATATCAGAGAGTCTTTCTGCCAGTAACTTTATGGCCCCTTTGAACCCCAAAGGGACCAAAAGCCACAGGACTAAACCCCAGACAGTTTATTTTATCAACCACCACAGCAGTCCACGTGTTCGGGGTCTTGTCCTTGAGGGCCAATTGCGACCACGGAGCAGCCTTTTTAAAGAAAAGCCGGAGCCAGTAAGATATTGCCCCCAACCAGATCCTCTCAGACAGAGTTAGTAAACCACATTCTAAGCAGAGAGCTAGGCTGTTTATTGAATGTATTTATTTATTTATTTATTTATATTTATTAGCAGCCCCCCTCATGCCACGGCATCCCGGGGCAGCTTACAAGAGCCAAAAATCCATAACAATAAAATTCAATAAAAATACTAAAACCACAAAAGTATTTTTAAAATATCTTTAAAACCCCAGATTTACCCCCAACTACCCCACCCTCCCACCCTCCTCTCCGAAGGCCTGGGCAAACAGCCAGGTCTTCCAGGCTCGGTGAAAATCCAGCAGACCTGGGGCCAGGCGGGCTTCCTCCGGGAGGGAGTTCCAAAGTCGAAGCCCGGCCACCGAGAATGCCCTCTCCATTATGGCCCCCCATTTTGCCTGGGGGACCTACAGAAAGGTGCCCCCGGTGGACCGAAGGGATCACTCTGAGGTGCAGAGGACAAGGTGGTCCCTGAGGTATGAGGAATCCAGACTGTGCAGGGCTTTATAAGTCAACACTAACACCTTGAATCTGGCTCGGTACGCTATAGGCAGCCAGTACAGAGTACGGAGCACAGGCATTATGTGCTCCCACCGACCCGTCCCTGTAAGTAGACAGGCCACCACATTCTGCACTAGCTGCAGCCTCCGAACTAGTGTCAAGGGAAGCCCCAGGTAGAACACATTGCAGTAGTCTAGCTTCGAGGTGATGAAGGTGTGGGTGAGGGTACGAACGCAGCCGCCGCACTAGGTACAACTGGCAAAAGGCAGCTTTAGCCACCACCTCCACCTGTCGATGCAGATGGAGGTCTGAGTCCAGAAGCACTCCCAGACTCCGAACATGCTGGGCTACAGGAGGGCAACCCCCCGCTACAAGGGGAGCCAGCACCTCCCTCGCCCTGCCCACCACCATCACCTCCGTCTTGTTGGGACTGAGCTTCAGTCTGCTCTGCCACATCCAATCTGCCACGGCCTCCAAACAGTGGGAAAGTAACGAGACAGCAGGACCTGGGTCAGTTGAAAACGAGAGGTACAGCTGAGTATCATCAGCATATTAGTGACATCACACCCCGAACCCTCTCATGATCTCCCCCAAGGGCTGCATATACATGCTAAATAATAACGGAGACAAGATTGAACCCTGCGGAATGCCACAGTTCAGGGCCCGGGGACTTGATGTTTCAGCCCCCAGCACTACCTGCTGGCTTTGCCCCGAGAGGAATGAGCGGAACCATCCTAAGACAGTCCCATCCAGACCCCTCATGTCTCGCATCCATCTCAACAGCAGTCCATAGTCCACTGTGTCAAAAGCGGCTGAGAGATCTAGCAGGATCAGAAATGTTGAACATCTTGCATCCATCTCCCAGTGGAGATTGTCCACCAAGGCCACCAACGCTGTCTCAGTACCATAGCCGGGACGGAACCCAGACTGAAAAGGCTCAAGGAAACCAATGTTATCCAGATGCGCCTGGAACTGTATCGCCACTGCCCATTCAATAATCTTTCCTAAAAAGGAAAGATTAGAGACAGGTC
The DNA here is from genome assembly GCA_003113815.1 of Sphenodon punctatus. Lineage (NCBI taxonomy): Eukaryota > Metazoa > Chordata > Lepidosauria > Sphenodontia > Sphenodontidae > Sphenodon > Sphenodon punctatus. The sequence continues at coordinate 150,320 of QEPC01004099.1, forward strand.
GGTAGCTGACGAGTGCGCCCACATCAGAGGATGGCTTCTTCAGCAGGGGGCACACCACAGCCTCCTTGAAACTGGATGACAATCTCCCCTGCCGAAGGGACACGTTGACTACCCTCGCCAGCACCATCCACAAAGTCTCCCTGAAGACTTTCACCAACCAGGATGGGAATGGATCAAATTCGCAACTGGTGGCTCTGACAGACCCCAGGACATCCACCACATCGGCTGGCGTCACTTCCTGAAACTCATTCCAAGAAGGTAAACTAGACGGTGCTTCCATAACCTCGCGCTCCTCACCTACTGCCTCCAACCTGGTGTCAAAGTTACTCTGGATCTGAGTGATCTTGTCTGCAAAGTAGATGGCAAACTCCTCACAGCAGGCCTGGGACAAGTCCCCGTCCAGGCGGAGGGAGGCCAGACTGACCAGCCCCCGCACCACCCGAAACAGCTCTGCTGAATGCAACTTTGCAGATGCTATGAGGGCAGCAAAGAATACTTTCTTTGCTGTCCTCACAGCCTCAACATAGGACCGCAAATGGGGAGAAGTCAGTCAGATTCAGAGTGAGTCTGACGCCAGTGTCACTCTAGTCTCCTGCCTACCTGTTTCATACACTGAAGCCCCTCAGTAAACCAAGGGGCCCTGCGGTGACGAGACGGAGGCAGGGGACATCTCGGTGCCACCCTGTCAATGGCCTCCCTCATCAAGATGTTCCAATGCTGGACCAGCTCATTGACAGAGTGACTGTCAGGGTCTAAAGTTAACTCTCTCAGAGCCTCCTGGAACTTCTGTGGTTCCACCAACCTCCGAAGGCGGACCAACCTAACTGGTCCATCCCCCTCTGGAGATGGTGCACTGAGAGGCTGGCCTGTAGGAGTTTATCCCTGCAGGGGCAGATAGTATAGCCCTTTAAAAACCCGATTGTAATCTTTCCAGGCCTTTGATTTTACCTAGTTCCCACAAATGGGCTCCATATAACATCTGGGGGAAAAGATTTTTTGGAATAGATTTTAATCGCCGGGGTGACCAATTGCCCTCCCCTTGACTTAAAAAAGGCTAATAATGTTTCATGTAAATGTTTGGCTTTGTCTTGTACTGCCTGGAATTGCAACGACCAGGTTCCATTTGCTTGGAAAAGAAGTCCCAAGTATTTGTAAACACGAACTTGGGATATTACATTATTATGCAACAACCATTTATTATTCAGTTTCTTGCGGGAAAAACCATAACCTTTGTCTTCTCATAATTCATTTCAAGAAGTTTCCTCCTGCAATAACTCCCAAAAGCCTCCAAGAGTCACCTCAGGCCTACCTGGGAGCGGGACGGGGACAGCAATACCGCATTGTCTGCATACAACAGGCAAGGGATACTTGTATCCCCTAGCTGGGGGACATGGAAGGCTAATGCGGAAAACTCATCCATCACATCGTTCAAATAAATATTAAATAGTGTTGGGGCTAGTATACACCTTGGTTTGACTCCCCTTCCAGTGGCTATACTGTCAGACAGTGTTCCTTGGCTATTGAGTCTGACCTTCAATGAGGTGTTCCTATCCAGACTGTAAATTAAATACAGTAGTCTACCATCCATATTCAGCACGGCTAACTTACCCCAAAGGCGCTCCCTAGGCACCGTATCGAACGCTGCCTTGAGATCAATGAAGGCCATGTACAATACATTAGAGAATCCAGCATGCTTCTGAACAAGATGCGAAAGCAAAAAACAGTGGTTACTGGTAGAACTCCCTTCCCTGAAGCCAATCTGGGCATCATTCAAAATGCCCTTTACCTTTAGCCATTCATTAAGTCTTAAAAGTAGGTATTTTGCATATAAATTGCTCACTATACTTAACAGGCTGATAGGCCTATAATTTCTAGGGTCTGCCGGGCATCCCTTCTTGTATATCGGGACTACAATAGCTTGCCCCCAATCCACTGGGATATTGCCAGACACATTTATCCCTGTGAAAAGAGCCACCAGAACTGGGGCTCACCATTCAGACTCAGATTTCAACAGTTCCACCGGGATGAAGTTCGTCCCCGAAGCTTTACCGATCTTTAGGCTGTCAATTTAAATCCACTATCAGCTCAGGAGAGACCAGTTCCCACTCAGGTGTGGATAGGGATAAAGTTGGAAAAATGGCATTAGTACTAGAAGCAAAAAATAAAGCCGAAAAGTATTCTTTCCACGCCAAAACTGTAACAGAAGATACATCGGCTGATGCCGTCTCCCGACCAATACCCCTAACCAGCTTCCAGAATCTTAGTGGATTTATATCCTTAGCAGCTTTATTGAGAGAGTCCCAAGCACACCTATTGAAATTATCTCTCTTTAAAACTAACAGTGTCCTATATTCCCTTCTTTTACTCAACAAATCTTTTAGGAGACTGTTCCTATGAGATATTTTAAATTTTCAATAGAGGCATCTCAATTCCTTCCTTGCCTTCCGATAATCTTTGTCATACCAGCTAGCGGGGAGCCTCCCCACCTGTTTTGTCAAGGGATCACTGGATCTTCTGATGGTTAGAAGGGGTGTAAATCACTCCACAAATCTTTGGTATCTGATCACCAATTCCTCACAGGAGTTGGCCTTCTTTATCCAATTAAAAAACTGCATTCCCTTCGGGGAATATAAAGTAGTTATCATAGCCTGCTCTAACTCCTTCTCCCAGAGTTTCCTTGCCAGTCCCAGCCCTGAGTCAGTACTGACTTGTGGGGTGGCGGAAAAACTGACATCCTGGAAGTGAGGCCCACCCAGATGGAGAATAAGGGGTAGGTGATCACTTTCCATCTGGGATCCCACTTGGAAAGATTTAACTAGAGGGATTAAGCCAGGAGAGATTAATATATAATCAACCGTACTGCAGCCCCTGTTAGAGAGATATGTAAGCTCCCCTGGACGATCACTCCAATAACGTCCATTTAATATATACATGTCCAGTTGGTATAACAATTTGGCTAAAGCTATACCATTTTTATTTAAACCAGAATCCTTTGATCTTCTTTCCCCTAGTGGAGCACCATCTTCGTTCACCCAGAATCCCCCGAACTGGGACAAGTCATGGTCAGACATGCCCATTCAGGCATTAAAATCTCCAGCCAGCAATAACCCTGAATTAGGGTAAAAATTCCGGATTTGCTCCAAGAAAATGGCCAACTCGAGCCAGACATTTTCCTCGTAGTACATAGAATTGCTGGGGGGGGGGNGGGGGGGGGGGGGATATAGACACAAACCACCAGGAGTGACCAGTTGGATGTCCAAAGTAGGCAGCCACAACCACATGAGATGGCCCCAGGCAAAGGCACTGATTTCACTGTTAATGAATTTGTCAAAACGCATGCTGTTCCACCACTGGGCCTACCCCTTCCTAAGGGGGGGGGAAGGCGCCCCGTGCCAAAACACCTCATATCCTGGTAAGTTCAGTTTGTCAATACACCAAGTTTTCTGAAATAGGATTAAATCAAAATTCATCGGGAAGGACTGGCAGACAGGGTCCTGAGATCTAACTCTCCACCTGGCCATATTCCATGATAAAACCCTCAAGGAGTCTGAACCCCCCTTCCCTGGTACTCAGTCCACCTTGGATTTAACCATAATCTCCACCTCCTCCTTATTAGCTACAGAAAGAGATTACCCAGGCACTATTTCCTGTCCCACCCTGGATTCGCCTGGACTCGGAATAGTTAGGGTGCTCCCTAACTCCCAATCTGGGCAAATTGCTGACACTGCTGTCATAACCCGCTCCCTAGCCTGCCTCCCCGACTCCGCAGAGATCAGTAAGGGCTTATTTGGGGGTGGATCTGCCATAATATCTTGCGTCTCAGAGTGAACAGAAATTTTGTTGGGTTGAACGGGGTTCCCTACCTCTCACTCCCCAAGTTCACGGAATTTAACCCAGCTGTTACTGGTTTCTTCTGGGATGCTAGTACTGGGATTAGCAACATAAATCACCTCTGAGTCCTGGCCCCCCTCAATACATACTATCTCCAGTACTTTACCAGGATGTCGTTGAACCACCTCCACTCCCACCTCAAGTGGATAGCCTCATTTAGGGGACGGTTGATAATAAAATCCTTCCCCTGACTTTGCCACCAGACCACCTCTGCCATCAGCAAGGGTATCCTTTCTTGCCTCAACCGGTGGCTTAACCTCATTTCCCTGAAGAGGCATTACCAATGGACCATTGATAATATCAAGATTACTACTAGTAGGGACCAATGGGCCAGTCTCCATATCCTCTATTAAGTTGCATCTATTACAATGAGTTGGTGCACTTTCCAGATCCACTAGGATAGTACTGGAGGTGGAGCACTGGTGCTCTAATTCCTGGAGCATAGGTCCAACATGAGCCCCCACCTGAGAAGACGCCTGCAAGGGACCATTGGCATTTCCCTGTAACCCCCCGGAACCAGCCCCCGGGATACCCTTCAAAATCTGAAGTTTATTATTGACATAAACTTTAACTAAATGAATCCCACTTTCAGATAAAATTTTACAAGCATCCCAAATACTATCTAGCAAAGCACTATTTCTAAATGAAATTACACATTTAAAGATCCCCCTATTTCTTTGAAGAATCCTATGTCCATAATATCCCTAGGATTACAAGGAAAATGAAGCAATGATCTAAGGTGTCTAGCCACCAATTGGGGGGTAGACCACTGGGGGACATATCCCGAGGGTTGCGGATATACTGAGAATGCAATCGCATGTCTACAGTAACTATAATTGCCATCCTGCCCCTCTTCTGGCACCTTTAAACACCCTGGGCGATAAGAAGGGGTTACATCGGGGCAAACTTTATCCTTCTGCACCACACAGTTAGACCCATAGGTGGGGTTACCACTATCCCAACTCCCCCCCTGGGCCACATTATTGGTACTGTTCTTCGTTTCCTCAATAATCCTAGTAAGAATATTAAGTTGGGCGAATATATGTTGCAGTGTTTTACAAATAAGGGCTGTTTGCTCGGCCATCAAGGGGGCCCAGTTCTTGTCCATACAGCCACAATTCGTCGCTAGGTTAGTTTGGAAATTTCTTGTATTCCCTGTGACATCGGAAATTCTGGTGGAGAGGGCCCGAGCTGTTTCTAGGAGGGGCGGGGTAAAAATCTAATAAATGAAAATGAATGAAATGTGTCTTACTCTTCTGTTGTTCCCCACCATCCCGCCGGGGAGACTGACTTCCTAACTGGGCCTCCACTAGCTCCTCAGGGTTAAGGCTTGCATAACGGTTTGTTAACTGTATTCCAGGTGACAAAGAGCTGTCCACGGCCCAAGCGTCCTCTTTGTCCTTAGACAGTAGGAGAAATTTTTCCAGCTTGTGTTGTTTGGGTGGGGGAACCGCCTGTCCTTCCCCAGAGGCTTCCTTCTCAGTTTAGCTGGCATTCCTTGCTCATTCAGAACACAAATGGAAAATGAAAAATCTCACAGCCACTCCTGAGTTTCCTGCCGACACCGCACACAGCCCTTAGGTGCGCTGCCCCGGCGTGTGCCGCCAGCACCGCTGCCGGCGTCTGCTTGCTTTTAGACCCTCCGGGCGGGTTCCAGGGTGCTATCTCCACTCCACTCACCTCCATCCCAGCACAGGTGCACGCAGCTCTCCCGCTGCTTCACAACGCAGCTCCAGGCACCACAGCGATCCACCACATCTTTGACAATTATTTTGATGACTTTCCAATCCTGAACTGTGATTTGCTTGATGTTCCTTATGTGTGGACCTCTACTTTGGATACTCCCATACACTAGAATTAATAGCTTTTGTTTATTTTGCACAAAAATTGAAGGAAGTATAATGCATGCATCTAACAGTTTTTATGTATGGCATGGACACCAGTTAAGGACAGAATGATCCTCAATCAGTGGGTGAAAACAGACATGACGCTAACCACCCTTTAACCACCTTTGGTGGTTATTTATGCATGTTGTAGGGCTGTATTGGTGCCCTATGCAGCCCTGTAACATGCATAAATTACCACCAAGGGTGGTTAAAGGGTGGTTAGCGTCATGTCTGTTTTCACCCAGTATCTCCAGATTAGTTTTATTGTCATTTGTTTGTTTTTTTTTGCAGTTGCAATGTCTTTTGCTTCTCTGGAAATTACTCTGTTTCCTCCCGAGATGTCTTTTCTGTTCTCCCTACCTCTTTATAATCCACAACATTTGCTCTACCAGTGGCACCACCTTCTGGTCCTTTGTCTCCTTTCCATTTTTGTGCTTGTATTTATGCTTGGCACATCCTCACAAAATCTATTTGTCAAGCCTTAATCCTCACTTCAGTCAAATCTAAAAAAAAAAACATTTTTCAAAATCATCTACAAACATGAGTAATTTTTTGTTGTTCAGAATTAATCAGCCTAAGCAAAGTATTGGCACAATTACATTTAAGTAGTTCCCCCTAGGGTTGCAATATGTGCAAATTTTAGAGGACGCTTATGAGAAATACAGGTTCCAATGCAGCCCTGAAACCTGTATTTCTCATGTGTCCTCTTAAAAATTGCATGTATGGCAACCCTAACTTCCCCCTCCTGGTGGTTCAACTTGTCCACCTAGCCCAGGGTTGAGACTGGTCTCTTAGGGCTTGTCTAGAATAGGAAAAGCGAAGTTTAGGTTTTCTAACTCAAATTATGTCCATCCAACATAAACCTGAACACTTTTCCTAGCGTTGATACAGGATACTAGATTTACCCTGACTTTATCAAGTTATAGTCTAGTTTGCTTTTTGTTAACAAAATTAGATCCTTTCCCTAGTGCTTTAGAGCTGTACATAAGCATGGCATTATTGGCTCTTTTTGCACAGACACTCTAACATCGATAAAATGGGTGTTACATTTTATTATACATGGTACAGGGCAATACTGCAGCCCTGCATCATGGGCTCTTTTCACATGAGGTGCCTCCACCCAGTTGGGTGGAGGTGTCTGTGTAAACACCGCGAGCGGTGGGTGTAGGTGCATGCATGCTCCTGCGCAACACCCATCTCCACCCACCACCCACCCACGGAGCAATTGGCATTGGAGTCTGTTGCTCCGTGGGTGGGTGGCGGAGATGGGCGAAACTGGGTGGAGGCATCTCGTGTGAAAAGGGCCCATGTTGCAGGGCTGCAGTATTGCCCTGTACCATGAATAATAAAATGTAACACCCATTTTATCGGTGTTGTGTCTGTGTAAAAAGAGCCATTGATTGAAATCTGACTTTATCATTTGAAATCTTTCTCTTTCCAATGTTTTAGGACATTAGTGGGGAACCTCTAGCCTATGGTCCACTTTTGGCCCTTGGGGCCCTTGTATCCGGTCTGAAGCAGCTTCTGCTATCTCCCCTCCAATGCAGCCCACCTTCCTTTTTTGCCTGGCCCACCCCCCACAGCTCTCTAGGGTTGCCACCTCTCCCAGTTTCACACAGAGACTCCTGTAGGCCAAAATGTGAGTCTCCGAGTGAAACTGCAAGAGGTGGGAAGCCTACCTGGAGCTACAGGCCATGAGTACTCTGAAGGAGGATGGAGCCATGCCAAGAGTGATCAGCAAGGCATGAGAGCTTGCCCCTGAAGAGCACGTCTGTCACAGCCACACCACCGCAATGCACACCCAGGGTAGCCATGCCCCCACAGCAGCACCAGCTCATGCAGAGGGCTCCACCAAACGCTCTGGGCTGTGGAGCTTTGGAAAAATCTGAATCTAGCCCAGGGTGGGGAGAAGGTTTCCCACTCCTGTTTTAAGGGTTTTACCAAAAAGAGTTTAAATAATTCTATTTAATGATGTGACTATTGAAATGAACAGGGATCACATCTGGAGCGCTCTCTTACATTGCTTGTTCATGCGCACAACTCCTTTGTGAAAGACACAATGTCAAAATGAAAATAAAATGTAATACCCAATATTAGGAAGTCCAGTGAGGGAGAGAATGTTAATCATGACTAACTCTAAGCATGCAGTAATTTATCTGCTAGGCTCAATTAAGACTAAATCAAATATTTAGCCAGTCATGGCGTCTTCCAGCTTTAGTAACTATAATAGTTCTTTGAAATGCCTACCTGTGCCTGTTACAAATTAGGCTACCTTGTCTAGTTTCACATATAAGAATTTCCCCACATACAATACCTGCTGAAAATGTCATAGGAAATTGTTGCTTGAGCCTTCAGAGTGTTGCAGTCTGTGTAACATAAAGAATTCATTCCCAAACTAACGGTGGTTTAAAACTGGGAAAGTAATAAGTACAAACATAATATGAACCAACTGGAGTAATCCATACTAGGGCTGAAAGGAGAATGCTTTTGCATTCTCATGAAAATACGCAAGATTCTCATGAGTAGGGCTGATGCGGCAGCAGCTTTTACCATGCCGCGATTCCGTTCCGCCATTTCGGAACTGCCCGCGCCACACCGCGACTTTTCTGCGGATATTCCACTAATTCCGCTGGAATTCTGCAAATCGCGGAATTGCGGGAAAATTGCGGAAAAATTGTGGAAATCACGGAAAACCGCTATTCCGCTATTTTTTGGCGCTGGCGGAATTGTGGAAATAGCGAAAATGTCATGTTTCCACGATTCCACTAAGTTGCGGAATTGAATAAGTGGAACCGCGGAACCGTGGAATGAAACCGCGGAATGAAAGCCTCTGCCATGCCGTTCCACTAATTGCGGAAACAGTTTCCGCCGGAAATAGCTACCGCTGCGCTATTCCGCTACAGCCCTACTCATGAGAACGCTCGAGATTCTTGGAGCCCCAGCGAGATCTCGCATGTTCTCTGTGAGGTTTCCAAGAACCTCAAAAACCACTCTGTGCATGTACAAAATGGCCGCTGTGCCTATTTAGCACATGTGTGGCCCCTGGTGGCCATTTTGTGCATGTGCAGAGCATTTTTGGAGGTTTCTCAAATCTCATGACATTCTCAAAAAAAACCAAACACTCTGTGCATGTGCAAAATGGCCACCCTGGGAAGGGAGCATGACTTTGGGGGCAGACGTGGACCCAGCAATTTATTTTTTACAAATTAAGCACTGGACTGGGGACTAGATGTTTTGCTTCTTGTTTCAAACTGTGACAATGGGTGTTTTCAGACGTTATGGGGCCAGTTGGCCCCGTACCGAAATCAATGTATTGATCCCCCACCAGGATGACCCGTAGTGCCCTAACAGACGTGCCGGGGGATCCCGGCGGGGAATCGGGGAGGGGGCGGGGCCGCATGGCGCAACATGTGGTCACAAGGCCCTGCCCCCTCCATGCTCCCCGCTGCCCACCCTCTGGGGAGACGGGCGGCCGCTGCAGCCAATGCCGCTGCAGCGCTCGTCCACTATGGCCATGGGCCGGAATCCCTTCGGGGATTCCGGGCCGTGGCCACTGTCCAGACGTGACGGCGGGGGTCACCATGGTGGGGAATCGCCTTCACCACACAATGGTCTCCGGTCCCGCCGCTGCAGCCGCTCGTGTGGTGAATGTGATTCCCCGCCGTGGTAACATCTGGCGGGGAACATCCGTTCCCCCCAACAGGCGTTACGTGGTCCAAGCCACCACAGGGAATTGACTGTGGTTGACATTGACCACGTGACGTCTGAAATCACCCAATCATAGTAGTAAGTGTGTGGTCACATTCATATCATGCTGAACTGCGAGAGCTGGGTGTCATCTTTAAATATACCCAGGTGTTTAGGAATCAGAGGTAAATTCCACCTCTAGCATACACAGTAAACAATTAATAATGATACTTCCTACTTAATCCTGGCATACAGTAACCCTCTGCTTCAGAATGACAGTCGTGTTCTTGCTCAGTTGGGATACTCCCCAACTTTATCTGTTAATGACATGCTTAATTTTATTTTTGTATCCCACAGTCCTTGATAATAGCAAACTAATTTCTTTAACTCCCTTTGATGAAAAAGTGCTGATGGAACTCATATTTCACTTCATTGACTATAATGAGCTATTTCATCAAACTGTCCATATGACATTATTAGAGAGAAAATGATAAATTTACTAATTTATTCACTTGAAATTCCATTTGAAATTTAGAAAAGGAAAAGAAAAGAGCTATGAAGTGAGGTACATTAGACTTCTATGAAATGATATGTCAGGATCTACGTTAAACAGTAGCACTGACTTCGGCTAGACTTAATGGAGTGTAAACATAAAGCATGTGTTGATGAATTATTAGCTTTGTGGAAACTCAGCAGAACAAATACATACTTTAATAATGCAGGTTTCCTCTTGTAAATGTCTTTAAACTTTGCTTATGCATAACATATTGAATTACTACCACTCTTAATCATAGTTCTATTCATTGATTCATTGCTGGCCTTACTGATTTGCACAAAATGAAGATGGCAATGAAGTTTTTAATTTTGCTCTACCTTGCTAATCAAATTATGGTGTGCCCAACAGCAAAACAATTCCAACCTACACCACTTTTAAATGACTCTTAGTAAGTTACAATACAAAAATATGTTTTATTTATGGATTTTTATCTTTTAAAAAAATCAAGTAATTTGACCATCCATCTAGCATGAATATCAGTCTTGAAATATAATCAGAGCCTCTCATGCCCAGCATGACTAAGTTTATCTCAGCTGTCTGAGTGATTCATGTTCCTTGAGAGGTTGCAAACTAACCATTTAAGATCCATGGGATTTTGAGAAGAATCCCATTAAATAACGGATAGTTCAGCCCACTTTTTTTTTTTTTTTTTCCTTTTTAGTTATTCTGGTATTATCCTCACCTTCCTTCATTAAGTTCACCACTTTTTTCTCATTTCCAGAATTGATTATTTTACAGGAATGTTCTGTAGAATGCCAAGAAGAACAATTGAACCAATTTGCAGTAACATCCAAATAAAGTAAGTACTTTGGAAGCAGTTTGAATCAAGTTCCTAAAAATGCAAGAGAGAGTCTTTATGATAGTTCAAATATATTAAAGTGGAAAATGCTTTCACGCGGCAGCTAACTTATATTGTTTCTGGGCTGATCTCTATGGGGACAAAAAACATCCTTTTTCTGCTGTCTGGCTTTGAACAGACCACTCTCCAAATATTTTGCAAAATTCACCTCCTTACATACAGTCAGGGATATTCAATTTGTGTGCAATTATTATTATTATTATTATTATTAAACATTTATAAAGCGCCAGTTGCAACCTGGCGCTGTACAGAACATACAATCAGATGCGGTCCCTGCCTGTGGCTTACAATCTAAAA
>QEPC01004099.1:171838-198117 GCA_003113815.1 Sphenodon punctatus
CCGCCGGACCGCCCGCCGCCGCTGGAGCTCCCAAAGGTAAGCGCACTGAACGTTAGTAGGGGTGATCCCTGGGGGGGTGTTAAACACCCCTCCCCCAGGGATCGGGTCATACTTACCGGCGGCTGCGGGGACGCTGCGGCCGCTGGTGCTGGGGGGTGGGCTCGCCTCGCCTCACCTCTGGGTCTTACTCTTTTCTTTTTTAAAACAAAAATCCAGGCTGGGCAGGGTGGGTGGGGGGTGTCCCCCCTTCCACCCACGCAGCCTGGGAGGGGGAGGGGGAGGGAATTAATTTATTTCATTGGTTTCAATGGGGACACAGCGCCCCATTGAAACCAATGAAATAAATCCGGTACCGGCATACCGAATTTAATCCGGGAATCCGGTTTTCACAGAACCGGTAACCGGTAAATCCGGTAGCCGGTAATGGGCCCGGGGTCCCACCACTACTAAACAGATGCTTCTGACTTCCCAGTAACAAGTGGGGGAGAGATGTTGGGATGTGACACGTTACAGTGACACGTAAGCGAATCCCTGGGATAGGCTCATTCTCTACATATGCTGTGCAGGCATATACAATTGGAACCCTTTATCACATCTTTCTGACATTTGGCAGAGATGACCCTGAAAGTGTGAGATACAGCTCTGCCAAATTTTATGTAAACTGGTTGGACTACAAAGATGTTACAGTCAGACATACATTTATAAGGAAATTGCTTATACCACCAGGACCCTTTACCCAATCATTCTGAAAGTTGGCATACAACATAGTAAACATGGGGAGGGGTATAAACTTGGTAAGTTTAATCTACATTAAATGGGAGACAAAGAAATTATAGGCATGAATATATATGCATATTTTTGCAAAATAGCATAATTCAACTGCTCATAAAATCAGATTCTTTTAACCAATCTTCCTGAAATCTGGTACACTTAATGCCTTCCATTGGAGGTAAAAGCCCCCGTGTTTCATCCAAATGTAATGAAAAACAAAATGGTTACAGCCATAAATGTGTTTTCTACTGAAACCAGTGGAAATAAAAAACAAAAGCAAAAACAAAAACGAAATTATGATATTTATAAAAACAAAAGATTTAAAACACAAAAAATGAAAACAAAATGACATGGGTCTCTGATGTACACCTCTAATAGTAAATAGATCTCGCTAATCTGACTTGAACAGCAGATGTTATATAACAGCATTCAGGTTCACACTTTCGTTGCATAGAAGGCAGTTTGTTACAATTCGTCAGGATTGGACAATACACACTTAACAACCTGACTAATCAAAAGCATGTTAATGGTGTACTAAAACACATTAGTAAATAATAGGGGGTGTAAACAATCTTTGATACATTTGGTTCATTTAAAAGCAATTCATTTACCACTTGCAGCCTTCATTGCATATAAAAGATAGAGACATTTTATTTGTAAGCTTCTGCCTTTACAAACATATATATATATAAACAAATACGACATAAAATATAATCACTTCACATAACAGGAACCCTTTAATATTAAAATCCTTCCACACCATTAATCTAATATGTAAAAGTGTAAATATAATATGATTAGCTGCAATAAAATTATGGGAGCTTCAAAATGTATATTGTATTCTTACTGTGTTTGCGAAATATCCAAATGTTCCTACTGCTTTAATGATACATTCACCCTTATTTGTTGACTAATTTCAATGGCCATTTTTACATGGACGGACACCCACCCACCCCCAACTCGGTGTTCGGGTGTGGGTGGAGGGTGGGGTTCATGTAAACAGCCAGCGGTGGATGGGGTAATGGGTGTCTGCTCGGTGTTCATCCTTGTGAACACCAAGAGGGATGGGTGGGGGTGCGTGCATGCTCGCTCCTGTGCAACCCCCACCTCCACCCATCACCCACCCATCTTCACCCACGGAGCCCTCCAGAAAACCAGGAGGCCCCATGGGTGGAGATGGGTGTGTTTCCGTGTAAAGGGACACACATCCACCTCCACCCAACACGCCAAAACACCCACCCCCATCCATGTAAAGAGGGCCAATTTTGCTGCTATTGGGAAATAATTTCTGTCAAATAATGGGATAATCCATTCTTCTCTCAATGATCAATACAATTTACACTCAAAGAGATTATTATTTATTTAATTAGCACCAGCAATGTACCTGGCACCCTACCATCATTAATTAGAGATGGGTTCCTTTCCCACGGGACTTACAGTCTGGGAAAGACAATTTAGCAATATTATGCAGAGCAAAGCAACAGGTCTTAGCAATAAACTAAGAGGTAGAGGATAGGAAGGTGTCTAAGATTAACTCTAGTCTATATGCCTGAGGGACAGGTTGGATGGTGACACTATCAATGGAAATAGAAAGGGAAGAAGGAGAGAAATATTTTCTGGGGAAAGATGAGGAGTTCAGTCTTGGCCATATTAAGTTTGAGTTGACAGTGAGACATCCAAGAAAAGACGTCAGATGGTTGGTGATAGGAGACTGGAAGGAGGAGGAGAGCGTAGGGCTGAAGAGATAGAACTGAGTGGTGTCACCACACAGATGATACTGGAAGTCATGAGACTGAATGAGTTTGCCTAGAGATGGTGTGTAAAGAAAGGAGAGAAAAAAGCCAAGGCCGAAGCCTTTGAGAACTCCACCTGAAAGGGGGAGCGACACAGAAGAGGTACATTTCCTGCGATCATCATCCAGGAGCACCTTCCTGTGGGAAAGTCTGTCAGCTTTGTTCGTACAATTAGGGCTCGCAGGGAGACATTCTCAGTCACTGCCTCAAAGTTATGGAACTCCCTTCCCCTGGAGGTTCAGTTGAGCTCGAGCATCTTCCAGAAGCGATGTATGACTTTTTTGTTCAAGAAAATATCTAGCTGGTGGGGACAGGGGTGGATTATGATGGGTGGTTTTGGGGTAGGGTTGTGAGAAGGATTGGGGTGTGGGAAATTGGGAAAATGGTACAGGTTCGTTCTGGTGGAGGGGTGTGGGAGGGTTGAGGGGGTTTAAAGGCTATTTTTATGTATGAATTTTATATATTTTTATTGTTATGAGCCATCCTGAGCTGCTGGAAAGGGCAGCATATAAAATTTAAATAAATAAATAAATAAATCCCAAGGTTCAAACAACACAGGATGAGTCCCCACAGGCTCCTGGAGTAGATCATTCAATTGGAGTAGATTATTCAGATCACCTTGAATGATCTACTCCAATTGCTTCCGTGGGAAAACTCCCTAGGTGAAGAAGAGTGACATATCAAAGGCCATTTTTACACAAATGCCCTCCCCCCCCCTCCCCACTGGGTGTGCGGGCAGGTGTGAAGTGGGGGGCATCAGTGTAAACACCATGGCAGTGGGTGGGGGATGGGAGTGCACCCATGGGAACACCACGGGCGGTGGGTGGGGGTGCGTGTGCACTCCTGCGCAACACCCACCTCCACCCATCATCCAACCACAGAGTCATCTGGCAAACTGGAGGAGGCTCTGTGGGTGGAGGTGGGTGTGCGCCCATGGGAAAGGCCGCACGCCCACCTCCACTCACTGCCGGTGCACACCCATTCCCCCACCCACACAGTCCATGTGGGTTTGGCCATTTTAAAACGGCCAGAGTTTCCTTCTGTGGCGGAAAATGGTCCCTCTCAGAGAATGGAAAGAGAAGTGGGATTAGCTGATTTCAGCAGAAAAGTGTAAGCGGCAAGTCCGCTCTAGGGGGTGGGTCTATAAAGGTTCTTCAACCTCTGCTGGAGTGGGAGTGTTGGAGGAGGGATCATTGCTACTAACTCACATTCCAAATATCCCTACCTGCTAATTATAGGAATAAAGTCAGTGACTTTCTTTTGCCCGTCAAGGCTCAAAGGAACAGAAGAATAAGGGTGCAGTGCTTGCCCATTTTACCACACCAGGGGAAACGAATGAAAAGCGAACTCCCAACGGGAAAAGTAACGTGAGACTTGGAACGTGGGTGCATGGTTAAAAGCTTAATTTAACTCGTCTCCCATTGTTTTCAATCACAAAAGGCAGGGTTGGATTTATGCCCTGCCTTTTGTGATTGAAAACAAATGTTTATTTATTTATTATGTTTATTTATTTGTCTGTGTAATGCCAAGGCCTATGGTCAAGCATTTGAAATAAACATTGATTGATTGATTGATTGATTGATTGATTGATTGATTGATTGATGTTTTCAATCAAAGCAAGATGTGTTAAATTATGCTTTTCACCACGCACCCACATTCCAAGCCTTACGTTACTTTCTCCACCGGGAGTTTGCTTTTCATTAGTTTCCCCCAGTGTGATAATGTGGGCAAGCACCCTAAGAAATAATAGCGGGCATGTCTTTTGAAAGCATCTTGGTATTCTTGTTTCATGTAATTACTATATCAAAACAATGAAATGGACACAGAGAAAAAGCTCAAACGAGAATATGGTACAGCAGAGAAGTCCAGCAAGTCACATGCCAGCCAAAGCCCCTTTAGATTCCTCTCAGCAAGCCAAAATGATGGCCCTTTTTACACGGATGTCACCCACGAACACCCATAAACACCCATCCGATGGGTGTGAGAGTGCCCATGTAAACGTCCACGAGTGGGTGGGTGTGTATGCATGACCCACCCACCAACATCCATCAAGACCCACAAAGCAGCCAGAAAGGAGTCGGCATGCTCCGTGGGTGGAGGTGGGTGGAGATGGGTGTTCAACACCCACCCGTCTGTGTAAAAACCAAAACACCCACGGGAATGGGTCCACTGAGACCACAGAGAGAAGGCTAGAGAGGCCACGCAGGTGCCCTCAAGCAGACACGCCCACTGGGGGAGATGCCGGATGCCCAGCTGGGAGCCCTTAAAGGAGAACCGAAACATGACATGGGTGCGCCGGCTCCCAAAATGTCAGGAAGGAAAGCAGTGGACAAAAAGAAGGAAGCCAGTGTCATGACACATGCGGGACGGGCCAAGGTAAGCAGAGACACCCAGGGGAGGGGGGCCCAGTCCAACGGGATGGGGGGGAAGGAGGGAAGGATGGCTACTCACAGCACACCTGTCCTGTCACAGGGCTGAGGGCATACCGCTGCGCCTGCTCCACCCGCATCCCCCCACTCCACCACAGCCACGGGGCATGGGGAAGGGAGAAAAACTGACAGCAAGTTAAGAGTGAGGGTACCCCAACAACCCGGGGAGGGGGCCCCCGCACACCAATACCAGAAACCATCCTGAGGGAACACAGGTCAGGCAGTTGACAGCTAACCATTCCCACCCCCCAGGAGAGCACCCAGACACAGGATCAACGCACCACCAGAGAGATGGCTGAGGAGGGCCTCCGTGACAGTCAGGTAACCTGGCTGTGCCCCCGGGGGGGAGTGGGGAAGGATCCCCCAAAGGGAGAATAGGGGGGGCTGTGGTGCAGATGCTAACCCCCATGCAATACCCCCAACAGGAGATGTCCAGCTCCACTGTCACCACAGCTACCAGGCGGGCCCCAAGCCGCCAAGCTGGAAGACCGCCCCCCACATGCGGCACCCAAAAGGGGGAGCCCTGGTCGAGGCAGGAAACCAGGGAGTTCATACACATGTGGGGGGGCCTAAAAGTTCCAGTGTGACCTGGTGCACAGCTACAAGACCAGAGAGGACTATGAAGCCATCACCCAGGAGATGCAGCGGCAGGAGTACAATAGGGATGTCACCCAGTGCATGCAGCAGGCAAAGGACTTGAGGTCCAGATATAAGTATATCAAGGACAACAATCTCAAGTCTGGCCTTGTCATGCGTACAATTGAGTTCCATGATGAGTTGGATCGGTTCCTCTGCATAGACAGAGATATAGTTGCCTCCCGCTTACACGGCACTGCCTTCACCAGGAGCAGATGGACGGCACTGCCAACACCCTCACTGCCCGACCCACCAGAGCAGGAGGAGACTGCTGCCCCTGGCGATGCCAGTCAGGATGCGGGAGGGGACAGCCCCGTCACACAGGGGGAGGAGGCGGCCCGGGATACCACTCAAACCCACAGAGCGACAGGGCGCAGGGATGGGAGGGCACATGCAGAGAGGACAGAGACCTGGGATGCCTCCCAGGATGCGGAGGAAGATGATCCAGGTAGGAATACAACCAGGGTGAGGGTCTGGCCACAGTGACTGGAGCCCAAGCTGGGCAGCAGGGATCAACTGATGGATCCCCATTTCCATTACAGCTCAAGACAACTTGGAGGTTCACAAGGAGGGGGTCACAGAGGAGGAGGTGGTCGAAGAGGAACCAGTGGCACCCCCAAGTCCCAGTCACCAGGACAACCATGGTAGGTCAAAACGTAAAAGGGATGGGTCGTGGCCGGCGATGGGGTAGCAGGGCAGCCCATAGAGGAACACACACCCCCCCAATGCATGACAGGGAAGGGCTGGTGCCCATCACAGTTGGGTAACCTAGCCACACAGGTTTACATCCCTGGACAGAAATGCAGATAGGGGGAGGTCACAAGGGAGGAGGGACCACGTGCCATGCCCACAAGGTGTTGCTGGGAAAACACAGCCCCGGGTGAAGGCGCTTCCATATGGGGCAAGCACAGTGGTCTGACAGAGGGCATGGGAATACGGGGACCCCACCCAATCAGTCACAATCATCATAGAGACAGCCAGGGGAGGTGAGCAGGCATCCCCTGTGGTGAAACAGATGCACCGTTAGGGGTACAGGGTACGGACAAGGCAATCAACACACCCTAACGGGGTCACATGTCGTCCACAGATGCGTGCTCCGGTCCTGTAAGGGTAGCTGCTGCTGGCAGCGCTGAGAGGAATCAGGAGATGCAGGCCAGGAACCAGAGGAGGAGAGAGGACCTGGGGAGGGAACTGCTGGAGGAAACCAGAAGGTTAGCCGAAGTGCACTCTGAGGAGCTCACCCTCACCAGGGAGGTGAAAAGAGGGCAGGGGGATAGGGACCAGGACATATTGGCAGCCATGTTCAACCGGTCCCGCACCAAACACCTGTGGGACAGGCACCAGACTGCCACCCTCCACCGCGAAATGTGGCTCGACAGGGCAGAGAGGGCAAGGGGCTGTGTCACACTGGAGGGGGCCTTTGCACGAGCTCTTGACCTTATAGGGGAGGCTGTGGGTCTCCTGCGGAGAAAACCCCAGGATGACATGGGCCCTCCAGGCCCGGATGGAGGGGTGGCAGTCGATTACCACTGGGGCACCCTCCCACAGGTGCAGGTGCCCCCTCCCCAGCACTTTGGCCAACACTGGTTTCACCAGCAGCACCCCTTCCCTGGCCTCGTGCATAGGGTCCCCCACCTGCACATAGCCCCACACCAACCTGTGGGGCTACCCTTCCAGCCTGCACCCCTCCTGGTTCCTCCACAGCTGCCTCCAAGACCCCTCCTCCAGGAACCATGGCTTCCCCTGTACATCCCAGAACCCCCAGGTGACCAACTGCCCATGCCAGCCACCCCACCAGCTCCGGTAAGCTGGACCACATATCTGTCTGCTAAGCAGGGGAGAGGGGAAGGGAATGCATCGCTACCTGCAGAGGGATAAGAACATAAGAAGTGCCATACTGGGTCAGACGAACGGTCCATCGAGCCCAGCATCCTGCCTCCGACAGTGGCCAGTCACGGGGGCCTGGGAGAAGCACCCAGCCGGTCACCATGCTATCCATTCCCTATGGGTCATCCCCAGGCTCCCGACAGTAAAGGGTTTTGTTCCCCAATTCTATCTGGCTAATAGTTGCTAATGGAACTATCTTCCAGAAACGTGTCCAAACCTCTTTTAAACTTAACTATACTGCTGGCCTTGACCACCTCTCCGGCAGTAAATTCCACAGCCGAATTGTATGCTGAGTGAAAAAATACTTTCTTTTGTCTGTTTTTACAGACAGATGGATGAAGGGGATGCAACATGGGGTTCCATGGCAACACCAGAGGGCCACGGAAAGGACTGTGGTGCAAAGGTAACAGTCCATGTACTATTGTAATCCTTACCATATGTTCCAACATCACAGGGTCCAATACCTCAGCCCGGAGTGGAGCAGCCAGTGGACGATAGAGAGTCCCAGCCATCAGGCCCCCGTTCTCAGAAGATGGTGTCAGCAAGGGCCTGCAGGGGAATGAGCCCCGGTGGTGTGCCAATGCGGGCATGGGGAAGGCCCCGCAAAAAGTAAAAAAAACCCTCTTGTACAGTCACCCCATTAAACTGTTGTTGTACCATACCTCTATGTTGATTGTTTTGTCAAGGGGGCCCCATGCATGGAGATGGGTCATGAAACCTGCATACGGGGGCATGTCATGTGCAATACAGGTGCGGGAACTATACAGCTCCGCCCTGTCAGGAGGCGGGGGGGGGAAGACAACAGAACACCCATGCCTGGATACAGGCCTGCACATGGATAGCACTATAGCACTGACCATGCTAACCGCCATCTGGAGATGGCCCGATGCCTGCAGTGTAACAAACACTATGGCTATAAGCCAGTAGGTGACCCCGTGGCATGGGACACGGGTCACACAGGACTGTGGAACCCCTAGTACCCAAACAATAACACACATGGGGATAGTAGAACATACATAGCCATATTTATTGGAACTGCTTACTCAGTCCATTGAAGGGGAGGGGGCAGTCAACAGGAAGGGTTAGTTGCCAGCCATCTGGGCAACTATGCACCTACACAGAGCATTCCGGTTCTCCTCAGATATGTGCCAGAATGTCCCACCCTGGACATGTTGGTACAGGGGCACAGGACCCGCTCACTGCACCGGTGGGGAGTTGTCAAAGGCAGCTCCGCCGGTCTCGCAAATATTGTGCAGGATGCAGGTCACCAGGACAAGGATGGGGGTATGTTCGAGATCAAACTGGCTCCTGTTCATGAGTAGGCGCCAATGCATCTGGAGCTGGCCAAATGTCCGCTCCACCACGCTCCGAGCAGATGATAGGCATTAGTTGAAGAGCCTGCGCTCCAGTGTGCAGGCCACGAGATAGGTCCCCATGAGCCACGGGTTCAGCGGGTAGGCGGGGTCCCCAATCACCACCGGACCCATGGAGACCCCCTCAATCACCCGGTACAGGTTGGGGGCAATCTCCCCATCGAACATGCGTGCATAGAAGGGGGATTCCCGCAGAATGCACGCATCATGACTCCTCCCTGACTGGCCAGTGTACACGTCCATAAACAGGCACCTGTGATCCACAATGGCCTGGAGATTTATGAAGAAAGCCTGCTTCCGGTTCAGATAGTTCCGGTGGCTTTTAGGGATGTGGGTGCTGTCTATCGCCCTTATGCAATGGGAGAAGCCCATGTCTTCAAAGCCGCGGATCACAACCTCTAGATCTCGGAGCTGGATGACTTGCTCGAGCAGCAACTCCACTATCAGGTCACACACGTTGTGAAGTGCCCTGTTAATGGTCACGGTCCCTACTCCGAACACCGCCATGACCAATCACATCCCTAGCGGCAGTGGATACCGCATGTTGGTCACTCGCCTCCAGAGATGTGGGTTCAGGAGCTCTCCAATCCGGGTCAACAAGGAGCGGTTCATGTGGAAGTGATCCATCCATTCCTCATCCGTCCTGGTAGCCAGCATGTTCTCCCACCATTCATTGCTGCGTGACCACATCCAATTCATCCTCCACATTGGGACAGTGACACGATGGCCGTATAGGTTGAGAGGCCACCGGGAAAGGACAAGCCGCATGTCCTGGGACACTGCTGTTCCGAAAAGGGAATGTCGGCGGGCAGCAATCCTCCTTGCCCACCGCAACGATGCTGCTCGGTGCATGTTGGTCGCTCTCCTGCGCCGTTCTCCGTGGTTGTAGAAGCGAGGCCCTGGCAGCAGTAGCTCGGCCCATTGCTAGAACACCTGGGCCAGGATCATGAAGCAGGAGGCCAAGACCATTAACAGAATGGCTCTCTCCTCATGGGATCATCAACAGGCAGCATGGTGCCACCAACGACACACACACAGTGGGAACCCACCACCGGAAACAGTGATGGATCACCACGCAGGTACCCTACTAAATGGTACATGAGAGAGTGGCTTGGCCCACACCCTGCGCAGCTGTGACAGTACCCCCCTTAAGCAACTGGCCTGTCATCAGCCTGTGCACCAAGCTCCCGCCCAGTTGCGGCCTGTGCCTCCAACCCCATGGCCTGTGCCCCTGCACACTCACACCGTGCCTCCCATGTCTCCTGTCAGTCAACAGCTGTCCCAGGGTAATGAGGACAGCTGAAACGGGCGACCCGCACTGCACACCCACCTCCCCCATGCTCTGCATGTATACTCGCTATTGGACAACACCAGCAATGTTCTATCTCTGCTCTCCATCACGATCACCTTTTATACACTACACCCAAACCACCTCTATCTAAACTCCACGCTCAGGCACTGGAACCAGCCCACATATGTACTCTGGCGGACCGTGCTGTGAATCCATCGATTGGTGCAGTACCATGGGTGTGTTCCACGCACCTGATTGGGATTCCCCCCCTCGCCCACCCACCAGCACATTTCCCTCCCCCCCCAGCATAGACTGCCTGAATGCCTGGGGGCTAGGGCCACAGCGAGACTGCAATGTGGGCCAGGAGGCCTACCTCCCCCCCTGTGCCCATGCCATGCCCCCGTGCGATCACTGGAAAGGATGCATTCGCACCAGCCCTGTCACAGCAAGTGAAGACCACAGCATTGTGCAGCTGTGTTCTAGCAACATATGCTGCATGGAGTGCCTCATTAGCTCCCTGCTAGAGGCAGCTGTGGCCTTGGTGATCTGTCATTGCTAGCGCTGGAAGTGACCCATGCCCAGTGCGTGGGTCAGAGATTCACAGGGCCTAGCTGCTGGGCCACTATCAGCTGTATATGGCCTCCCAGCTAGTGCTGCGTAGCTCTTTGTGCATCGCTCATTCACAGCCACTCTCCATAGGACCCCAGTGCAAACCTGCAAGCCATCCTTGCAACTGTCATGGCAGGTTGTGGAACAGGCCTCGAGGTTGGTGGTGGTGCAAGTAAGGAGTGGTTGCCCTGTGCCAACATGCTGTTGGGAATGCTCTGGCAGAGCTGCGATGTCCAGCCGCTGCTGAGCGACCCCCTGTCTGTGGCGGATGGATTCAATCTCCTATCACGGTACATGTGGGTGATGGACCATCCATTCAGGGGTCTGGCTTGCTGGAGGCATGCCGGGGAGCTTGGCTTCACCCTCCAGCAACATCCTGTGTGGGGGCACCCAGCCGCTGTTGTTGTGCCATGGACCGCACAGGAGATCACGGCTGTTCACCTGGTGGCTGCACGTCCAGAGTATGGACTGGCCCACCAGGCCAGGGGTTCCCATGTTGCTACCAACTACACTGGTATCCTACTGCGTGCCCGTGGCATATCCCTTCCACGATTGGACTGCCAGGCCCTTCTTGGGGAGCTGGGCCTGCTACCCACTGATGTTGGTGGACCACTACTGACCGGGACTCCTACCGCATTTGAACTGGGCGCCCTGCAATCGGTGATGAACCTACTGGATGTTAGGGCTGCAGCTGCCACAGGGAACCACCTCCTGCCCCGTTTCATGGTGGATGCACATATGTAGTCCCAGGGATTCCTCAGGGGGCCTATTCGCCTGGGAGGGTATTGTCTTAGGGCAGATGTTTCAGGGGCAACCTGCGGCCTCTCCCTGAGGTGAGTCTTCCAATGGCCGCTTTGTCACCATGTCTTAGCCGTGACTGTGCTGATGGCACTCTCCCTCTCTCCCTTAGTGCAGGTGATGATTTCAGAGCAGACCAGGGAGCAGGAGGAGGTTGTGTAGCTGCTGCTGCACCTCCTGGAGAGGGTGCACCGGCTCAACCATGCCCAGGTGGATTGTTGGAGCCGGGTACAGGACCAGTGTCCATATTTAGGGCAGGGAACCACCCCACCTCCCTTGTACCTTTTCTGTGTCCCACTCTGTTCTCCCTAGTTATTAAAGTTGCTTTTCCCCTTTCTCCGGTTGTGTGTCCTGGTTTTCCCTTTGGCCTGGTCGGTTTCCTGTGTGGGCGCCTCTTGGTGGTTGTGGCACAATTGCCTGGCAGAGAGTGGTTATCTCATGCCCCCCCCCCTCCCAGTGTTTGTGCTACAGCTCTGTTGTATTCTTTGGGGGTGACCCTGGTTTCCCTGACCTGGGGTTTTTGTTGCCACTCGGCTGTCTGTCTCGACTTCCTTCTGTCCCCCTCCGGCCTCGTCTCAATGCCCCCCCCTTTCCCTCTGGTCCCTTAGGCTGGGGATCCGTCCTCTTGGCTGTTGTCTTGGTGCCTTGCCCCCTCCCTGCCTTTGTGATGCCCCCCCCCTTTGCCCACACGCATCCGTTGTTGGTGTTTGGAGAGCTGCAGCAGGTTTTCTGGTGGTTGGTGTGGTCTGGGGTCCACCCCCCCGCCATTCCCCGCCAGCCCAGCTATGCTGTGGGCTTCCGTCCCTGCTGCCGTGACTGCCTCTGTCCCATTCCCGGCTCATTTTCTGGGTGCCTTGGGATTGTATGGGGGGGGCCTCTGCCATGGGGGTTAGGTGTTTGTGTTGGGGTCTCCTGCTGCTTTGGGCCTCTTCCTTCCTGCCTCCCCCCACCCCCCGCTGGGGTTCCCCTGCCTCCTTACCCATGCAGCCCTTCCCTGTGTGGTTGTGTTCATGGTTGTGTGTGGGCGGGTTCTGGTTTGTGGGGGGCCCGTGGCACCCAGCTGTGTCTGGCAGTTCAGGGGCGGAGCTGTGTGACACAGCTTAATTTGCCCTCAGTCACCCAAGTTGTCCCATCGCTGTGCTGGGCAGGGCTTCCATGCCGTTCGGTGTCTCGGCTGTCTGTGTAAATGTCACGGGCATTTACTTGGTGTTTCCCAGGGTGGGTGTTTGGCCTATGGGTGTGTGCTGGCCCCTCCCCTTACAGCCCACAACCCTTTGTGGCGCCATCTGTGTAAACATCTCCCAGCTCGGTGCTGCCGGGTGTTCACTGGGTGGCTCTGCCCACCCATCTCCACCCTATGTAAAAAAGGCCTATCCCAAAGGGCTAGTGTGGGAGGCTTGTGTCCTAGCCCCCTAATTAGGGCATGGCAACCCAACTCAGTAGGGAATTCGTTCATACAGAACCCACACATAAACCTGCAGGCATTTAACAGTCCTCCATTCCTGGCCTTTCACATAGTGTTAGTACTATGGGGCTTTTTAAGTCTGGCCTTCTCCAATATCCTTCAGTCATCCCAGTTCCTCAAGCGGGGCTTCTCCCAATAAATAGTGGGTCCCCAAACTCATATATACATACAATATAGGAATGATCCACTCTGGGACAAATAAAAAGAATTCTCCCAGAAGGGAATTCTGTTGTTTTAATTTAATTTTATTTATTTA
This sequence comes from Sphenodon punctatus, assembly GCA_003113815.1. Lineage (NCBI taxonomy): Eukaryota > Metazoa > Chordata > Lepidosauria > Sphenodontia > Sphenodontidae > Sphenodon > Sphenodon punctatus. Next base: position 185,147 of record QEPC01004099.1, read on the forward strand.
TTTAAAACTTGTGTCCCGCCTCTCCTGCCCAAAGGCATCCCGGGGTGGCGAACACAAAAGATTTAACAATAAAAAACAAATCAACAAATTTTAAAACAAATCATAAAACTCACCCTCCCTCCCAAGCCCTACCCCTCGCCAAAAGCCTGGCGGAATAGCCAGGTCTTACTCAAACATCAAAACGACAGGAGGGTGGGGGCCAACCGAGCCTTCTCCGGGAGAGAATTCCACAGCATGGAGGCAGCCACCGAAAAAGATCTCACATCAATGGCCACCCATCTCACCCGGGGAACCTCCAAAAAGGCCCCCACGGATGACCTCAGGGGTCACTCGGGCACATGAGGAGTGAGACGATCCCGCAGATAGGCAGGGCCGAGGCCGTGAAGGGCTTTAAAGGTCAAAACCAGCACCTTGAACCTAGCCCGGTGCTTTATAGGCAGCCAGTGCAGAGCCTGGAGCACAGGTGTGATGTGCTCCCTGCAGCCTGCCTCAGTAAGGAGACGGGCCACGGCATTCTGCACCAGCTGCAGCCTCGGATCAGCTTCTCGGGCAGCCCCACATAGAGCACGTTGCAATAATCCAGCCTCGAGGTGATGAAGGCATGGATGACAGAGGCAAGGTCAGAGTCTGAGAGATATGGCTGAATCTGCCGTACAAGATGTAACTGCCGAAACGCACTCCCCGCCATGGCCACAACCTGATATTCCAGACTGAGCCGTGAATCGAGGAGCACACCCAGACTCCATACCTGCGAGACCATGGGAGGGCGAACCCCCCACACAAGAGGAGATTCAACCACTCCCAGACCACCCAGGTCCTCACCCACCAACATTACTTCCGTCTTGTCAGGATTCAGCTGCAGATGGCTCAATCTCATCCAAGCTCCCACAGCTGACAGGCACTGGGAAAATAAAGATACTGCATGGCCTGGGTCGATGGAAAAAGAGAGGTAGAGCTGAGTGTCATCAGCATACTGATGACACTGCATGCCCTGAAACCCTCTCATGGTCTCCCCTAATGGCTGCATATAGATGCAGGGGGGACAGAATGACACCCTGCAGGACTCCACATGTGAGGTCCCAGGGGGAAGACGTACACTCCCCCAAGACCACCCGGTGAGTTGTCCCGGCCAGGAATGAACTAAACCAGTCCAAGACTGTCCCGCCAATCCCGTCACAGTCCCACAGGCGAGTCACCAACACCTCATGATCGACTGTGTCGAATGCAGCCGAAAGGTTTAGCAGAACCAGTAAGGTCTGATGACCCTGGTCCAACGCCAGACGGAGATCATCAACCAAGGCCACCAATGCAGTCTCTGTACCATACCCAGGCCAAAACCCGGACTGAGAGGGGTCAAGGAAACTGGTGCAGTCCAGGTGTTCTTGGAGCTGCCATGCCACAGCCCGTTCAATAACCTTTCCTAAAAAGGGAAGGTTAGAGACCGGCCGATAACTGGCAGGAGCATCAGTGTCAAGAGATGGTTTCTTGAGCAGGGGCCTAAGGCTTTCTTAAGGCTTTCAGCCACCCTGCCCTCCCGAAGGGAGGCACTAACCACCCCAGCCAGCAATGGCCGTAGCATCTCCTGGCTGGCTTTCACCAGCCAGGATGGGCAAGGATCTTGTTCACAAGTGGAGGCATGAACAGATCCACATCGGCAGGTGATACCATCTAAACTGATCCCACAAAACAGGATAGGACAGGGCATCCATAGCCCCAAGATGATCCTCTGCAATAACTGCGGGACTGAAATTGTGGTGGATGCGAGCGATCTTATCTACAAAGTACTCAATGAACCAGTCACAGTGGTTACTGGATTGCTCCAGGTCCAGGCGGAGACAGGCAAGACTGACTGACCAAACCTTTCACCACCCGGAAAAGCTCCGCTGGACATGACTTTGCAGATGCAATAAGGGCAGCAATGAACTGCTTCTTTGCTGCCTGCACCACCACAGCATAGGCCTTTAAACTGTTCTTATGCTGCGATCGATCATACTCATCACGAGTCCAGCGCCACCATCGCTCCAACCACCTGCTCTCCCGCTTCAAACACCCCTGGCCCTCACTAAACCAAGGAAACCTGTGGGAGACTCGGGAGGGCAGCGGACGCCTGGGAGCCACTCTGTCAGTGGTCTCGGCCAATAAGGTGTTCCAGCAGGCTACGAGATCATCAACCGAGCGGGTGTCAAGGTCCAGGGGAATCTCCCCCAGAGCATTCCGGAACCGATCCGGTTCCATAAGTCTCCTGGGGCAGACCGATCTAATAAGTCCTGCATCCCGTTGGGGGCTGACTTGTGCCAGGATGCACGCCTTAAGGAGGTAATGGTCAGACCATGACAAGGACTCCATCCCCCTAACTTCTGCTAACTGACCCCCCACCTCAAGGCCGGTGCAGAAAACCAAATCCAGTGTATGCCCCTCCTCATGTGTGGGGCCACAGATGATTTGGGACAGGCCCATGGTAGTCATGGAGGCCATGAACTCATGCCTCGCTCCTCCAAGATTGGTGTCAATGTGGATGAAACCACTAGTTTCGAGGTCCGGAGGATCACATCAGACACCAAATCAGCAAGAGCATGTAGGGATGCTTCTGGGCAATTGGGTGTACGGTACTCCAGTAGCACCCCTAATCTGCCCCCGGCCAAATTCAACACAAGATGGAGGCACTCAACACCTGGTGGAGCCCGCACCGGATACCTCCGAAAGGACAGCGCATCCTTGATAACAATAACTACACCCCCCCCCCCCCCCCCCCCCCCCTCCAACCGAGACTGATGCTGCACAGAGAACCCAGCCGGAACAAGATTGGCCAGAATAGGGCCAGATTCATTGTCCAGCCAGGTCTCTGTAATACACACGAGGTCAGCGTCCCACTCTAGGATTAACTCCCGGATGGTAGATGACTTATTAACCACCGACCTCGCATTTATCAGCACCAGGCCAAGGCCTGGGGTCTCCTGGGCCTCAACCCACAACAGTCCCACGTGGGGGTTGAGGAGGAAATGGGCACAAGGCCATCCCTCCTCACTGATGAAACACCCCTACCCGTTGGACCATCTCTCCCCCACCCGTAACAACCCCGATAGCTGTAGAAGTCCTCCCATCCTCAGAGAACCCCGTTCGACACCCACCTCCTATGGGCTGCCCCGACAGGCCGGCGAGAGGGACTCCACCCCCCATTGCACTCAGCTTCTGAGAACGTTCCTGGCCCGCCACCTTCCTAACTGACGACCCCCAGCACCTGCACCAGGCCTCCAACAGCCCCTTGAGAGCCCTGGCAGCGCCTCTGGCAAGGTAAGAAAACACCTCTCCCTTTTCTCTTTTTATTTCCCACTTTTTCTTTCTATATTATTTTCTAATTTTATTTATTAATTTTTTCTATTTCTTTTTATTTCTTTTCCTTATTATTCTTAACATTTTATTTCTTTTCTATTTCTTTTTATTTGCCACTTTTATTTCTTGGGGTGGGGTGTTTGTTTGTTTTTCATTTCCCCCTGTTTTATATTTGGCTGCTTTCCAGTTCATTTTCCTTTCATTTTAATTATATGTGCCTCATTCTTTCTGATCTCAAGATTTCTTGTTTGTCTCCCTGCATGGATGGTTTGGGGCGGGGTTCCTCCATTTTCTTTGGGGGCTTCCAGAGAGACCAGAGGCCCCCTGGCTGGTTTAACTGTATGTGCCTTGTAGCTTTGCAATGCTGTGTGTCTCCGTTCAGACTCCAGGAAGCAGTGTGTAAAGCACATGACCTAATCTTTTGGGCTTGGGGTGGCTTTGGGAAGCAGCAGCATGAGAAGCGGCTAGGGCCGGTAAATCTTAAGTCTGGCTCTGGACAGCAGCTCAGCACCTTCTCTCTGTGCTTTTCTTCTTTCTGTCTTGGTCTGCAGCAGCCCCCTTCTCTGGCTTCCCATTTTCTTTTTATCCAGGTGCTGCACTGTGATTGAGCCCAGTTGCTTGACTCTTAAAGGGGCCACAGCCCCTTAGTGGCTTAACCCTCTCTATACTGCTGGTCTCCAGGCCCATAGAGGAGAGGTCAAATGCAGGGTGTCCCTGTGACTCTGTCAGAGATAGACTAAAGCAATTCTACAAAAATCCACAGTCAACAGTAAGGTAGAACTATTCATGCAGTTCTGGGGCTCACACAGTCCAGAATCTCCTGGCAATGGATCATAAGGGGAGCTGTATTCTTGGGGTGAAAACAGACATGACGCTAACCACCCTTTAACCACCCTTGGTGGTCATTTATACATGTTTCAGGACTGCATAGGGCACCAATACAGCCCGGCAACATGCATAAATATAAATAACCACCAAGGGTGGTTAAAGGGTGGTTAGCGTCATGTCTGTTTTCACCCTTGGTGGCAGGGTTCTTATCATAGTCATCAACTCAGCAACAGAAAGCACTTAGATCCTTCTGAGAAACATGTTTCCAGGTCATACCAACAACCCACTTTATAGTACCTGGCGAGAGAAGCAGCAGGTGAGGGAAATGCTCCACTTGGGGTGAAAATAGACATGACGCTAGCGCCACTTTAACATTTCTAATGCATGTTGCAGGGCTGCACATGGCACCAATACAGCCCTGCAACATGCATAAGAAATGTTTAAATTGTGTTAATGTGGAGTTCGCATCATGTCTGTTTTCACCCTCAATCAGCACAGCTTCAGCTTCAGGTTGAGAAGAAACTTATACACAACCCCCTTCCATCCTCCATGTAGATGTACAAATATTTAAACTATCTTACTACTCATGAAAGCACTGATCAGTAGTCAATGGAAACTTGGATGCAATGCAAGTTAATACAGCTGTGGCAGAGTATGGGGAATTGGCCTGGCTGCAGGATAAGACCCCCGGGTATGCTTCAGCAAGTCTCTGAGGCTAAGTTGATAGACATGCTCACTAGGAGCTTCAGCAAGTCTCTAAGGCTAAGTCGATAGGCATGCTCACTAGGAGTTTCAGCAAGTCTCTGAGGCTAAGTCGATAGGCATGCTCACTAGGAGTTTCAGCAAGTCTCTGANAGTCGATAGGCATGCTCACTAGGAGTTTCAGCAAGTCTCTGAGGCTAAGTCGATAGGCATGCTCACTAGGAGTTTCAGCAAGTCTCTGAGGCTAAGCTGATAGACATGCTCACTTGGAGCTTCAGCAAGCCTCTAAGGCTAAGTCGATAGACATGCTCACTAGGAGCTTGATCAAGCCTCTGGGGCTAAGCCCATAGATATGCTCAGATGGACCGGGCCTCACTGAGCATGTGCAGGGCTTGGTTAAGCCTGCAGTTCAGTTGGCCTGGGGTAGCTGTAAGAGAAGGAGCTCTCTCTACAAGGGCTCTTCCCTGAACTGCACACTATCCTCCTGAGACCTGGAGAGCACCAGGCAAGTGGGTTACTGCCTTTGGACTATAGCAGCCCTTAAGGTCTTAGAACAGAGAAGGGTTTTGGCCCTACATATGAATGAAATCTTGCACTACTGGTGGCATAAGCCTGGCTGCAGGGGTGGCTGGAGGCCAGGACCAAATTTTCCCAGTGAGTTTGGAGATTCGAGACTCAAATGCGTACCCAAGGATCAGGCTCTGATTGGACATTGGGGCAGTGGAATGTTGTGTACCTGGGAGTTTGCAGGTGGTCAAGCTAATTCCCCATAGGCTGGCTAGCACCCCCCAGGGGCTCTGGCAGACTGTCCTCTCACAACTGTCCAAAATTGTATTTGCCCTTTGTGTGGCAGCTTCCAATTGCTGACTCATTTTCAGTTTATGATCTACCATAACTCCCAGATCTTTCTTGGCAGTGCAATTGCCCAGACAGCTATCCCCCAGTTTATATTTGTGGTTCTGTTTTTTGCATTCCTATGTACAATGATTTGCATTTGTCTCTGTTAAATCTTACTTTGTTTCTCACAGCCCATTTCCCTAGTTTATCATTTTGTCTTCTTATCTTTCCTTGCAAGGTGTTTGCAACCCATCCCTGTTTTGTTCATCTGAAAATTTTAAGAGTATACTCTCCATTCCCTCCTCCAAATCATTAATGAAAGTTGGAGAAGACTGGGCACAGGACAGATTCCTGCAGGATGCCACTTGATACCTCCTTTCAATTAGATACCCTTCCACTAATTATTACTTGCCAAATGTGATATTTTTTCCAGCCAGTTGCATATATTGTCTGAATCTGAATAAGCTTATTGTGATAGTCAAAGGCAGACACAAAAGTGCAAAATCCATAAATATAATAAGTACTAATAGGTAAAATCAAATTTTAAAAAGATGGGACAAATCGCACATTAAAATTAGGATTGCAACCCGATTAGAAATTTGAGTTGATTAATAGATTAAGCCTGTTGATTAACTGATATAAATTAAATTTTTAAGTTTAAGTTTTATTAAAAGTTGTTAGCCACATGGTCATCACAATTCACAACCAAACACAATAAAATAACATGTTTAACACTAAAAAAACATAATAGGTTGTTTCCCACATATATCAGTCAAAACTAAACAGGGGAGTATCAGTACAATGCAAAGTGCTCACTCCATACCGCACAGGACCCACACACCACAACCGTGCCCAAGTACTTATAACAAACACAGAAAACATACTTTTAAATAAAACACCTCAGCACCCACCCTCTATTTTAGACCAGACAGCAGGATAGCAAAGTAGCGGGGATACCAAGACCCTACACCTGCCCCTTACTAAGGTGATAGGTTCATTTTAATGTAATCATTTCGAATATTCTCCATTCTAAGGGCAAAGATGGCCACCAATTTTGTTCTTGCGGGGCCAGAATCTCTCAACAGAAATATCAGCTGCTGGATTTTGGGACGAACTGAGTCCCAACCAATAGCGGTGCATAGCGGACTGCGAAGTGACTCATATAATGGACAAACAAGTAGGTAATGACTCAAATACTCGGTCCCACCCCCACATGGGCATAGCCGCTCCGCATATGGTATGCCCTGATATCTCCCCATCACTACTGCCGTACGCATCGATTGAAATCTTAAACTAGTAAAAACTCTCCTGAGACTCGGATCAGTAAGGGTATGAGGATATGTTGACCCTCCACGTGCAGGTATCAGATATTTATAAAAGGGAGAAGACCTCCTGCCAACCGCCGCAGATGCTCTCAATGTTTGCCTCTCAATGTCACTGATTTGTTGTTTTATAAGTCTAGCTGTGTGGGAACTGGTGTAACCCTGCAGAAAGCAGTCTGACAGGCCCAAAGAGGCAAGGTGGGCCTTCACTTTGGCCCACCAGACATCCTCACCACATTCCTGATTGTCTTGTTTCTCCTTCAGGGATCGTGACACTAAAGATGAGTCCGGTGAGTCCCTGATCCACACCCAAAACTTCAGTAAGTGTATCTCGGCAATGACATTCAAGGACTGGCAACCCATTTCCAGTAATATTGTAGCCAAGGTTGTGGAAGCCTCAGAACCCGCCTCCAGAATTGGCTTATTACTGGCAGCAATCTACTTAGTGTCTGATGGTCATAGCCCCAAATCTGGACCCCATATAACATTCGTGCTAAAACTTTGGTCTCTAAGATTTTGTGAACTGCCTTAATACATCGCTGCCCAAAACGAAAGAAAAAGCGTTGAATAGCCAATGCTTCAATTTGGGCCTTTGCCTTTGTCATCGATATGTGAGCCTGCCAGGCACCATTATCAGCAAGGATGATCCCTAGATATTTGTAGGAGCGTACCTGCTCTAAACTGTGACCCTGCACGACCCAACTACATTTCATAAAGCATTTTGCAATAATCAATGTTTTGGTTTTACTATAATTTATCATTAATTTCTTGTCTGAGCATCTATCCACGAAGTCATTCAGTGATCTATCCAGACCACACTTGGAGAGGGACATCAAAATGGTGTTGTCTGCATATATTAACATGAAGATTCTTTCACCCCCAATACGTGGTGGGTGATATTTCCCAGCATCTTTATGCTGCAATATAAGAGAATTAACATAAATGTTAAATAGAGTGGAGGTAAGCAGACAGCCCTGCTGGACTCCTCCATAGGTTTGCACTGGGTCTGACAGCCTACCATGTGGAGGCATTCTCACCCTCAAGGTTGTTCCAGAATATAGTGACTTAATCAATGCTAGTAACCTCTCGTTGATATGTCGCCGTGCAAGCTCACACCATAGGTTTGATCTACAAATCGTGTCAAATGCAGACGACAAATCAATAAATGCCAGATATACTTTTTGCTTGCGTCGCTGATATTTATTTATTATGTGTTGTAAGACAAAAACCTGCCCTGTGGTGGAACGTTTAGGCCTGAAACCTGCTTTCTCCTCCGCCATGATGCCTTCATCCTCACACCATGACTGAAGGCGAATAAGGAGTAGCCAGGCGTAGATTTTTGAAATAATGCAGAGCAAGCTGATTGGCCTAAAGTTGCAGGGGTCAGTTCTGTCCCCTTTTAAACAATGGTACTACTATGCTGGATTTCCATGTCTCTGGGGTCACTGCTGCTGCAATAATTAGAGAGAATAGATGGTGATGGAACATACCCCCCAATTTGGCAACATTTTAAAAACTTCCCCTGGAATATAATCTGGTCCTAAAGCCTTACCCCTTTTGAGACTATTTATTTATAGCTTTTTCCACTTGTAGGGGGTCAACTGGATCCCATTGCGGCATATTTTTATCCAAAAAAAGGCCTACTCTTAACTTCCAAATCATAGTCCTCAAATAGTTTGGAGAAATGTTCTACCCAGAGTGAGGAAGGAATCTCGATATCTTTAACCAAATATCCTTGCTTTCCGGAGTTATTTACTAACCTCCAAAAGGCACGGATGTCTTTTCTGTCAATTGCGTCCTGCAGTATCTTCCATTGGTGGGCAAAATAGTTCTCCCTCTTCCTTGATAACAAACTTTTATATTGTTTCCTCAGTTTCCTGTACTTCTCAAAAAAGCCTGATTCATTATACAATTGCAACTTACGGGTTGTCATTCTTAAAACTGCCCTAGCCGCATTACACTCCCCATTCCACCAAATGTTCTTCCCACTGACAACACATACCCGCTCTTTATAGGCCCGGGTGAGAACCATACCCAGCAAAGCCACCAATTGGTACCGCCCTGCTAAAGTGACTTCCATCTTATTAGCCGCAAACATTCGCATACTTAATAATTCCACCTCCGGAAGGGATATGATATCCTGGACTGTGGATTCCAACTGGCTAGACCATATCAGGATATGAAGAGGCATTACTTTGCTCTCCTTTACCTTTGGCCACCTGTTGTCTGACATTTTAACAGTAGGGGGGGATTGATGGAAACAAATCTGAATGGGAAAATGATCACTTAATACCTGTTCCCCCACTTGAAAACACCTCAGATACCTAATCAAGCATGGGGAGAGCAGGGCATAATCCACCACACTGCCCCCCATTGAACCCACATAAGTCAGGTTCCCTCTAATGTCTCCCTCACTGTTGCCATTTAAGATCTTCAAAGGAATGTCCAAAGTCAGACTATAAAGTTCTTGGTTCGCCTGATTTATTTTATGATCCTGGGACACTCTCATCTCATTATAATCACAGAAGGAGTTACCCATGTTGTCCAAACCAAGACTGCCTAAGATATCCATGGTGTTAGCCCCTATATTTAAATTGCCTACAAGCACTAGCCCATCTTTCAGGTATTTAATCTGGAGGTCAAGAATAACCCCCTTTAGCGTAGACCAGAAATCCCGCACTTGATTCGCCGGAGGATTGTAAGCATTAATCAGCAGCAATGCTGAATGCAAAATCGGTATAGTTAAACATACAGCTAGAATGTTAGCACTAGGCAAATCCAGCTGTACACCCTGGATCCCGCTATCCAAGGAGAGCATGATCATTAATCCACCCTTTGGGCGGCCCTGCTCAGCCACTCATTAGGCAGCTGACACCCAAACAAGAAACCCTTCCATACAGATTGAATCCAAACTACACCAGGTCTCCTGCAAACAGATCATGTTGAATGTGGATAAATATGATCAAAATTCTATATCCTTGTACTTAGCCACCCACTCTGCAATATTCCAGGACATCATTTCCCACCTCCTACCATCCGAGTCCCATCTACGTCAATCAATTTCAGCCAGAGTAGTGTGTTCAGGAATTATATCCTCAACATCTGGCTGCATATGGGCTAGAGTCAAACATGCTGAGCGTTGTACCTCCACTCCACTTTCAAGGGCCGGCATACTTATAAACCCAGCACTCTCGATTAATGTTTCAGAGGAAAGTAAGTCTACCCTTGATTCTCCCCCTTCTCTCGTTGGAGTGGAGGTAATCTGAACCTCCAAAGGGAGGTTCGAGGGATCCACCGGCATAGGCCGCTCCATAGAATGACTTATTTGCCCTAGCACGGGGTTAACTTCCTGCATCGTTTGAAATCTATCCATGCCAATCAGATCTAAATGTAATATGTCCTTGCTGGTAATAGGGAGACAAGTTAACACTCTCAAATGCTCTGCAGCTTCCAGTTGAGAGTTCCAAAAGGGTAAATTGCCATGGGAGGTAGGCTTGATATTAAAAGCTAGTTTGTTCTTTGCCTTTTGATACTGGGTTAAAGATTTCTGCCCACAATCATCCCACATATCTAAGGCCAAAGAATTTCCCCCTTTCTTATCTTGCTGATGTCGACTGCCCCGGTTCCCAGACAGTCCCATCTCATTGGTCTCTAAAGGCGGGGGGACCTCTATGTCCTTTTGGCACTTTCTTTAACATCAGTTCGGACAATTCACTGACCTTCAAGGTCAAAGCGTTCAACTGAGAAAAAATGTATTGCACTGTTTGGGCAGTAAGTAAAACATGTTCCGCTAAGAATTCGACCATAGAACCCGGCTGGTTAGCCTGTGGGGTGACAGGTGGGCAGAATGAGACATTCCCCTTGTCTGGGACATGGTCAACCTCTTCCTGGTCCCTTCTCAAAAAACCCTCAGCCCTTTTTGATAATTGCCCTGGACACACAGCCTCCCTATTTTCTCTCCTGCCCTGTGAGTTGCCCAACGCCTTGAATCCCCCAAAAGGGATAGGCTGCGACTCTATATTTGAGAGGATCAGCAAATCATCTGCACACTTCTCAACCTCCAAGGTCTCGTATCTGTTGGAAATAGGGGAAAAGCTATAAATTTTACTCTGTTTCGGGTGTGGCGAAGCCATTACTACCTGGGCACGAGCCCTTTTGGTCTTAGAGGCAATAACAAAGAGAGGCTCAAAACTTTTGACCTATAGCAGAACTACTAACAGAACCACTAATGCATATGGCATACATAACAATTAAATACAAAAGGTTAAATACAAATGCTCCCCCTAAGAAATTAAACTCAGGAAACCAAATTACTAAACTACAGCTAAGTCCCAAGATATAAAGGGGTGGGGGTGTCTCTGGCTCTCCAAGGGCGACACAAGAGCGATACAAATGTGATCTCGCCCTTAGGCTCACGCTGAGGCTCACGCTGCCATCACCCCAAGCCCTTTCCTCCTCTCCAGAAGAAGTCTCCGCCTCCGCTCCTCGGCGTCCCAGCTCTCCCCCAGGACAGGTGAGTCTCCACCGTCCTATTAGCTGGGCAGAGGTTCTGTCCAAACAGCCCCTCTTTCCACAGCACCGCGGCAAACAGCAGCTCACCAGCACTTTTCTCCTTGCTGGAAGAAATCTCCGCCTCTGCTCCTCGGTGTCCCAGCTCTCCCCCAGCACAGGTGAGTCTCCACCGTCCTATTAGCTGGGCAAAGGCTCTGTCCAAACAGCCCCTCTTTCCACAGCACCGCCAAATGCTTCCTGCTCTCAGGCTTCTCATTCATATCCAGGTCTTCTTCCTTCAGGAACCCTCCAAGCAGCCTCTCAGGTGATGTGACCTCTACGATGGTCAGAAGCAGACTGGAAAGCAGTCTTTGTCTTTCTCCATCCTCAGCAGTTCCCAGCAGGTTTTTTCAGCACCAGGACAGCAGTCCTACTGGAACTTCTACAGAGATGTATTCCCTTCAGCAGCCAGGCACAAAACTCTATAAATTAATTGTAATTATAATTATGCATAGCTTTGCAGAACTTTACATATGCATAAATTTGCATAGAGCCACCTAATTTGTGTGCATTGGGTAAACTTGCCTTCCGCTGGAATGCGTCCTTTTGAGCCACGGACTCAGAACTATCGACTGCCAGAAGATCCTGGCAGCTAACCGATTAATCAGGGGAAAAAAATTAATGGGTTTTAGACAGATTAACTGATTAATCAGTTCAATTAATCAATTAATGGTTGCAGCCCTAATTAAAATAAATACAAAAATATCCAAATTAGAGGGTAACCAAAAGGAATCAAGTAAATGCCTTATCTTTTGCATAGCAATCAAATATAGGCACTTAGGTCCTCATATTAAAACACCTTCAGATGTCTTAGTCTTTCCACAGAGCTCAGAATCAGACAACAATGGTCCCTGAAAGCAAAAAATCTAAGAAAAATATTTAAGCTATAACATCGTTACCAGATACTGTCTTCCTAAGTTTAATAGCTGCAGTCCAAAATTTAGCAACATTTGAGGTTACACCATCATCTGAATCATTCAAAAGACACACCAGGGCCTCCTGCTGGTTTCATGGCTTCATATTAATAATTATATGCTCTAAAAATTTGGACCATATATTGGAGTAGAGTTGAGAATCAAATAAGAACATAAGAAGTGCCATACTCGGTCAGACCAATGGTCCATCTAGCCCAGCATCCTGTCTCCGACAGTGACCAATCACGGTGACTTGAGAGAACCACCAAACAGGTCACAATGGGGGATCCATTCCCTGTTGTTTTCCCCCAGCTCCCGTTATGTTCCCTGATCCTGTCTGGCTAATAGCTGGTAATGGATCTATCTTCCAGAAACTTGTCCAAACCTCTTTTAAACTCAGCTATAGTATTGGCCATTACCACAGCCTCTGGCAGTAGATTCCACAACCCAATTACACGCTGGGCGGGGGGGGGGGGATTTTTTTTTT